>WUAM01000431.1:16082998-16106841 GCA_024336885.1 Actenoides hombroni
AATCCAACTGATCACAGGCTTACAAGATACTTTTTTCCCTTTATGAATTCTGTGGCCATTAATCCTTTATCAGACTAGTCACATCTTCTATATTGCCTATTCAACCTCTCCCACAAGAAAAAAAAAAACACAATAAACAAATTAAACCAAAACAAGAATTACAGAAGAATATTCATAAAATTCAAAGTTAGAATGGAATTTCAAAGTCCTTGGTGTTCACAGGAAATGCTTAAGTGACAAAGACACAAATTTGGTTACTGTCTGCATTTCTGTTGAAGTTCCTATCACGAGTTTTATGGATTACTGCTGAAATGGAAATTGCATAGCCTGAAAACACTACAGAAAATGAGCTGTCTAAACAGGAGTCCAAGAAGATTCTTATTAATATCAAGAAATAATATGGTATGCAACACTTTCTTCAGTTCCATATCAACTCATAGATTATATAAATAATACCATAAAAATGTAATCATATTTACTTCTTGTCCTCATTTTTCTTCTTTTCTTGAATTACGTCCTGTGTTGTGAAGAACTGGGGCAGTAGTAAAGAATTTTACTGCATTTATTCTTTTAGCATTTTATTTCTAGCACCAAGACAATCAAATAATATTATCATGCCCAGCATAAGCTGCCTGTGTTCTTCATCAAACTTGATGAACAAGCTATATCATGACTAATCTGAGTTAATTGGCCAATTGCTCTTATTTCATATTTGAAAATACATAACTTTACATTGGTGCAATTTTATCCAAAATTTCTCAGCATGTTAAATTTCCATCCTCCTCAAAACAGGACTCGATACACCTGAAACCTTGAAGTGCTTGAATCAAAGGCCTAGATTCCCTTAGATGTTAGTAGAACCTGGATTTTACCTGACTTCCTTTTTAGTCCAATTTTTCTTTGGATGTATTTAATTTGTATTTTAACCTTTTTCATTTAAAACTTCTTTTGCTTCTCTGATCAATGGGATTGACATAATCTGCAGAAACTCTAATGATGTCAGTTTAATGGACCAGTGAAAAGAGTATTGCTACATGAGTTACCTATATACAAGTACTTTTTTTCATTCCAAAATATTTAAAATAGAAATTCTTTTTTAAGAAGTCCCTAAGATTGCAGATGCTATTGAATTCTAATATATCTATTAACACAGTTTGCTAAATATTACTATTGCTACATTGATCATTTTTTCCTGCCAGACAAAACTAAAAAAGTTTCAGTTTATGCAATACAACCTTTGTTGTTCATAGGAAGAATGTTATAAAGTTTCTCACAGAAACATAAAGGATACTTTCCAGATTACCCGAGTCTTGAAAAAACTATTAATGGGAAAGGAATTCAAGAATAAGATATTGTTTTGTATTAATAGTACCCGTCTGAAGTGAAAAAAAAATAAGTAGAAGGTAAGTTTCTGCTGTGCCTATTTCACACTAACTCCTGGAACACCTACATTTCTGAGAGCTGCCTGTCTTTCCAAAATCAGTGTCTTCCATTATAAGCAAAGTCTGCAGCTGCAGCTTATTGGACAGATTTCATAGTATGGGTTGCAGAAACTCATCCATGTTTGTCATTGCAGTGGGTTACAATTAGAGAGCTACTGTATACCTTCTGAACGGTAGTAAATTCATCAGAATTTCACAGATAATATGACTGTTTGCAATCCTGCAAATACACCTTTATGCATATACAAAATGGTGTGTGTGTGCTACCTAAATTAGTCTCAGTAACTAAAGTGATTGAAGTTATTAACATCAATTAATATGTGGAATCAACTAAATGTGGACTATGATCATCTAATTATAGTAATATTTTGCCAAGGTTCATAAACACAGTAAAAGTGCACAGAAACATGACTTGCCCTACACAAAACAAATCAACAGTCCAACAAATTCATTAAGGTCCTCCATTAGCTCCAAAAGCTTATCAGGAAACTCAGCAGTGACATGGGTCCTGACATGGGAGATCAGCCTGAATAAGTACTGAGAACTAAATCATGTACTTAGCATTAACTACATCTCATTTAAATCATCAGAGAAAATTGCCTAATACTAAACTAATACTAAATAATTATTGGATGCTAATCTAAATAAAAAATGTTTGGAATAAAAATGCAGCACAAAGCACCATTCAGTTTTTTAAAAATAAGATTCTGAATTGCAACCATTCCAGAAAGAAGGTAAACTCATCTCTAACAACATTTAAAATAATTTGCAATACTATTCCTTTGCAGTTTTTGTCATTGCACTTAAAATTAAACCTTCAGCTTCTCAATTTCCTTCCAGAGTGTGCTGTTATTATGAAATATATAAGCAATCACTCTTCAATTACAGTAATATATTTAAAACAATTGGTGAAATAAAATGCTCCCAATTTTATTATCTAAAGAGATAACAAAAGGTAGGCCTATTACAACATGAGTGCAATTTCAAGAGATGCTTCCAAGTAAGCAGAAGCATAAAATTAAACTGAATATTTGGGTCTCTTAAGCTGACCACTTTAGAGGGTGTACAAACTCAAGACTTTAATCCTATGTTACCCTGCCACAGCAATAAACCACCGAAAATTTCACGTGCAATAGTAAATGGCACAATCCAAAAAAGGTTTAAATGTAAACTTCCATTTTAAAGGATGGGAAATGTTTTTCCTGGCATATTCAAGTGTGTGGCTACGATTTTCAGAATCTACTGATACTAATTTCTTGTGAACTATACATTGCTGTTGGTTAAGCAGCCTCTCAAACAATCTGTACAGCTGTGCTTTTAAGGAGGTAGAAAATGTAAGCATAAGCAGTGTTTAAATCATGTAAACAACCTGCTAGGCTAGTCACTCAGGCTCACTCAGTTCCTGTAAGCACCTCCTACCCCAAATGCCTGAATTTCAGTTGTTCTGTAGCTCCTTATTGATTGAAGGTTTTTATTAAAAGCTGTAGCTGGACCGTTACGTACACATTTTTTCTTCATTTTCCTAAACAATATGCCATCAAGGGACAACACAAGGAATACTACAGAAAGGACAAAGTCAAGCTTATTAGCTATGAAACCCCATGCCGATATGAGTGTTTATCTGATAAACCCATCTACATTAAGCCTATGTGCTTAGCTCTTCAGAGAGTAGTAGCTTACTTAGATTACTTAGATTGAACAAAACCTATTCCAGTCTGGTTCTACTGAACTACTGCAAAGACCATGAAGCTCAAAATAATATTGCAGTTCTGTCAGCTGGGCTTTCCTAAGATACATAGTAATTATTCTCAGCAACAACTTAAAGATAATGAAGTGAGACTGTAAGGGATACTTTCAGCAGAGTTTCCTTACTACCAACTCTAAGCCTAAATGCACAAATTTACAGAATTTGGCCCATACAGGCAGTACTCTTATTGCCATATTCTCAGAAATGCCTGAAATTTCAAACCATCAGTAATAAAATCAGGAATGAAATTGAGTAAGTTACATTCTATTTAAATAATATTTTTTCCTAAATAATTGTTAGTAGACTGATGGGAATATTTAATCACTATCCCAGTAAGTGAAATAAAAGAAGGCAAACAATTTTAAATGAAAACACGCAAAAAAAGCAATGCAAGATACAGGCTGGGAGTCAAGAACTAAGGAAGCATGCCAAAGAGAATTGAACTACTTATAATTGATTTGTAATTCTTTATTATGGTGCATTGAGCTATATCATCGGGAAACTTCATTCATGAAAAGCTATGTCAAAATAAAGGACATCTGTTTTGCAAGTGAAAAAAATACATACAAGAACATTAAAACAAATCTGCTTGGATTATCATATTTTATAAGAGGGTAAAAAAAGGAGACTGGAAGCTGAAGAGTTTTATGGGTTTTGCAAGAGCTGAGACTATGAAAACTGAAAAACAATAACCTGCACACTTTGATTGACTAACAAAGATAAAAGACTGATGAAACACTGCTGAGACTTAAATAGTAACTACAATACACACGTATGCAGTTTCTAACAAAAGACTTCATAAGATATTTTGACTTAGTTTGTAGAACCAAACTCCTCAATATGGATGACACCCAACTTTATTCACATACGTAAACTTACTTTTCAGTACTGAGTCCAAAACTCCCATTTCTGACTTTAACATCTCTCTCTCTCTTATAGCAAACTTATAATTTTTAATCAGATTCTCTTTTTCAAAAGCATTGTTTGAGTTTTGCAAGTTAAATTCTGGTAGTGAATTAAATTCCAATCACATTCAATTAAACAGTTCAAGACATTCCTGCTCTGTTAAAGCCTACCACATGGCCCTCAGCACTTGACTTGAAATGAGTTACAGCCCATGCTGCTTGTAGACCAGCAGGAGCTAGGAGAAAGAGAAGAAAGAGAATAATACCGTGCAGGGTGAGGGAGAACTAGAGGTATTGCTGCTGTGATGGAAGGAGAAAAGACAGAACTGCAGGAAACTCATTCGCTTTTGTGCTCAGGGAGCAGCTTGAAGTTCCTCAGCGGGTACCCTGATCTTGCCAATAAGATAGGCAGGAGGATGATATTTTGAAAGAGAAAAGCAAAATAAATACTGATACTATGAGAGTGTATAGAGAAGTAAAGTATCCATTTCATTCAAAAAGTATTCACCAGTAATGTTAAATCCTAAACCAACTCACTTTGCCTGCATTCACAATGCATAAATTCAGTTTGCCTAAGCCTTGAAAAAAAGTGTAGGTAGAAGACAAAAACACTAATTCTAAACAACTTTCTTGACATCATTAAAACCCCTTTAGCTCTCACTAGGACAGAGAACAGTTTCTTCTCTAACACAGATACAGAAGTTTGATATTCAACAAAAACTCGGCAAACTTTCACAAGCTGAATTTCCTGTCCCGTAGCATGCATCACTGACTACACTTTCTTAAGCTTAGTTATTCCTGGTTTCTACTAACATCAGAGAGATGAGGATCAGTATTTGCAAAATGTACTGTGCGTCTACTGCACTGTTTTAATAAAAAGAAAAAATAGTGACGGTAATAATAGCAATTGTAGTAGATCACAATGATAGTGGATGACAACAGTAGCATCTTTCAAACACAGAAACGCAAGCAAGAAGGAAAAGAGACAAGCAAAAAGGTAAGATCAGATGGTTTACTTTACAATTTGCAGATCGAGGGTAGTGCAAGAACCACCAATCATTCTGTTCATATTGTAAATCATAAAATCAGTTTCCCAGTACAAAGTACAATAGAGAGCTTTTTGTCTAACTTCAGTCTATTTTCCTCTTTCCTTGAATATAATACTACAACAGAGTAAGGTCCACACCTTGTTATTGAGGCAATCTCACCCATTCCTCCTTTCATCTACAAACACATCAGTTAATCCACTGTAATCAATACAATTGATTAAAGCAATGTTAAACTGATGTGAACTGAATAAAATTAATACCATGCCTTGTACTAAGGGAAAAGTGCAGACACAGTAAGTTTCAAAACCACTTTAGGCTGTACTTGCAAAAATAAAACCTATGTGGTATCAACAATAATAATAAAAAAACCCCAAACCTAGAGCCATTTCAACATGAACAAAATTGCTTGTCTATTTTTATTATTATTACTACAGTGCTTGAACTAGTGGGACACAGCTGTTGCAAAGCTTTTTCTTTTAGTGAGCATTTTTCCCCTTTTGGTAGGTAACTAAATATTTATATAACCCAAAGAGACTACCTAATGTTTGCCCTGTAGTTTTTGACTTCCTTCACAGTCTAACCCTCACACCTTAGAGGCCCAAAATTCCATGAGACTCCAGACAGAAACTATTTTAGGCCAGTATTTAATTGACTGGAACTCAGAAACTAATTACGGATTTGCATGAGACTTCAGAGAAAAATCAAGCTTTAATGAAAGACAGTTTACTGGAAAAATAGGAGAAAGCATTTTTTTTTTCACATGAAACAAGGAAAATGAGTTGCTACTTAGAGTGTAAGAAAATGGAATCTATACAGAGGTCAGTTCTGCCCAACAGTAATAATTTACATAATTGAGCCAAACTATACAGGCAAATGCACATTCAATAATTACAATTAATTATAAAAAATTTATGGAAAAAGAAATGTGGCGTTCTGCATAAACAAACTCTGCGATCCATAAGACTGCTCTGTTTTCCACCAGCTTTGGATTCTAGCTGTCACACTTGAAGCCTATCCTGATATTCGTACACATCTAAGTATGATTTGCATTCATCTCTTTGAAATCAGCGAGGACAATTTTCATGGTAACATCTAGGTTTTTTTACTAAATATCTAGAAAGGTAGGATATTTCTTGGAATTTGTTTCCTCTTTGATCTGACAGAATCTCTATTTTTCTCAACCTTCTGTGGCACAAACATCTGTCTATTAGCAGCTCTTATGTGCAAGTGCTTTACAAAGCGTGAGTTTTATGGGGACTGCAAAGACTGTCCAAAACTTGCCCAACCACCATTTGTGAACATTCACTTCAGCTACTTTGGTAGTATGCCTAGAAATAATTGATGGGTGCATATGTTAGATGTGGGGAGTGTAAAAATTATCAGTCCCATGTCTGGGTTATTTTCAAAGCATACCAAAGTAGTAGTCATTTATTTTAAAAAAATGTACAAGCTGTTTTAAGCACCAAGAAAAACGTTGTAAAGAACTTTAGGCCAATAGGAATTCATTTGTGGAGGAGGAAAGGAGCTTTTGGAAATGAATGGTTTTTGTACTGCTGAATTAACGATAAAAGAGAAATAGACACAAGTATGGATATTCTTCACTGGAAGGAAAGGACATAAGATCAAGATGGAAAGTAAAAGTCTGGCTGATGATAACTACTGACTATTCATTCAAAGCTTTACTAAAATGCGTGGGTTTTTGCATTCACCAGTGACCCACATTTGCATGTTTTTATTTTTATGAAGTATGATTGTGATGATGGCAATCCTGTAAGAAGCAAAGAGCAAGCAGCAAAACCTTTAATGCAATTTGAAGATTACTAGCATTAAATTTAATTTGAAAACCTATAAATTTAAATGATAGTAGATGACAGTTAGGACTTTCAGATACGATAAACTCAAATATTCTTTCAACTAATCTTCCAAATGAAAGAGAAGTGCTATTACTTGGTACTTGAAATGAATTAACAGAAAACATTTTTACTGCTGAAACATGAATTAACAGAAAACATTTTCACTGCTGAAAAGTATTTCTGAGTTGTCACTAAAATTTTTTTACCATTTCAATTATATTTCAGTATATTATTACATATATATTACACGGAAAGGGAAAATGCAGCAAGGAAGCAGCTGAAATGGTATTATAAAGCACTAATTCTTTTTAAAACCAAGAATTGATACTATTTAAATTAGATTTATTACAAATAAAACCACTACAGAACAGATCACATATAAATTCCGAGTGGATTTTTCAGTCTTTCTTTTTAAAAAAATCAATTTGTTTCAGCAGTATTATCTGGGGAATATATATGCATAGATGCTATGCAATAACCTCAAAATAATAAAATTAATGTTTCCAAGAAATATAAATTATGTTCTTAAAAAAATAAATCTTCCACTATTGTCTTAAGGTATTTCTGCTTGAAAATAAACTAGAATTTAACAGATATAAATTGAGAACCATTGCAGGTGAGTTTATGAATGTACTGCATTTATGACGTGTCATTACCTCCTTCACTGAGTTTAATGTCTGCAACATTTAGGGTCTAGGTGACCACAAGAATCTGGCAGGTAGTGCTACTGTTTGAATATTCCTAGATATATTCAATGATCTCATTCACATTTTCAGCGAAATGCCTTGGTACTGTTCTACGAGTGGTTATACAAAAACCCATTTCAAGCACCTATATAATTCTACCAGGTCATATCACAAGATATCAAAAGAGGAGAAGAGACTCTTATCCAGAGTGTACAGTAGCATTTGCAATACTCAAAGGAAAAATCCCCATCAACAACTGGAATTACAGACACTACATATGTACACTTCAATTTGGGAGCGAAAATTTACACCTAGGCTGTGATTGGCACCTGTGCCTAATAATGGCATATGGAAAACATTTAAGGAGTCAATCTCTTCTTCCTCTTCTCTGATTAGAAAACAGCCACAACATCTGTGAAGGAAATTCCCCTGTTAAAGTACTTCTTTCAAATCGGAGTACTTCAGGAAAACGTCTCCGTTTCCACTGCAATTGATGGTCAGTGTCCCATACCATAATTTGCACAGATTCTTTGAGCCAACCTGTGACTTAAAGCCATAATGAGACTACTACAGCAGCCTCTCGTTGAAATCTCTGTAGTGTTAATAATAAATAATAAAAATAATTCATGTTCTGTTATTGTACAGTTAAGAACTTTGTTTAAAGAAAAAAACAAAACAAAATTCCTAAAACTTCCATCCTTTCAGAAAAAAGGTCCAAGATTCAGGAAAACAGCCCATCACAAAGACTAACTAAAACTCTGGCAGTTCTAACTACATTAGCTCTCTAGTATATGGTTGTTTCCTCTTACTATTCATCACAGGCCTCCTCTTTATCAAAATTACAAATCGTCTTCTGCGTTTTTGCAACACTAAATTCTGAAAGTGCTTTTATGAATTTTAATTAATCTTCAGCATAAATAATCCAAGGCAGGCAGGTATTATTCTTAATTTACAAATGAGAGAGACCACATACAGAGAAGTGACCTTGTGCCAGTTTGTACAGAAAAAATCTAAACAGAAGCCAGGTTTATATCTCAGGGGTTTCTTTCACAGTCTACCAGTCATACTTCACCTTTTCATTTCTTGCTTATGTTGTCCAAACTCAGTAGGTGTTCGTGCTAGTCTATTTGCAAAACTCCCATCAATTTCTGGGTGAGTCAGACACAGACCTTTCTACTCAGTAAAAGTTGGTTAGCCTGTATTTTCACCTCATCCCACCAAAGAGGCAAATGTTTCTTGTTCTCATCATTTCTACAGATCCTCTGAGCATGCACATTAAGGAAAATACCAGGTTGTACTTTCTGCTAACTGCTGAAGTCATTTTGCTGTGCTGGGGCTTGCCTATGCAACCTGTTGGTCTACACTGCTTTCTGAACAATTTTGTTCAGGAATTGTTCCAATATGCCTGATGCATTATCTTGCTGACACAAGATCAGTTTTGATATTTTAATTCTGCAGTGAAAGCCTCACAGGCATGTCAGTAGCTTTTAAGCTAATTTTGAGACAAGAACACATTTCCCCTTCTAATGTAATGGTCTGTTGGGCACTTAGAGTTTCAGTAGTCAGTACACTCTTCAGAATTTCATTCTGTGTAGTGACACTCACCCATCTTGCCTTCTTTCTCGTTCATGTTTTCACATATACCCTTGTTTCTGAAAAACTGAGATTTAAAAATGAGCTAATAAAGCAACTAGGGAAAATCCTACACAAATTTCTTCAAATTCTGAGATATATTTCAATTATACTAGTCCTAAAGTTGGGTTCATGACTGTTCTGTTACCCAGTTTGTTAAACTCATTTCTTCTATCAGCACTAGAGCCAAGTGATCTTTTATCAAAATCTTTTTTTTTTTTCCCTGCTAGATATCTATGACTAACCCACAATTTTCAGGTAGGAGCAGGAAAAATTAATAATCAAAAAGGCATCAGGACCATCCTCAAATCTGCAAGATGACTGCTAAGTGAAGAGAACAAACACTCATTGCTCCTCCTGAGCAATAAGATTTTTCTCTCCTCCTTTCTTGAATACAGAATCACTTCCCCATTTTTCCTACCACCCTCTCACTGCAAGTAAACCAAGAACAAACAACAGCCCTGAAAGAGAGCACCTGCTTTTACCCATCCAGTGCTCCAGAACTGAACTAATGTTACAGTTCTAAAAGTGTTTAGTCCAGGCCTACCTCAGAGGATATAAAATGCATTCGAACACATTGGAACAGCCCTCTTACACAAAGGATTAAAAAAAAAAAAAGGGAAAAATAAAAAAAATCCCCTAAATGATAAAGTGGTAATCCCACTGTTGTTATTGTAAGGAGGAGTAACTCAACTTGGTTTCCAATATTCAGTAAAATCTCCATGTATTTATGCTGTAAGTGTGAATATTCTGCATCCTCTGCTCTAACAGTGTGAGTGGTTCATCAAGAACTGTCACTGGACCCAGTTAGGAAGCATCACAGTGGACCATCTTCTCCAGGTGCTGGAACTCATGTGTGGAAAAGTACATAGGCAACGCTTTAATTTGAGCCTTTAACAAACTAAACCAGTTTTTCTTGCCTTTGTAAAAGTCAAGCAGTGCTGATTTTGGTTTTGTGTTTTGTTAGAAAATACTAAAATAAGTCCTCTTTAAAAGGCAACTCTTTCTAAACAAGGTAGCTTATGCAATAACAATGTTACTTAGCTAACCCAGGATGAAGTGGTAATGAGGTATGTAAAGTGAGAATATTTAGCTAATTTGTTGGCAAGGGAATCACTCCTATTCTCAGCTGTGAGATCAAGGCAAACTTCTGCTTAAATTAAAATAAGCCATGCTTTGATAATGAAAGCAGTGGCAGGCAAAAAAACCCTAAATATACTTATTTTAGGCCCCTCAATTGAAAAGTTTCTCAAGAACCTATAGTTCATCAAAACTTTTAAGAGGAATCAGATTTGCAAGCACATTTTGTTAAATCAGTCCATAATTTTTAAAAAAATAAAAAAAAAAAATCCGTAAAATATTTTTATTACCTGTGTCAGAGTATCTTTCTTCAGCGGGTATTATAGCAACTGATAGTGTTCAGGTGAATTCTTTAATTCATTTCCTCAAGCATCCTGATAAAATTCATTCACAGTATAATAGTTCACTAAGATTAGTCTATAACCAAATTCTAATTACAAGGTGCCATCAGCAATACAGGGAAAGAAGAAGCAAACAGCTGAAGGCCTGAAGTTATCTTTGGGCTTACCTGCACAAGGTATTTTGTCATTCTGCCCAGACTAGAGAAGTCTGTGACTTATATCTGTTGTAATTCAAGGTGACCTCCCTCACTGTACTATGCTGTTTCCCACTTGTGTAAAAATTACACTGTTCCCAACTCCATGTCTTAACTATTGTCTGTGAATATTGTACCTCTTTGAAAAAATTAATTGATTAACAAGGCAAAAGTATGGACATTTAATATTCTTGTCAATGAGATTATTTGATTTCCAGTCTACTAAATATTTAAAGAAATCTCAAGCAGATAGTTTTTGCCTCAGGTATGTATTCTGGTCATGACATGAAGGTCAATATGTATTTATTTACTTACTTTTATGCCTCACATTTGATTCCTGCAATACATCTTAAAATATACAACAAAAAGAAGGAAAAAAAAAAGCCTGTCTAAAGTTGCTCAAACATCCAGTAACACATCACATACATCTAAATATCATTTTTGGGTGTTCAGGATTTACTTCATGTTTTAAGACACTGAAGTGACAGAAGATTATGCTTTCACTATAGGCAATGGCATTAACTACAGTCTTTGTAGACATACCCAAGCTAGTCCAAAATTAGCTATCTCCTCTACAGCTGCCATTGTTGCTATAACAGCCTAGAGTTTAGTATTTACTATCAATGCCCTGATACGGTTTTGCACCCACAGGGAGCCTCATGCAACTAAACTGTATGTAAGCAAAGTAATTGAAGCTAGAGTTGGTCATGTCACATATTTAAATACAAGTTTATAATTCCTAAAAAGTTTAAGACCATTCCTGACTGAATTCCTGTCTTGATTCTCACAGTTCTCACCGTGACATGGCATACTGACCAATTTTATAAAGTTTACTGAATACTACGTGATCATTATTTTACCCTGAGTTTTCATAAAAGATTATTTTACTCCCCACTCTTCCATTTTTCTACTTTTATAGGCTGATTTTTACTATGAAAAAAGGTTTAGGTATAGTTTATAGTCTAAACGTAATCCTCTAGACACAAAAAAAGCTTTAGTGATTTAAGCACAAGTGAAAGTAGCAGAACTGAGCTACATTAATTCTGATTATAGACAAATAGCTGCATCCAGCAGTAGTACACCAAGGGTGCATTACTATTTAATTTTTAATAGTTTTTTATTTTGATTTCCCAGTTTCCAAGAATCAATACTCTTGGGAAAACTTGGTTTGCTTTGCCTAGATAGACTAAGAAACTTATCAGTAACCACTACTGCATTACAAGAAGTCTCCAATCATATACCCTTGGTGGAAACATGGTATTTACTTTTTTTGTTTCATTCCACATGAGGAAACACCAATACACCCTTGTTGAATAAAGACAGACGAAATAAAATATGAAAAAGCTCTTTCTTTTTTATAATATTCTTAGTAATGTGAAATCAGGAGTTCAGAAGTAAGATTTAAAATAATTGCTGATGCTATCAGAAAATACTTAATGCTGCCATTTGAACTCTGAAAGACTAGTTTGGGAGAAAACACTGCAGCTGATTTTCACTAAGCAGAGTAAGATGAATTTCTGATACAGCAATTAAAGGGCAGTGCCCTGAAGTAATAACTACTGTCTCCTCCCCTTAACCCTGAAATTATTGCTATTACAGCATAGTCAGCTTATTAGCAATAAAGCTTTATAAACTTTTGAAGCATGTGGCAGGAATAATAAACATTAAGGAGTAAGAAAACTACATCTACCACATGTCAAAATGCCTGAGTGTCAAACAGGTCTATCAAGATATCTGGGAACCTGAAATTATCTGAAAGAAGCACAGATTCTTGGAGAATAATTTTGCACATTGTAGGACTCCCAAGAAAGTTTATAACTTGCTCTCATGATTTTCTTTGCAGATCAATTTCCTCTGAATTTTAATCTGAAAAACAGTCATCTCCCCCTGCAAATAGACAGTACTTTGATTTCCCATGCAGCAATAGAGCTCTTCACATTAAGACACTACCCCTCACATTGGCAAATGTAAAACTTGGTAGAACTGCAGAGACAAAAACTGGAGAAGGAAGGGGGAAAAAAAAAAAAAGGAAAAAAAGAGACTGTCCTTGTATTTCAAGAGTTACCTCCTCTATCTCTATCACAGACAAAAGAATGAATTATGGCAAAATCCAAGATGCCCTACAAGACAAAGCCTTTGCCTGTATACTCTGGAATCTAACTGCACTAGAGGCTAAAGGAACGATGCAAACATATCACAAACACAAAGAAGCAAGAGAGATGGAGAAGCTGAAGAACTTTGGCACTCTTAAAATATAAAAAGCCCAATTGATATACTTATTAGCTCAAAACTAAATTGTGGGGTTTTTTTTCCTTTTACGAAATTTGTTTTTAAAGTTTTAAGTTACATTAAATGGCTTTCATTGATACATGAAAAAACTTATTCGCTTTATCACTCTTTCATTTCCTGTTATCCCAAGGGTAGAATTTCTTCTCTCGTATGTAGCAATAATCATTCTCTTCTATCAGGTTTCTATCAGATATTCATTCATTCCTATTGCTTTATCATGGCATTAATCATCTGGCTTCCTTTCCTTTGGATTAAAAGAGTTCCCTGACAATGTTTTATTGTGTTTTCATCCACACGTCTTTAGAATAGAAAAGCGTTTAATAAATTCCAGTTTGAGTCAGGTAAGAGCATTCTGCCTCATGATTTTTATTGTTAGCTATTATCAATAATACAACAATAATTTGTGAGATAATAGTAATAATTAATTTCAATAACCATAACACTGATTATTGAATGAGGCAAAAAAAATCTAATTCAGAAGAGAACTGATACTGAGTATGTGGGCGGCTATCTCTTTTAGACTCTCTACTGAACACTTGACTTCTATTTCTTAAGAAAATCTTTTATATAATGAATACTTTACACGTCAACATTGTTGGACCAGTTATAAATAGTAATGGAAGATGAGCACAAGAATTTTTGCTGGATTAGGTTTTAGTTTGAGGTTTTTTAGTTTTAACTGTGTGTTCCTTCCTTCCCATGAAAAGGAAATTTCAGGATTTAAGCAGCAGGAAATACATTCCTTTCACTGTATATAGCACAATCCTTTTTCTTTCTGTCAAACTGCAGCACCAAATCTCCCTCATTTGACAACTGTTTTCCTTTAGGTGAAAATGAAGAACTACAACATATATATGGATTTCTTTTCTATATGGCATAAACTTTTTTTTTTGTGGATACTTTCTTATGATTTATTTTTAATACAGATAAGGCGTTGGAGTTTGATTCAGAGATTTATATTATTTTTTTTTTTAATGCAACCTAGTGAAGCCAGTAAGTTTGCTACCACATATGTAGTGGTTGTGGTACCGCAACACTCTAGCAACCTATAGCAATAATAGTCTGGGGTGGTTTTCCCTTTGTATCCATATAGTTTTGTTTTGGTGAGGATGCAATGGAAGAGTTGGAAAGGCTGAACAAAGATGCTCAACTTTCTGACACCTTTTCAAGGATGCTGACATTCTCCATCTCTTTAAGTCATGCTTACTATTTACACGATGACTGTATACTTTGTATGTACTATAAAAACCACTGAAATGCAGTTTATTATCTCATATTATATATTTCTTGAACAGGAATATCAGTAAAGCTGGAAAGGAGATAGGGTTCTAATACATTTACTGGCATAAGATAACTGTCGCGTCTGACAAGTACGAACTCCTAGGTAATTACAGGGATAGTGTTTAGTGCTCTTCATGAGCTTATCATGTTCTGTCTTCCAAATAGCCACCTGTGCCTCAATGTGCAGCAACACCTGGACTAAGTGACATAGTGAACTGTATGTCAAGAAGCAAGTGTGGCGGCTCCAAGAGGGAGGACAAGCCAAGAGCCAAACACCACCATAGCACCAACAGTGCTTCATCAACAAGGTCAGAGCCCCTTGCAGAGGCCTAGACAAGGCAATGTTCAGTGTCTGTTCAGGTAGTTCAATCACAAACAGCAGCAGATGGCCAAAAGAGAGGACTGAAGACAAAGCAACCTACAATGCAAGTCTATGGTTCATTCAGGAAAATCAGTCAGCGAGTTGTGTCAGCTCTAACATAGCTCACAAGATCTAAGTGCTGAGGAGATAAATGGAGCTTATAGAGGATGTATCTATAGATGCACCAAGTGAAGTTGATCAAGATGGGTAAGATCTAGCAGTGCACTCAAGACCCATCACACTTAGTTTTGGCAATACCATTGTCCAGTGTATTAAGAGGCCTAAATTGTGTTTGCAGACATTAACTTGTATGAGAGTCACAACTCCAAGATGGATTTTAATGTGAGAAAAAGAGTCTTAATTCCAAGGTTATGTGGATAGCAATATGAAATGAAAAAAAAACCCAACCCAAAACAGTGAGGAACTCCTCTTTGCAAGTGGAAGATCATCTCTAAAATTGTGTCTATAAATAGAGTTCTAGGAATCTTCCAGCTCCATTTCTAATGCAGTTCCTCCAGAGAAGTGGTTAGCCCAGCAGTGTTGACTGCATAACATCTCAATAGGCTACTCTCTGTGACATCAAATATCTGTGAGATTTAAGGTAGTCTAATATAGGAGTCCACCTTCCATGTCAGTCTGAGAACTTGAAAAATAAATGAGAACAGTAAATATGAAGAGACCTATGTGCAGCTGCCCACATGGTGCTTAGGTGGCCAGAAGTAATGCTTCTCACATCATGTAATTTTATATATATATAGATTTTTATTTATTTATATGTGCTTAGACTACCTTATGCAGCCATCAGAAGCAAGACTTCTCATCTGAAGCCTAAGGAACTGGCCAGCAGATCGAGGGAGGTGATTCTGCCCCTCTACTCCGCTCTAGTAAGACCTCACCTGGAGTACTGCGTGCAGCTCTGGAGTCCTCAACACAGGAAAGACATGGACCTGATGGAGTGGGTCTAGAGAAGGGCCACAAAGATGATCAGAGGGCTGGAATGCCTGAGGGAGCTGGGGTTGTTCAGCCTGGAGAAGAGAAGGCTCCAGGGAGGCCTACTAGCAACCTTCCAGTACCTGAAGGGGAGCTACAGGAAGGCTGGGGAGGGGCTGTTTATGAGGGCCTGTAGTGAAAGGATGAGGGGTAATGGCTTTAAACTAGAGCAGAGTAGAATTAGATTAGATATCAGGAAGAAGTTCTTTACATTGAGGGTGGTAGAACAATGGAATAGGCTACCCCGGGAGGTGGTTGAGGCCCCATCCCTGGAGATACTCAAGGTGAGGTTGGACAAGGCTCTGAGCAGCCTGGTCTAGTTGAGGGTAACTCTGCTCACTGCAGGGGGGCCAGACTAGATGACCTTCAGAGGTCCCTTCCAGCCCTAGCCATTCTATGATTCTATGAACTGGTGACATGAATATGATTCCAGATGTTTACTACAAGTGGTGACCTTTCTTGTTTGAATCTGAGCAATAGCTATGTTTTGCCATCTAGTTAACCACATTCATTTACGATTCATTTGCAGATTCCTAAAAATAAGAATTACTGCTGAAAGTGCCACTGAATTTTTTGTGGTTTGGTTTAGTTTTTTGTGGTTTGGTGTTTTGGGTTTTTTGTTGTTGTCGTCGTTGTTTGCTTTGGTTTTTTGTTTGTTTTTGCTTTGTTTTTCTTTAATAAACATTTGTTGTCAAGTGGAGAAAAGCAGTAGAAGATTTGGAAATGGGAGGTCTGGAAAAACTCAAGGCTTACCGATTATAGGATCTAGTAAAGCAATTTTCAAGAGGTTTAATCTTGACTAAGTTGCTGTTTGAATGGCAGGTGACATCAAAATAAGGTATTCTGTCAAGTGACAATCTTGCTTTGGGCTCAGAAGGGAAACAACCGTTAAGCAGTTTTCTGTGAAGAGAAGGATATTTTCCATGTGCAGTTTTACATGCTTTCCTGACAAAGATTAGTGATGATCCTTGTGCAGGTGAAACGAATATATTGACTAATATTTGCAGTGATGACTGAGGACTCAAGAGCAGGGATTTTTGTAGACCTCTCTACCTTTCCTCACACATACTAAGGATGCAGGTAAGAACACAAGGTAGTGAACGTTAAGTCTGCCTTCAAATTATTTCAGATGTTGTTAAGCAATATTAATCAAAGTGAAAGATTCTGTTCAGCTCCCTTTCAATTAAAAACACACAGAGTGTTCTGCTCTGCTAGGTCCCAGGTTCCAGCTACTTACTTTCCTGGATTAACACTGGCAACACCTCTGGCTGATTAAGGAGATAGATGTTCACATTAAACATTTGGGACACATATTAGGGTCCTCCGAGAGTTGTATTGGAGGTCGAATGGAAGGTAGAATATTCTGTTTCAAGTAAGAACATGTATTTATTTTTTTTTCCACCTCAAAAGCTACAGCCTAATTATACTCAGTCATAAACACCACAAAAGCTAAAGGTGAAAGTCCTTGCTTTATCTGAACTTTTTTGTAGGCTATCTTCCCTAAGAAAAGATACCTCAAGTGAAACATGAAGGCTTACTTTTTACTAGGGTCAGACTAGATAAAGAAGAAAACAACACAATAAGAGATTTTTTTGCTGCCTGACAAAATGGGCTTGTACCTGCAGAATAAAAATAGGCTTACTACTGTGCAGACAGCTCAGATGTGCCAGTTTGGTCAGCATGGTGTACCCTAAGCCACTCAGCCACACAGTAGGAGACTCATGAATTTTCACTTCCTTCTCAAAGTGCCCACGACTGGACTATTAAGTATATTTCAACTGTAATCTCACCATTAATGATCCATTCCCTCACCACTGCCTACAAGTTTACATGTGAGATGCACATGAACAAAATGTAATGTTGCACTTTACAAGTAGAACTCATTCTGCCAGCTTACATTTCCAATACAGGACATTTCCTACTATTGTTCTATATAGGCCTAATTCTAAACATGTGCTAGCAGAAAATAAGTATACAGTGAGAGAATAGGGCTCTAAATATTCCATAAACCTTTAAATCATACAGCAGTACAAGGCTTTAACTTTAATTCTTAAAGTACTATATTGCTATTTAAACACTTCAGAAGTAGTCACCCCAATGTAAATGTCTTCAGTTTTCATGTTCTCAAAGTACTGTTTATGTTTTCTGAATTCAAATGTTGATCTCATAAAAGCATATCTCAGGAACAATTTTTCCATGAGCTGCTGGAATTAATAGCTTACAGTGTCAGGGAGATCTTAGCAAATTTTACTATGTTCTTGGAGAAGCAAAATCCAATTTTGGCAAACAAAACCTCAGATCCACCTGTGTATCTGCCCAGTGCTCTGGGAGAGACTAGAACCCTGAAAATGCCACCCCTACATATACAAATTTACATTAAAGATGCTAAACAGAGCATCCAAATCACAAATGGAAATTGTCTCTTCCTCCATCAAACTCACTGGTTCGCACTCTGTCCAGCTAGCTTTGCTTTTTCTCCATTTTCCCATTCTCCATTCCCTTTTTCCTCTTCCAGCTTTCATGCCCTTCTGACCCAGCTTCCAAAGCCACATCCTACTCTTTCTCTCTAACTGAAAGTCATTCAAGTCATTTGACTTTCTGCTGCCTCAGTTATTAGCAGAGGAGAAACAGACTTCTCTTTCCAGCTGCAGTCCTGTCTGGCTTCTCTGTGGTGACAGACCATTGTCTTTTCTGCAGTGGGAGCTGCAAGAGAACTAAGAGCAGTCACTTCCTGCCAATAACAGAGTACCTCAAAGCTTTTCGTTTCTAGGCAAAGCACACAGGATTTTCAAAAGTTCTTTGGCTTAGTCACATTAGAGGAGATTCCATGCAAGTCAAAAGCCACTTCCTCACAGAAACCATTTCCCTAGCAAGTTTGAAATTCTCACTACAAACACACAGATGCTAGAATTATACTCCATAATAGAATAGGAAATAACGTAGCAATAATGATATATAATGAAATAATAAAGAAGATTTTTTTTTTTCTTACTATTGCAATACAAGATATTTGCAATCTGGCCTTGCATTCATACACAGATGAGCCATATGGGGTTAAATGTTTATAAAATAAGCTTTAAAGCAGGCACATGACACAGAAGACATCAGCCCAAACGTTTAGCATTTGGCAAAGTTACAAGAGACAAAAACCCTACAGTCATATTACAGGAAATTAATGCTAATGGTGAATTGCAGAGCCCACACTTCCAGTAACATTGATGTGGCTTTTATTCCTTGTAATCACTCGTAATTTATTTTAAAGGTTTGGGAAATATTTATGTGTGAATTTCTGTCATGTCCGCTGCTATTTAGTATGTGTCAAAAGATCACAGAGAGGTTATACTTGTAACTGTGATTTCACCTGTCAAAATGCAAAGGTACTAGCCATGAGGGCCCTCATTCTCAGAAGCTGTATGTGCAAAATTACCCTTAAACCAATTATAATAATGAATGAATGATTATGAAACTACATCTTATAATTTTATTAAGTTAT
Organism: Actenoides hombroni; assembly: GCA_024336885.1. Classification (NCBI taxonomy): domain Eukaryota; kingdom Metazoa; phylum Chordata; class Aves; order Coraciiformes; family Alcedinidae; genus Actenoides; species Actenoides hombroni. The sequence goes on from WUAM01000431.1 coordinate 16,102,342, forward strand.
GTTATCTAACTGATATTATTTTAGGCATTGTCAAGCAATATACTGAATAACGTGGAATTGGATGCAATAAAAATCACAGAAGCACAGAACGATAGGGGCTGCAGATCACCTAGTCCAACCCCCCTGCCAAGGCAGGTTCACTGACAGAAGGTTACACAGGAACGTGTCCAGGCAGATTTTTAATATCTCCAGAGATGGACATTCCACCATCTCTCTGGGCAGCCTGTTCCAGTGCTCTGTCACCTCAAAGTAAAGAAGTTCTTCCTCATTTGTGTCCTGTCACTGGGCAACAATGAAAAAAAAAAAAAAGACTAGTCCTATCCTCCTGACACCCATCTTTTAAGTACTTCAGTATTTATAAGCATTGATAAGATCCCCCCTCAGTGTTTTCCAGACTAAAAAGACTCAGTTCCCTCAGACTTCGATCCTAAGAGAGATGTTCTAGCCTCCTAATCAACTTTGTAGCCCTTTGCTGTACCCTATCCAGCAGTTCCCTATCCTTCTTGAACCAGAGACCCCAGAACTGAACACAGACCTCCAGATGCGGTCTCACGAGGGCAGAGTAGAGGGGGAGGAGAATCTGCCTCAACCTGCTTGCCACATTCTTCTTGATGTACCCCAGAATGTCATTGGCCTTCTTGGCCACAAAGGCACATTGCTGGCTCATGGTCAACCTGTTGCCCACCAGGACACCCAGATATTTTCCAGAGAGCTGCTTTCCGGCAGGTCAAGCCCTAACCCTTACTGATACATGAGGTTATTCCTCCCTAAGTTCAGTACCCTACACTTGCCTTTGTTAGATTTCAGAAAGTTTCTCTCAGTCCAACTCTCCAGCCTGTCCAGATCTTACTGAATGGCAGCACAGCCTTCTGGTGTGTCAGCCACTCCTCTCACAGCAAAACTGCTGAGGGTATGCTCCATCCCTTCATCCAGGGCATTGATGAATATACTGAACAGAACTGGACTCAGTACTAACACCTGGTGAACACCACTTGTGACAGGCATCCAACTAGACTCTGTGCCACTAATCACAACCCTCTGAGCAATATCTTCCAGCCGGTTATCAATCAACCCCACTGTCCATTTATCTAACCCACACTTCCTAAGCTTGCCTTTGAGGATGCTGTGGGAGATGGTGTCAAAAGCCTTGCTTAAGTCAGGGAAGACAACATGCGCTGCCCTCCCCTCATAGATCCATCCATACAGTCATGCCCTCATATAAGGCTATCAGACATGACTTCCCTTTGGTGAATCCATGCTGACTATTTCTAATAACCCTATTTTGCTCCACATACTTTGAGATGATGCCCAGAATGAGCAGTTCCATCGTCTTTCCAGGGATGGAAGTGAGGCCAACAGGCTTGTAGTTCCCTGGGTCTTCGTTCTTGCTCTTTTTACAACTCACAAAGAAAATGTCATCATTACTTGAGTGTAAACTGATTTCATATATGACATGAGCAACAACATTTTTAGTGTAATTTTTTCTATAAATAAAAGTAACATATCTGATATATAAGATAGTTATGTAATTATGTGGCTAATTATTTGTAACCATCATACAAGAAATCTCAGGATGTGATTTAACAAAAGGGAGAGATCATTTCAAGAATGCAATCCCCTCCCCTTACCCACCTCCCACGCTGTGGACATAGAAAAAGGTGAAGAAATGGTGAAGTAGCAGCAAGAAAAATGTGGTAAAACAGAGAGATTTGCTGTATAAAGCAATAAGGAACAGGAAAGTCGAAGAAATTATGTATTAAGAGATAAATACCTTTGAAGTTGAGAATTAATGTTACAAAAGTGGTATGATAAAGTGAACTAGCAAAGAGACTAAAAGTGGTGATGAGAGAAAATTCCCATTAGCAGTATGTACTCTGAAGAACTGAGTGATGGGGTGACACAGAGGACTAAAACAGATATCAGAAAGCAAGCATATAGTCCCCCTTGCATTGTATGTTCATACCAAATGGAAATTGTATTTCAAAACATGCTGACGATTGCCTTAAAAATGTATGCATAACATATACTCAGAATATCAGAATATCGATTAATAACTGTACTGTAAATACAATGTTATAAACTATCTCTATAGATAATTAAGATAGTAGCCCTTCCTCCACATATCTGAAATCTCAAACAATATTTATTCTTAACATTGTCATTATCTGAACGTAAACATAGCCATTAAGAGGTAAGAACATGCCACAGAAGTAACTTGCCCATACTGTGGTTTATACTGTACATAAAATTAGTGGCTTGGATTCTGAGGTGTAAAAGAATTATCCTTATGAAAGCTAAATAGATAGGAACTCTCTCTCAGCCTCCATCGTAGGGGAAATACCTAGAATAAACCAAGGAGCAGAAGAAATAAAAAGGTTCTAAAAATTCAAAAGGGTCATAAATCTATCCAGAGTCTCCTTTTTGTGTTAGGTACTTCAAATTGAAAACTACATTGCATGTCACTGCACTCTTTGCAAAAGAATTGATACAAAACAAGGGCTGTGGTGACACGTGGCCCAAAAAACCAAACCAGCTTTGGTGAGATCTACCAACTTGGCTTTAAGCAAAGTAGTATTGTGATACACCAAAGAGTGTAATTTAAGTTTCTGCATTCAGAAGGAAATTTACTTTTTTTTCTGGTTGTAAAACATCTTATTGATTAAACACTTTAAAAAGAACAGTCAAAACCTTGATCACTCTCTTGTTTCTTCTATCAGTTAATTCCACACAGAAAAATTATATAGATTATAATATCATACAGTGTTGACTTGCATGAATTAACTTCACGAGAAATCAGGTCATTTTGAATCATAAAGATTCACAAAGTAATTGTGATTTTCTAAGTAATTGATTTTGCCTCTTAATATTTATGTATCATCTTTTCCATAATGTCTAGCATACCAATACTATTTTTGCTTAATGTTAAGGCCTGAAGCTTACACTTCTTGTCTCTCAGGAGTTCATCTGTCCATGCTCAAGGACAGCTCTCTGATGTGGTACCCATCTTAATTCACAGCATCCTGAAGGAAAAGCTGTTGAAGAAAGAGCCTTAGAAGAATTACAGGGAAAGAACCTGTCCCTGGTTCATTTGGGAGTTGCTTCAGGCTACCTCCTCAGTCCTTGCTTCTGTGCCTTGCCTGAGCCTGGCCACATACTTTCCTGATCCAGAGCCTGATCCTGAACCTGCCCTGCACTACGTGACTATTTCATTACATTATCTAATTCATGCCTGCTTGTATTTTCTAGTCTTTCTCTATCCCAGGATAAATATGTGCTTGTCTTTAACTTAGTCTGTTGAAGGAATAGAACTACTATGAACTCTTTTTCTACTTAGACTTCCTTCCTATCACATTTTCCTACCAGTTCATTGAATACGAATCTTTTCTTTTCTTTGGACAGTAAACTTCCTGTTTAAGGACTGTCCCATTCCTCCATTGCTTTCCCTTTTTTCTGTATAAAAACAAGCTGGAAATTCTGTGCCTTGTGGTATCTATTTTTATCACATCTTATCTGGTGATTCACAGTTATTTGACCATCTTATCCTCACCCAGAATTGTGTATCACCTCTTTATAGATTTACGTGCCACACAAAACAATATATTGTCTCATTTTTCCCTCTTGCAGATGTTTCTGGAGCAAATTATACTCACTAATATTCTAATCATGTGAATTACCCAACTAAGTATCTCATATGCCTATTGAGACACTGTTGTGATCATTAATTAAGATTTCAGTTCTTCCTGTTTACTTCCTTTACTTCTCAAATTATTGCAGAAAATTAAAATATTTGATGGATTGCCATAGTACTATTCTATTTGTGCTTCTTATGACTTTCTTAAAATTATTCCTAAACTCAATATTTTAGGTCTTTTTCATAGTCATTACTACTTATACTTATCTATGAATATTTGCAATTTCTTTTGATCCTAGTTTAAATATTCTGTCATTAATGAATGACCAAGACTATCTCAAAATGTTGAGACATCAATGTCAGCAATATCATATTTTAAGAATCAATGTTTATAAAGAAATTACATGTCACAGAGCTATTGCACTCTCAAAATAAATTAAAAAATCAAGTTACTGTGTTGTTTTCTCCTCTCTCCTACCCATGCACACTCAAGTACAAATGCAGAAAGCCTGGTCCAAAACACAAAAAGTTTTCTCTTAAACTTTTTCTCATACATAGTCACTCATATCCTATCCATGAAGAGTTCAGTAGAAAACTATAAGAAAACTATTGAAGTATAAACATCAATTAATTCTTCGAAACTGGGGACTAAGCGTTAGGAACTTCCTCCATTTACTGCACCATAAGGAGTTATTGTGTCACTGAAACCTCAGGCAATGCTACAGGCTTGGGGAAGAATGTCTGGAAAGCTGTCTGGCAGAACAGGACCTGGGGATGTGGGTCAACAGGCAGCTGAACATGAGCCAGCAGTGTGCCCAGGTGGCCAAGAAGGCCAACAGCATCCTGGCCTGTATCAGAAACAGTGTGGC
>WUAM01000431.1:16106941-16130580 GCA_024336885.1 Actenoides hombroni
GTGTTAAGTAAATATAAAATACAATGACCTATAAATGAAATCAACTATTAGTAATAATGTTACACATGTACTTTATTACTAACTCTCAGCTCCCAAAGCAAGATCAGCATAGAAGAATTTCCAAATTATTTTTTTTATAAAAGATGCCACAGCTTCTCCTTTTGCAATTGCACTGTTTGGGGTGAACAGCGATTTGAATCACAGCATCAGGGCTGACCATTTCCAGCCTATGCTAAAACTAAAAGAAACTATTTGTTGAAAAGAAAAGTTCAAAACCATGATCCTTGGTATTAAAAAAAAATAATCAGAAGACAGTTTTTAAAAATGCATATAAGTATCTACATATTTACATAATTTATAAGCTACTAATCTTCTATTCAACTCACAGTTTCTGGATTTTAGTCATCAGCCACAACAGCATCACTTTTATTGTATCTTAAAGTGTCAAATATTTCTTTAATGCCTGGTTCATCATAACTACCAGCCCTGGACATCACATCTGAATTCATCTAGAGACAATTTTTGCAAGGAATTCAAGTTCTTTGCAAAAAATGTTTCCTCAGATCTTACTAGTGAAACTAAGAGTCCTTAATGCACTGAAGAATTAGGCCCAAATTCAAACCTCATTTCATTGTCAACATCACAGCTTGTGAGCCTGTTTACACAAGCTGTGATGGCTACCGTGCTAGTCAAGTCTGGTTTTTCCAGATCAGTTTGGAGTATTTGAGCTGGAAGAAAGGAAGCAATAGTATTTTAGAGGAAGGGAGGGAACTATCTGCTGCAAAGATGCCCTTTACCCTTTAGTAATAATCACACATACTTTTCTTACTGAGCTTGTGTCTGGTATCATCAATCCAGGGACTGTGTGCTAATCCTCACAGAAGATGTCTGGAAGGTCACACAAAACACCATTTCCTTCTGTGGAGAACGGCCATCATTCTCAATGTTCTCTGCACTGCCAAGTGTTTGATATATAAACCTATATTTATGGTAACAGTTCACACTCATACTGAAAATCTGCAAACCATTCTGCCCAGCAGTGTTCAGTACATTAATTTGCAACACAGTTGGTGGAGCACATAGTAAACAGAGTGGTCATTCAGTCTCCTTCAAAGTTTGCTTCACAGAGGATGAGCATACTGTTTGCTTTATCTCTGAAAGCTTTTATAAATGCATACTTCATAAGGTAATGACATTTTACACTCTTCCCAGAATTAAAAAGAAAAATACAAAAAATCCCAAAAACCCAAACAACAATGGCAATTGTTTTCTGTCACTATCTGCAGAATTTTCCAACAGAAGTGCACAGGGTTTTCTTCACCCTTAATATTATCCATTTTCCAGTTTCTACACCAAGCTTGTTTCTTGATGACAGCTCTGAAAGTCATGGCTAAAGAATATATTAAACAAGATCTAAAAGTATACCACATACCTCTTCCAAAAATTCTGCAAAATTGGTACAGATTATTTCAAGTGAATGTTTTGAAGAGTATTTTTCAAGCAGTATTTTCACAATATACCAATGCAAAATTTAGTGTAATATATGGAATGGGTAAATATTTCTTGCAACATCCTGTCTGCATTCTAGACCTTACTCTCCTTAATCTTCCTCTGAATAAGTGGTGGTACTAGTAAAGTATTTAATCAAATGAGTATTTGATCTTCTGACGGTTTTAACAGAAGGATAGCAAGCCTAAAGAATGTGTAGAAAGTCCTTTAAATAGTCAGCCCCAAACTAGCAAACAAGCCTGAAAGGACTCCAGGAAATTTAGAATATTTGGGCAGCAGACCAAGGAGATGTGGAATGTACAAAAATGTTCTCAGCTGTGAAACAAAAACCTCCCAAGCGGAACTGAAAATTAAGGAATAAAGTAAGATAACGGATGCTGGGTCCTGGTTCCTGAGGACTACAAGTGGCATAACACTAAACCTGGAAAGCACTGAAAGGCCACTGAATTTAGAGTCAAGGTACTGAAAACTGTGAACTATTACTTCTGTCATTTTTAGGGAGCACCACAGTAAGACAACTTCTGAGAAAAAGAAATGAGGGAGTGATGGATGTCTGTAAGTGCAGAAAGATAGCAGGCACAGGTTGCCATGTTAGGAAGCCCTATTAGTTGCACACTGCCATTATGCATGTGATCCACTGAATGGATTGACAGTTCTTCTACAGGACTTAAATTGGAATCAGTTTCAAACATAATGGGTTTAATGCTGTCTTTGTCAAACTCATAGACAGGGGAAAAGACATCAAAGCTTGCAGCTTTATTTCTGGGAATATCAAGACCTTCTAGTGCCCTTCATTCTTCTGAATAATGAACTAAATTTACTCATTCGTATGGAAGTGTTCATTATAACCTTGTATTTTTAGTCCTCTGTAAGGTATAACATAGTAAGTTCAGAGAAAGGGGACAGAAAAGGAATAACATTTAAATAATTTGAAAAATACAGCAGTCAATAAATTATACTTCTGTTCTTCCCTAGTGAATTTCTCACACCTTGGCATGCTTGACAAATATGCATTAAAATTCCAATTTGTAAAACTGGCAGGTTGAAAAAAAAAAAAAGAAATCTAAAATGTGCTTGTTTGCTTCAGTTGAAAGCTTGAACTGAATTTCCCACATTTTTTCTCAGCAGAAGTGACTTCTGAATAAAGGCCGAACTCTGACCTTGTCATATTATCTTTGGTGAAATCAGTTAAATGTGCATTTACTACCAAGCAAAGAAATCAGTTCAGACATAGCATTCTTATCAGATATTGGAATTAAAATAGCTGCATCAAATCTAAAATTCCCACTCTATTTTTATCTGTCTTATACTGTCCTTGATACTTCTGAAGCTCAGTCCAACTGAGATCACTGGATCTAAAAATGCTAGTTTTACCTCAAAAGCTGTGTCTCCTTACAGATCTTTCCCAAGTGCTATGAGGTGGAGAAGATACGTTCCCACTGTTGCTGAAGGAGTAGAAAATACAGAAAAATGAACAGAGACTGTATCAATTTCGTAAGTATCATGGCACAACGGTAGTGAAATTTGTGGGGTGAATTATATGTTGCAGAGGATCAGCAGTCCATGTTATATATATCTGAAATGGTTATAGCTGGCTAGCTCCAATTTGATCCTGGGAGCTAACGCCCATTAGGGGTTAGAGCTCATTAGTTGCACTCTTACAGGACAGCACCTCTTACCAGTTCAGGGTAATCAGAAAAGAATTGAGTTGGAGCATCCTGAAAATACTTGGAGGTGAACCAAAGCACGACCATAAAGAGACTCCTTATCTGATATAGAACACTGAAATGAACACACAGTTGCCCCAGACATTGTTGCTTAAGATTGCCCAGATGAATTATATGCTATTCTTGAAATACACAACAGCAGCAAATGACTGCAAGGGGATAACAAAAAAAAAACAAACCCCAAAACAGTGGGATAATCCACTGATGGGACAGTCTCATGCCTGAAAAAAAACAACCCTGTGAGGTCACACTACTTGTAGTTGTGCAAACATCTTTCTGAAATACAAAGCTAAAACCTCCATTCTGTATATTACACTGTATTACACAGCTTGTATTACAGGCAACTTTCTTCACACTTGCAGAGCCACAATTAGCTTTTTGTGTCTGTTTCTGCATAAAAGGAAATGGCATAAATACAGTGTAATTTGTTCTTTGAATTTATTTAATATGTTATACATTTGAATGGCTTGTAGAAGAAGGAAGCCTTATTCTGAGTGTCTAGAATACTGTGTTCTGCTATTTTTTCTTCAGAAATTTTTTGCTGCTTCTCAGTCCAGTGAGCTTTTAGTGTATTGCAACTCTGATTTGGGCAGGTTTTTTTTCGGCCTGCTGTTTTTATTTTGTTTCTTTTCCTATCTGAAGAATTTGAGGCTTCGCCATACGCTGTACCTGTCAGTCTGTTTAGCAAAAAGTTGTTTGACCTTTCACTATGTTACTTATATGTATAAAATCCTTATGGGATTTATGACTATTGAAGAGTCAGTTACTACTGAAAGCATTGACTTTGACTGGAAAAATTATTGACAAAGACTGACCTATAAAAGCCATGCTAATCCCACCTCATAAAATCAGAGCTGGTTATTCTTACTGGTATAATTTGAAGCATCTGACTTCCCTTTTCACAGAAGTAAAACCAAGATAATTTAAAAAAATCAATAATCTAAACAAATTAATTGTTATTTGTTTTCACATGGGAAGACATCTTGGAAAAAACAGACACCATTATGGATAATTTATTATTAGAACCAGTTCGTCTCCTACCCCACAATGCACTTCACTGAAGCTGTTTCTGGGAGGCTGATTATATCCTGACTTTTTCATAGCAAGGATGGTAAACAAGTTTGAGGTAAGCTATCAGGAGAAGGAGGGGAAGAAAAAAAAAAGAAAAGTAATTTTCAGCTCAAGAAGTAACTGAATAAAATCATTCACAAAAATAAAAAGAAAAAAGAAAGCTCAATAACAATGATTAATAACAGCTTTAATAGAAGAATAGATGGCCTTTATATACTATTGATGCTTACCTCTTTGCTAACATCATGAAGTACAGAAAAATATTATTTTAATATTGATGACATTTCTGGGATATTACTGCAACACCAACAGGCAGAAGTTACTTCTGTATAAGCCAACCTATGAGCAGACGGGCTATGTATGACTACATTAGGAGATTGTGTGGTAGCATGGAAGTAGTATGGACATTAGAAGGCAGCATGGAATAGATCTGGAGAAGGAACATTTCAGGCCAAGGACCTGACATCTACATTACTATCATTTCATTGCGTTTTATTTTGGTGTAGCCCTAGTCTGATTTCACAGGTTGAACAGGGTAGATTTAGATAGAAAACAAGAAGGAAACTCTTCAGTCTGAGGGTGATGAGACACTGGAACAGATTGCCTAGGGAAGTTGTGGATGCTCCATCACTGGATGTGTTCAGCTACAACTTGGATGTGGCCTTGAGCAACCTGGTCTAGTGGGAGGTGTTCCTGCCATGGCAGGGGGGGTTGAAACTATATGATCTTTAAGGTCCCTTCCAACCCAAACCATTCTATGATTCTACTAATAACCATCAGCATTTAGAACGTATCATGTATGCTCCTATGGCATGTTTTCTCTTTCATGTAAGGAAAATACATCTTGTAGGATCACTATACGATACACCAGGCTGGTAAATTGGGGTCAGCAGAATATTTGTTTCCAAAGCACATATCTGCTCTAGATATTAGAAGCTAAACTGCAAACTGTGCAGCAGTTACCTCCCACGGACTTCTGGGATTCTCTGGTCACTTCCAAAAGCGAAGAAGAAAAAAAGTGGGACAATAGGAAACTCCAGTTTCAAAACTCTGCCAGGAAATGGGTAAAGTAGGGAATTGAATCAGACACTTTCATATTCCTGAACAGAGATGAAACACCAGGCATAGAATGATCACCTCAAAGGTCAGGTTTGAATCTAATGGAAACATTGAAAGATTACATTTACTTCCCTTGATGAAACGACTGTGAGTCTGAATTTTGAGGAATTCACAGCATTATCCTACTCCAGGTCAAAGCAAATCCAGATTGTTTGAATTACATGAGAAAATGAAAGGGCTCAGAAGGGCAGACACATGCTTTTTTAGCAATATTGAATAATCTTTCAGTACCCTCTCTTAAGAGACTTCTGATCAAATGCTGCCGATAAAGTTTAGGTATAGATAAGAATCTGGGTTTCTGGGTCTATTCTGAGTCATGCTAAGTCAGTGGATTATGCTATGAAAAAAACAAACTGACCTAAAACTATATTCATTAAAAGCATTCAGTATCACAAGCTATCATAAAATTCGGTGCATTTTTGTTATGTGGTTTAGAGATATATCCTCCACATTAAATAAATAAACCAGGAAAAGAAACAGAAAACCACAGTATCTAGAAGAACCAAATACTTTAGAAATTAGGCATTTAATCTATCTATGTTATTTCTGGAGTGATATAACATCCCTTTTGACTACACAAATAAAGTAACACATAATATTTTATGAAAAGCTATTTTTTAAAATTATCTGTGGCTACATGCATGTTACTAATCCCTATCTTCTTTCACAAGTCCATTCCATTCTCTCCATCTCCTCCTCCTCATCCTGGGATACTCTTCAGATAGAAAGAAGAATTTCCATTTAACAGAGTCAACTCACTTAGTCCATATGGTAACGTTCACTGGACAAGATTAGCACCCAGCAGAACTCTGAACAGCCCTGAAGCTGCTGTGATTTGTATTTTAGACAGGAAAGATCCCTGCCAGGCACAGCATCTCTTTGGTACTAAAGCTGTAAAAAGAAATTTCCTTTGGGCTGAAGTTCATTCAGGCCTTAAAGTTTATTAATTGTTCATCACAAAACAGCTGAGCTTTTTAAGATATCATTCTTTCATAGATATCATCATGGTACCACTTTTTTTTTCCTCCCAGTTGAAATACCTTCCACACCCCAGCATGGAGAGAGGCCCACTGATGCCACTGTTTCTTGGCAAGAAGGGCTGCTCTGTGTACATCCCAAAACCTAGGATCACTTCCCATGGCTGCTGAGGTTAAATCATCCTGAAAAATGTAGCCTTTATTTCCTATGTACTTAAATGAATAATTCTGCTAATTTGTTCACCTACCTTCCAGATAATGATTTCTGTTACGTTCTGTCTCTGTGAGGAGAGTATTTTGCCATGTAAATTAGTACTAGATTTCCCTGAAGTATGGTTATAACACAACCAATAACAACACTGATTATTTTAGATGATTCAGGGTGACATCCCCAGGGAAAAGAGCTATGCCAAAAGAGGAGAATCCCATGGACCACATGGTGTTGCTAAATACAGCAAATTTAGTAGCGAGGGTGTTCCTTGCCCTTTTGCTTCAGTGACTCACATTTGTCTTCTGAGAGCAATTAGAAGCAAGATTTTGCTCCAGGAAAGAAGAATTGCAAGTTGCTGAGGATTAAGAAAGGACTGATGCCAGTATCTTCAGCACTAAGAGCTCCTTTAACAGTAGGGCTGAAAATAGTTAAGTATTCTACGAAAAGTGTTCAGTACCCATTAGATCACACATAGAATACTATATAGAGTTTTGGGACCTGCAGTACCAGAAAAACATGGATCACTCGGCATAAGTTAAAACAAGGGAGGAATGGGCAGTTTTTCACCATGAGAACAGCAAAGCAGTGGAACAAGTTGATCACAGAAGCAGTGCAGTTTCCATATGTGGATTTTCAAGATCCAACTGGATAAAGCACTGAGCAACCTCATCTAACTTCACAGACCTTGCTTGCAGTAGAAGGCTGCACTAAAGACCTTCAGAGATCCCTTCTAAAGAGAATTGTCCTCGGATTTAATGAGACAATTTAATAACTAAAAGATTCAGAATAGGCAGTGTCTGGATTTCTTGAAAGACCTCATAAAAGTGCCACAATAAAATAAGAGAGAAAAAGCATTTCTTGGGTTAATGTAAGCACACTGAACTACTCTGCACTGTACAGATCTTTCTTCCTTTCTCAGTTGTTTCTTTTCTTTTTTAAAACAACAAAAAAAACCCCAATACAATTGTCTTTAGAATAAACAGTTCAACAGCATCTGAGCAGAAGCAGCAATCATGAAAGGATGACTCAATTTCTAATTCCCAAAATTCTTGTTCTACGCAGGGAGACTGACACAAAGGTAGAAATCCATAAATATATGCTGCTGGCATTGTGATGTTGATGCAAGTCAACTAGATATTAAGACCAACTACCAGTATACTTCCGATGTGATCTTCAAACCACTGTTAGGAGGCTGCATTACTGTTACTGTGGTACTTGGGCAGATTCTGGAACTTTATAACTCTTTCTTACTGACAGTTTTTCACGGGTGTAATGGTAATTACTGATTTCTCAACCATCAAATCCAGGTATATCTTCTACACATAAAAATTGAAAACAAGAAAAGTGAGAAGTAAATATATGCAGATATACTGATGCTCCCGTGAGTTACCAAAGCAAAACTCAGAGAGCAAATTTTTTTTTTAATGTTGATTCCTACAATAAAGTCTGTCAAAATTCCCCAGATTTAACGCAAGCAAACAGCACAAGTTTTCATTTGTAATCAAATTTCCTGTCTATGACTTGCATAAGTACTAATAAAATTACATTAGCAGAATACAAAATCTACAATGGACGTATAGAATGCATTAGAAATATGGGTAAAACAATATTAATCTAAGAAGATATAGAAATTAATAAAGATATGAAAGAACCTTGAAGATTATTCTTACAGAAGAGTAGAAACTAGGACAGCAGTCTTCATATGCTGGAAATGAAGAGGAGACCAGATGCAAATTGTCAGGTATGGAAACAAAGAGTGTCTGTTAAAACACATCTACCATGTCATTTAACAAGTCTAAACCATATGAAACTTGTGCAAATGCACTAAGAACATGTTTTTCTATTTTAGTTTCTTCCTACCAGAAAGGAAATGGGAGCATGTAGAAAACAACTGTTGTAAGAGAACAGCAAGGGCTTTTTCTGAAGAATAAAAAAATACTGTCTGAACCATAGGAGCAAATTTAGGTCCACTGTAGACTTGGAGAGATGTCACCTACAATGAAAAACAAGGCATGATCTGTAGTATTTCAAAAGCTTTCAGCTAGTAAAACTTGTTCGACTCAAAAAACTATCCTATGACCTTCCAATTACTTGAGACAAATTAAAAGAACGTAGACACAAAAATACAGTATGCACCAGGAATAAGTACTGCATTGATAAAAACAGAGACTAGAAAGGACATTTTGTTCCTGTGAATGAAAACTGAAGGCACCCCAGTTGTTCTGTCTGGCTCGCTTCCTAGACTATACATCTCTCTGCACAATATCTAGGAAAATAACTTTAAAACATGTATACAGATTTTAGGTCCATATATCCAAAATCCAAGTGAAGCGTTTAACAGCGTGAAGCAATTAACAGGTTTGGCATTTAAGCAATCCGAATAGGAATTTATATTCAACAGCTCATAAAAACAAGTGCAGGAGGATCACCCTCATAGCAGCTTGTCTGGCAGCTCATTCATTACTACGTCATACCCTATGTGGTATACCCTATTTCTGCAAAAAGCTTCTAATTATATGACAATACAAACTGTGGAAAAACTTGGCAAAGCTGGCAAGAAACTCAGTTGTGCTGTGCTCTATACTCCTTGCTGATAAGTGAAGAGGCTTCCAAGCAAATATCATGTAGCATACATATCTCTAATTGCCATTTTCTCTGATAACACATTCGGCTTGTCTTATCTGCCAGCTACATCTCATTATTGTTTGAGAGAAATGCTGATTTCTGAAAAAAAACCCCAACCTGTCAAGACTTCAGAGGATGGCATTTAGTCATCAAACATCATTCCTTAGCATGTCATGTCTTGGCATGCAGGGATTTGGTTTTTTAAGACATTTTTCATTTTGTACTCATACATAAATGAAGTTTTCTTTCCCCATATGCACAGGGGAGTGATTCTAATTATTTTAGGTTTTTTTCTTATTTGGACAAGATAGGCACATGCTGTCATTAATAATATGATTTTATTTTTCTTTGACAGGTATAATTCCAAGATGCCTAAAAAGTTGTCACGTCTGAAATAATAATCATTGACAGATGCTTATTCTTCATAATTTGGAAAGCTTACTAAAGTGTCCTACACTGTCTATTTTAAGGTTCAAACTGTATTTATTGTAGTGTGTCATTTTGCATCGGTGCTTTATTACTTACTATGACTCTGTGTTACTGTAGGCATAAGTTTTAAATAAAGTAGCAATTTTTTTTTGTTCAAATTATGTCCTATCATATATTGCTAGAAAGGTACATTTGTTTTTACAGGATGAAAAATTTCACTTTATTAAAATTCAATAGTAGCAATTAGGTTTTTGTTTGCTTTTTTTTTTCCTCTTTTTTTAAGTCTTATTTTACCACAGTGATTTCAGAGTCAAACACCACAAACCAGGAGAAGGTAGAATCCAGGTAGCCCTCTGCATGCATACAATTGGTATTAGAAACCTTAGTGATGTTATCTGATACCATTTTCTCCAGAAGATCCTAAAGGGTAAATGCTGTTCATCAGATCCTGAGACAGCATCTTAACCCCTTTGAAATCCTTTACCTGTCTCTGCCACTCCTATGATTCCCCGTTACATACAGAAGGCTCCATGAATCTTATTACACTTTCCCAACTTCTACCTTTTCCTCCTGCTTCTGCTGAATACTGTTAATTCAACCCCTTACATGCTGCAGTATCTTGTACATACATATAAAGGATATACACCTGATATGTATGTATACCACAGCTGCCTGTTGAGACCTGTAGCTTAAAAAGTCTGGAAAAACTGCTGGTAGAACATTTCCCCCAGCTCCTTCCCTACCCAATCTTCACTTTAAACACACAACTCTCTTACACACTTGTGAAGTGCATAATCCCATCAGCTAATTAACATTGTGGAAACAGTAGATGCTTCCATTCTTTAAATTGTGTTGAAACAAAGACAACTACCACTTTTCCTTTGTTACACTTCTTTTTGGTCACACATGACACGGTAGAAAGAAGAAAGCTGCTCAGATGGTCTGAAAAACGGAACATTAGCCACATTCAGCTGCTGTACACAAATCAGTTCAAGCCTTGTTATTTTGGGTTTGCTGCTCATCTTTCACGTAGTATCACTGGAGAATATCTCCATTTCTTCTCTCTGAAAAGACTCCCTTTACTTTCCCTCACCTTGGAAAGCATATGCAGCTCTGAAAGGTGCATGGAAAGCATGTGCATCTCTGATCTCTACCTCCTTGATGGCAAGCCTCTGGAATGATGATGCATTTTTTTTTAAGGACATTAACTCCTCCTACTTTTCTGCTTTGGTTATCTGCAAAAACTTGGCAGGATGAGAGCCAGTCCCAATGGCTGAAGTGAGAGACTGAAAAAAAAAAGTCTACACCTTAATTTTCTTAAATTGCTCTGGTTCATTATGGTGCTCCTAGTATAGTATTATAAAAAACTTAGAAAAAATAATTCCATTGAAATGCACTTCTAAGTGGATTTCCACAATTCTCCAATGTACCCAATTTCAGTATAAATAAAATCTAATTTAAGCACCATTAGAGACTGGAAATATTTACATGCAGAGAAGATCGCTTGAATTTGGGGGAAAAAGATAATATCTTATATAAAGAAAAATATTTATGCTGGCTGTTCATCCAGCTGAATACTTATTATTCAGCACACTATAGTCAAATTTTCCTATGTAAGTATTTTAATTATTTTTCTACTAGTAATCCTGGAAGCCATAGTAGAGTCCCTATGTTTTTCACCTTACTGGATATATCAGTGCGTTCTTTACCTGTGCCTATTCACAGAGCACTAAGAAACATTCAGCACTAGGAATAAACCTTACTTACCCAAGACTCATTTTTGGGTTTGCATTTAGTTATTTTATATGAGAAGAGGACAAAGATGTTTTGGTGACAATACGTAAGTCATTCTTCTAACCTCATTCCTGGCAGGTCACTGAGAGGTGGTTTATGCATCTCCTTATAGCAGTATTTCTATACTTCTCAAGTAGTATTGCACTGTATTTGAGTCCAGTTCTGACCACAGTAAAAAGATTTCTCCAGCTCCCTTTATCAGAAGTGCACACTAGTATCTAACTCGGAGTGGAACTCTTATTTATTCAATCCTGAACACTAAGTAAATAGCTATTACGCTACTGTTAGCTACTCAGCTGCCCAACACATTCAGATAGTTGTGGCCAAGAGATTTCTCCTTCATTCTTTTTGATTTAAACAGACAAGAGCCACCACTTCTTTTAAGTGCAGTCCCTATCACAAACCAGTCATATCTTTGTCTTTTTAACAGTGGCAATAATGCATGCTACCTAAAGCTACACATGGAAGCCACCTGGAAGTGGAAGCCAGAAGGGAAAAAAAAAGCTCTATACACAGACCATAGTTTCAATAAAATATGTCAATCTTGGAACATAATCCTGCTACTTACATCCATAGTAACATCATAAAGAACTTAAAGTAGAAGCTGTTCCATTCTGGGACTATTGCAGCTATGACTGCTGAATATTATCAGAGAAAGGATTAAAAAACTCAGCTGTAGAAAAATATTTCAATGTAGTGACAGTTCTTGATAGCCTTTTAAAGTATACTCAATTACTTTTTTGGCACATAGGATTGGAAAAGAAAACATAAAACCACTATTAAAACACCCAGATAAAGACTTTACGCACATCTTCCAGACCAACTCTGTTCTCTCAGTATTGTTTCTTGGAATGCAGAGAGAATAGAGCAGGAAGGTCTTCAAATTTCTTGTTAAAAAACGAGCCATTCACAGTACATAAAAATATACATAAAATATTCCATCACATGATACTTAATACTTTTCTTTCCTCTCGTTTACTGTAACAGATAAGACTATATATACACACTTACACAGGTATAGCTTCTGTTAGAGTCAAGGAGAGCCACAAAGACAAGAACTGATTTATCAGAATAAAGCATAATCCTTCGTGTAGAAAACTAACAATAGACACTTTTTAGAGTTCTACACAGATCAGTATAGGGTTTTGGTTTTGTTGACTAAAAAAACAACCCAACAAACAGAAACAAAGTTCACCAGTAGATTAGAATTCCTGTGAGAGAGTTCTTCTGTGTCGTAAGACAGCACTCATTTAACGTAGTGCAGAAGGGATAGTTTGCTGGTTCCATTTGGAAAAAGCTTTGTGAAAAAGAAAGAAAATATTTCTCAAAACAGTTCTCTGAAAAGCCATGCCAACCAGAACTTCCATTTCCTGACTAAGAACCTTCCTTCTAATTCTAAGCATTGATACAAATAAAAACAACCTAGTTAACACTACACTGGGCTAATTTCCACTTCTTTTTCATGGTTATAACAGATGAAAAAGCAGCAGTTGAGAACGTTGAAATTCTCCTCTGGCTAGGTAACATCCTTAAGTATGGCATACCATAACACTTATTAGAAATAACCTATCAATTACTTACTGAAAAAAGAGAATTTAATAATAATAAGATAAATAACACAAAAAGTATAAGGGAAAGGAATAACTCTCTCCCAGCAGCTAAAGCATTCAGGTCTATTTCTCTTCCAAATGATCACTGGCTTTCCAATTTTCTGGGCAAAAAGGCTACACAATAGTTTGTTCCATGAAATGTGTAATCACAGACCATTCCCTGAAACAGAATGGCCACAGCTGTATTTCCAGAGCAGAAAGGCCTTGTCTGTGTTTAAGAGGTGTAATAACTAGGCCTACAGATAATGTAAGAGGCATGTCATCTGGTTACTGGATTCTGCTAGGGCTTAAGAAATGATGGAACTACTTTCTGTAGAGCTAGAGAGAGATAGTTAAACTAATCAAAAAGGCATCTAAATACTTTAAAATTGCCCCACAGCATGGCATCTATAAGTTTAGGACTTTTGAATAACAATTTTGGACTTAAATGACTAAATCAGACTTGAAAGCACTTAAATCCTTTACTTGCTCTAACTTTCAGTCTCATCGTCAATAAAATGCAGATTGTCAGTCAAATTCTGAAGATCTGAATGAATACCTCTAAGAACAAGGGCCTATGCAACTTCTTAATAAGCAATAAATATGCACTAGAGTACATATACTGTGCTTCTTTCCTAATATTAAATACATTGATATCCTCTTCACCATTTCACTGACTTCACTGGTCTGTCTGAGTCTGGCCATTTTTTAAGAAAAAAGCTTTATTTCATTCATTCATCCACTAATTCATCATCATTATCTATGTATGACAAGGTGGATGTCTACAGCAGATGAGGGAAAGGCTGTGGATGTTATCTATCTAGACTTCACTAAAGCCTTTCACACCATTTCCCACAGTATTCTCCTTAAACTGTCTGCTTGGGGCTTGGACTCTTTGCTGGGTTAACAATTGGCTGGATGGCTGGGCTCAAAGAGTGGTGATGAATGGAGCTGGTGGCTGGTTGCAAGTGGTGTTCCCCAGGGCAAAGTACTGGGGGCAGTTCTCTTTAATACCTATATCAATGATCTGGACAAGGAGATCGAGAGCACCCTCAGTAAGTTTGGAGATGACATTAAGTTGGGTGGGAGTGTTGATCTGCCTGAAAAGTAGGGAGGCTTTACAGAGACATCTGGACAGGCTGGATTAATGGACTGAGGCCAAAGTTACAAGGTTCAATAAGGGCAAGTGTGGAGTCATGCACTTGGGTCACAACAGCCCCCATGCAATGCTACACACTTGCTTAAGAGTGGCTGGAAAGCTGTCTGGCAGAAAAGGACCTGAGGGTGTTCGTCGACAAGCAGCTGAATATGAGCCAGCAGTGTGCCCAGGTGGTCAAGAAGGCCAACAGCATCCTGGCCTGGATCAGAAACAGTGTGGTCAGCACAGCTAGGGAAGCCATCTCCACCCTGGTGAGGCCGCACCTAGAATACTGGTTTCAGTTTCTGGCCCCTCACTGCAAGAAGGACACTGAGGTGCTCGAGCACATCCAAAGAAGAACAGTGAGGCTGATGAAAGGTCTAGAGAACAAGTCTTATGAGGAGCAGCTGAGGGAACTGGAGTTGTTTAGCCTGAAAAAAAAGGAGGCTGAAGGGAAACCTTATTGCCCTCTACAACTACCTGAAAGGAGATGATAGCAAGCTGGGTGTCAGCCTGTGTCTTTTCCTAAGTAACAAGCAATAAGACAAGAGGAAATGGGTTTAAGTTGTGCCAGGGGAGGTTTAGATTGGACATTAGGAAACATTTCTTCACAGAAGGGGTTGACAAGCACTGGAACTGGCTGCCCAGGCAAGTGGTTGAGTGACCATCTCTGAAGGTATTTAAAAGTTGTGTAGCTCTGGTGCATAATGACTTGGTTTAGTGGTTGACTTTGCAGAGCTGAGTTAACGGTTAGACTCGATTGTCTCAAAGGACTTTTCCAACCTCACCGATTCTATGATCTTTTTATCAACACAGGTTTGTTTCAAAACCAGTCAAACCCAGACAGAGAGTGCATGGGTATGGGTAGTTTACATATGACAAATGATGTCTCTCTTAATTTCTTTGTACTGCTGCAAAGTAACTTATTTGAGCTCATTATTACAAATGTCAGTTTAATTCAGTTCATGCACCATTCAGACCATGTCTTCTCTTTGCATGATCATAAATGGGAAATTATTTACTCGCACAGTAACTATATGGGCATGCTCAGTCCAAAGCAGCATGTCTAGGCCCTTGGCACAATGCATTGAGCTAAAAATGTCTTAGAAACTTCCCAGAAAGGAAATTCTACTGTTTGGAACTGATACCTGCCAAAGTTAATGCACACCATCATTATCTTTCCCACGTAGTCTCCACAGATTTAGTAAGGACAACAATGTGTATCCCCTATCATTGTTCTTTTCCCATTTACAGAGTAGTTTTGACAGAATTTACAAGAAAGGTTAAATCATGTCCCAAAATGGAGTCCAAGGAGTTTTCATTATCTCCGTTCATATATACAGTGGAGAAGATTTAGGACTCAACTATTTTTCTCCTTGATGAGTAAAAGTAGCAAGAACAATGGTAAGGTTAGCACAGCAGTATTGAGCAAAGATAATTATTCCAGGATTTGTCTCAGATTCTCAGCCTGGATAATTTTCACTTTGATTCTTCTAATACTTGATTTCATTGTTTTGCTCCTGGTGAGTTTAGCAGGGGATAAAAAAGCCAGCTCAACAAATTCACACATTGAAGTCTGATTCCTTTATACTCAAAGGTGTGACAAAATGCCACACCAAAAAGACTCCTGATTTAGTAAAACAGTGCAGCTGAAGAAGAAAAACTGACTTTTTGTAAGGAAAAAAAAAAAGTTACTTCAGTTGACTAAAGAAAATAAATTGCATGAAAGGAAAGGCTGCAGATCAAACTCTACAGATCAAATTCACCAGGGGAGCAAAGAGTCCATGGAATTATACGGTATTCATGGCTAACATGGACCTGCTCCTGAAAAAAAAATCTTGAGAGACCACAAAAGAACAAACTGGTAAAATATGAGGCCACACTTTTCCTGCCTTCTAAAGACCATCTAATGGCGTTTGCAAAGAAGTACTCTGCTATTAAAAATTTGCTTTCAAAATAAGGTCTTTTGAAATGTTACCTGTGCTTTTATAGTGAAGTGTTAATTCTCAGTTCATTTTCTAAGAATGCATAAAACATGTCCAAAGAAGAAAATTTAGGATGATTGTGATAAAGAAAATGTTCTCCTGATCAGGTCTGGTCTAGGCTCCCAAGGAAACATAATTTAATTATACCTTTTTCCTGTTTAAAGCTAGCCTAGTAAAGCAACAGCAAATGTTCTCTAGGAAACAAACCTGCGTGACCTGAGGCATCTTTCTCATCAATAATAAAAAGTGAATTGTTTGCACCTGCAATTACTATGTCTATTAACAAATGTTACACTTGCTTGTGTAGCCCAACAGACAGACAAAAACATCAAAAAATTGTTGAAGACGACTCTGTCATCAATCGTTACGTAAAGGAATTGAGAGCAATTTACTTAGCTTTCATAAAAGAAATAGAAAGAAATGCAGTGAAAATGAAGGCAGACGAGGCTGGTAAGCACTGAAAGAACTGTATAAAGAAGGAAGTTCATTGAAATAAGGTGCTACAGCAAACTGAGACCCGAGTTTCACAGTTACGCTTAACTTTATTTTAGTATTATCCTCAAGAGATTCTCTGAAGTAAAGGCAACATGCAAAAATTTTTAAGTTTTCCAATCCAAGTACTGTTTCAACTTCTAATCCCTTGCTCTTTTTACTGTGGTTATTCTTATCTTTAGAGTTCTGTTCCTATATGTGTTTCACCTCAGGTTAGTCCAGTTATAATCTCTGGATTGACTGACGCTACAGTTTAGATCACAGAACAATATCAAGCACCAAAAATGACAGTCAAAAGGGTACAGATTAGGAAGAAAAGACCAAGGTATTTTCTACTGCTGTCTCTCCACCCCTATCATTTGCAGGCTGCATGTATGCACTACAGGCTCACAGATGATCTTATTCAGTAATTTTGCCATAAAATATGTTCTCCCGCGGAAGCTATGCAAAGCTGTGTTGTGCCAAACGAAAATAACAAGAGACACCAATGGAACACCAGTTTGCTGCTAATACAGAAGCTAGGAAGTTGTTCAATGCTTTGGCAATCACAAGAAGAATGTTTGAGCCCAAATCATGGAAACAGACACACTCAGATATTATTCTGATTTCTGAATATGAATATTTTAGTCACCTTTAATAGAGCCTATTCACGTTTTTCTCACTGTATTAACAAGTGCGATTTCTTTTGCTCCCTTTTTTCATAATTCTGTCAAAAAACCCCCCACCTGTTCTCTCCTTTCATATCTTCAGATATTCTACATGGTGGTGCAGTAGCTGTCAGACTTGGGGAGGCAGGATGAAAGATGCCAAAAATCTAGCACTACTGTGAGACCCACCTCCTTGTGAAAAAGGGTATCATGCTTCACAGCACGGAGACCAGCAACAGCTGCAGGATGCCATATGCCTCAGATTCCCATCAGTTTCCAAGGGGTACAGCACTTCACAGGTTTGGGCATCAAATGATTTTAACACTGACTCAGTATGCCCTCCTTTAATGGCCCTTGTAAAAAAGTGAAAGATTTACAGGAGAGAAATGCTACACACAGTTCCATTTTATGAAACTACATCTTTTTTAATCAAAGTACAGTTCATGACTGAGATCTTTATAAAATGTTAACATTTTTTACAGTTTTTATGAAATACACATTATTTTTAATGGTTAAACCTATCTGTTACTTATGCTGTGTTATGTAATGCAAATTTGTATTAGACTAATTGGCAGTTCTTTCATCTCTCTCTCTCTAGAGACTACAAAACTCCCCGTGAAGGAAGAATAGTCTCGGTTGCCAGAATGTTTGAGTCCTTTTTACTTTTGCTGGATGGTTCTAGTAAGGAATACACTTGGTAACCATCTTGTCATCTTAATTAAGATTATATTTTCATTTGCTTGCATTTCACTTCAGCAACTTCAGTGCTAAAAATCCTTATAAAGTATTATTATAAACACAGACTCTCTTGCAACTTATGTTGTCACTACAGACTGATGTCAGTGGTCCATGTTTAAGTTGTGAGCAACAGATGACATAGATTTCAATGCTTACTTATTCTTCAGATAAAAGACAGACAATAAATTTAATTTATGAAGCATCATCTGCAATCTAGTAAAATATTTATGTCCAATGGTTTGCTTACTTGAGTTTTACAGAAGGATGTTATATGACTGATGTAATGGTTTAAATAACCTTTGGCTTTTAAATTCCATAAAAACTCATTCCATCTCTACATATATAAATTACACAAATTTATGATGAATCCATGGGACAACAAGCCTTTCAGGTCACTCCACTCATAATTACAACTAATTAAAATGTGCCAAAGAAAGGATAGAAATTTATCACTACTCATTAAACCTGTAAAGACTGTGTTAATTAGATGTCAGATTCAGTAATTCACATAAATGTTTGCTGCCAGTCTAAATTTAGTGAAAAAATAAATGCATTTATAGCCACTGCTGTGAGAAAGAAAATAGGTGCTATTCAATTAAAAGAGTTAAAAGTTTTCTACACTGCAAATCTCGTTCTTTATCTACATGCTTTTTATCATGAGAACAGTGTGCATGAATTGTCAGTTGCTATTGTTTTCCCCAAACTTAAATATCCCTTTCATTAGGGGAATAGTAATGCCACGCCATAATTTTTGTAATGTCATCTTTTCAAATCTTGCTTACATGCATTACCATACATTAATTTGCAAGAATTAATTAAAAATTACTATTTACTAGAAGTTATCACAGCATCGCACCATTCATGTTCTTGCTTAATAACATTATATTGTTACATTTATATTGTACAGCAATCAGTATGGGATTCTACTGTGTTCCCCAAAATCTATAACCAAAGCCTTCAGTGCTTCAACTGGGTCTTCTCATAGGACACCCACAGAGGTCAAACAATTTTAGTATGAGGCTCTGTATATATTAATTTGAAAGCAAGTCGCCAATTCAAGACATAGTAAGTCAGAATGTAATAACATACATTGTGTTCTTTACAGATTAGCTGCACATACAGCTTTTAATTAAAACTTCACTAGACTCTTCCTAGGGCCTTTCATTAGTAAGAAGAAGAATGTGTAGTGATACAGCTATGAATTTTCACTTGCGCATTTCCAAAGGAGGGGGGAAAAAAAGTGCTGACGTGCCTGGAATACCAGTATCGTAAAGCTATATATTTCAAAGGGAGAGTAACACGTAAGTTGTTGTACATTTTAATCCTTGAAGTTCCAGCTTGTATTTATTTTTTCTGATATTTATTCACTGAAATCCCTGCAGATAGGCGTTATTAAAAAACAAGAGACTTATCAGTCCTTTGAAGGAGTAAGGAATGTTTTCACCTGTATTTACTGCTTTGAAACCTGACTCCGAGTGCTATCACACAACCCCAACTGCTGCCACTGCTTTAGGCTCTAGGATAGCTTTAATACCTGGCCTGCACAATACGTGAGAGCTAGCCCTACATTTGCCATAATGCCTTCCATCTACTTCACCTCAATTTAAGCATTTGTCTTAAAGGTAACTTAGTCTCTGTGTATGCTTTTTCTCACACTGTGACAAATTTCATGATAGACGCATCATACAGGAGAAACAAGACCTCATCAGTCCTCTCTCATCTGAATAGTTCAGCTACCTCAAGAGGGCTGTTCAGAAAAGCACAACTCCCCGGACCAGGACATCCCTATCTTGGTTAACCCCAAGCCTTCATAAAACAAGGAGCTATCTGAAATATCGTATTAGTTGCAGGCATTCATTTATCCTCTAATTCAGTTAAGATTCTTGGTGAGATATGTTGCTGGAGGAAGAAGGTGGGCAAAATGTTTCATGGTGGTATTCTATTAATTAACAGTACTTCAATTGATGGATGTTTTAAGGTGTAGATTTGGATGCACAGGAAACTATCAGGTCTAAGCTTGTTTCCACATAAATGTTAAGGAAACAAAACCCTGCGTGATCCACCTCCTCTACATATATTTCAGAAGAAATTCTAAACAACTTGCTAAGTATTTTTCAGGAGGAGTTACTACCTAAGTGACAATGTTTCAACCAAGTGACAAGGAAAAGAAAGATTTCCACTTATCTGTTGAAAGAAATTTTTGTGGTAAGAGAGGAGACCACGTTCACAGAAAAACTTGTTTTGCAAGAAGCACTATATTGAGATTGACTTGAAAATTTTCTCTGAAGGCTAATGTTTCACTAAACTTCCTAAGATTTTAGTTTTGAGACAGTATGTAATACAGACAAACAAAAGAGAAATACTATGTGGTCAACAAGAATAATAAAGGAACAGATTATTTACTAATCACTCAGTCCTCACATAAAAGTTCAGAGAAAAATAACAGATTAAAGAAGGAAGCATATAAGACAGTCAGAAGAGTGGTATTTTCAGGAGTTTCAGCTTGTATGGGATATGTTTCTTCTAAATTTACAACATCTGCTGATTTATCTTGCTGTGGCCTCATTGCTGTAATTGGATTCACATGGACAGTCATCTCTATCTGTGAGTCTGCAAATGCTCCAGGGGCAAGTGTCTATTGAGCAGAGCCAATAGCAGTCCCATCCAATAGCTAGTAGGTTCAATTTCTAAAATTTTGGATGCTTTATTACTGTTGTCAAATAACAGTTGCATTTCTGCCTTGCTTCTATCATACAGGCCTATATGAAGACAATAGGGACTAGTAATTTGGCTGTAGAAATAACATTCCCCCCCAAAAAACCCAAACACGTTAAGGAGCTCCCTACTGCCCACCTCTCATAACTCAAACCCTCACTAAATTACGTTAGGATATCCAAGAAAAACAAAACCTTATTTGCTGGAAAAGTCAACACCTTTCCCCAGGACAAAAAAAAAAAAAAAAAAAAGGTAAAATGTAGCCAACAGTTACAAAAATAAATAAGTGTCCATGTTGCTTTCTGTGAAATTTTACAAAGAACAACAAGGAATGGGAATTTGACTTCTACCAGTAATAAGAAATAGTGTTTGCTCTTTACACAGATCTCACCTACACTTGCTCCAAATTCCACATACTGGGTATTTAAAAAGGAGATACCAGCTACATTCTTGCCCAGCGCAAAGGCTGTGATTACGACAGTTCAGTATATTACTGGGGATGAGCTTAGAGAACTACTATACTGTCCTGATTTTATTTAAACCTGTATGAAAACTTCATATGATAAACAAAGAGACAGACAAACCCCAAGGCACACATAATTGAATCACTGTCTTCTTCCTGATCTTATAAAAGAGACAGTGGGTTCTCTTGCTTACAGATATATTTCTCCAGTTTCTTTGACTAGAGCCAGAACTATCCAGCAGAATGGTGACTATTCAAGATCAAAACTGCAAATGTCACTGATTATATAGATTTAGAAAGCAACATCTTACTTCGAAAACATCCAGCAGAGATGTCCTATTTAGCATGCTAGAAGAAAGAATTGACACCAATCTGGCCAATTGTAGCCTCCTCTATTGTAGGTCCTGCCATGGTCTGTTTTGTTTTGTTTGGGTGGGGAGGTAGGGTCTTTGTTGTCAAGTATATCCATTGGCATTCCTTTCATATATTCTTCTGGCTAAGGGTCCAATTAATACCCTAAAAACATTGTTCCCATCTTAAAAGCAGATGATTTTGTCACCTCCTTCACACCCCCTCCCTTCCCCCAACTCCCTGCCCAAGCAAAAAAATCCCAAACATTGTGGGTTATTTGGAACGACAAACAATTGCCATTTTTAAACAAAAAAATCACACATAAAACCGTGAAGTAATGGTGTTATCAGGTTTAAATAACACTTCTATTCTGCTCCCTCCCCCCTCCAGGCCTAGTATTCTTTAATTATTTCTTCCCGTCCTTTCCTCAGTCATTTGAAAAAAAACTATGACCCACAACTCCTCCACTAAATCTGTGCTGACAGCGACAGATGCTTTTTTTGAGTTGATTTTAGCTGATGGGTTGCGAGAGGCAAAGCAACCACAGATGTAATCTGCTGCTCTATCAGATTTTTTTGAGACAATCAGATACATTTGGAACAGACAGTGAAAATTACTCCAAGAATACGTTGGACAAAGCTAGAAATAGTACTGTTATTTTCAACGTGACTGCACGTGGTTCCATCACAACAGCAACAAAATCACGTCCTCAGACAGACAGACAGCTCTCATTTTGTCTCTCATGGTCTCAGCATTCGTAAATTAAATGACTGTTTATACCAATAACTGAACCTCATTAACATTGCTACACTGTGGAAGTCAATGAAAGTAGCCCTTGGTTTAACTATCAGCGGTCAGCGCTCATGAGAACTGACAAAAGTATTACCCAGACATACCTTCCTTCCAGTGCGTGACTGTGCAGAGGCGCTGATGAAGATACAGGTGATTTCTCTCAGAATTTGCTCTGAAACACCATTTGTGTTACGAAAGTGAAAAATAACAGCGATAAGATTCTTTCTGATGCTTTCCTCTACACTTGAACCACAAAGAATTTCAGTCCATATCAATTTATTATGTAATATAAAGATGTACTTTAAAAAAAATTTATTGTATTACGTAACTAATCCTCTACTGACTGATGCTACAGTATCACAAGTATCATAACCATAAAAAGTATGTGTACCATGTAAAAATTTATCACAATGACATTAATTACATGCTGTTCTGCCCAACACGAACACTGGAAAGCAAAACAAAAACAAAAAAGTGCTTTAAGATTAAAATAAAATGCCAGTGCTCATACATGTACTTTACCCAGAAAAGACAGGCTATAAATAAGAAAAAGATATATGAACTATAATTGTTTTAAAATCTGTGAGATATTCTAGTATCATAAAGTTTTTAATAACATTATATGTAGTAAGATAAGTACAGGATGACATGGTCCCAACACATGTATCAAAAGATAAATGCTGTAGATGCTTATCTGCCCTAACCTGATAGAGATGAGATAAAAGGTGTGGCCCAAAGAAAGATAATTCTGTATGGGAGGGGAAGAGAAGAGGGCAGGAGCAACATAAAAGGAAAAGAGGACAATGAAAACATACACGGGAGATTTAAATGCCAAGGGCACTGAATACTGGAGATATTTTCCTCACTGTGAACCAGAAAAGACTACAAGGAACTGACTGCTGGTGAGCTCCTCTCTTCAGAGAGGAAACAGGAGGAGACATTCCTGGCAAAAGACTTTAATCTTGAAAAGCAATTGATCTGAACCCCAAAGAGGGTTTTCTGTGGGCATGGCTTTGTCTAGACCTCTCCAATTCTGTTACCCAAATTGCAGAGTACTTGCTTGCAAATTTTCAGCAAACCCTGAGTGTTAGATAGTTCAGATACTGTGTGTGTCACTGGAAAAATGATCTGTAAACTGTCGTACATGGGAGACGGGGGGGGGGGGGGGGAAGCTTATGAGCAAGCAGCTTGCAAAAACCAAAGTGAGCATGGCATTAAAAAATCAGAGCTCAGAAGAACTGGCTTGCCAAACATCAGGAAACAGTAA
>WUAM01000431.1:16130680-16166151 GCA_024336885.1 Actenoides hombroni
TATGCTGGGAGGTGGGGGATGGGGGTTGGGGGGGGAGGGGGAGGCGGTGGAAGAAGCAGAGGGGGGGGGGGGGGGGGGGGGGGGGGGGGGGGGGGGGGGGGGGGGGGAAGCTTATGAGCAAGCAGCTTGCAAATACCTAAGTGAGCATGGCATTAACAAATCAGAGCTCAGAAGAACTGGCTTGCCAAACATCATGAAACAGTAGCAGACAGCAAAAATCAGATGTATGCCAGAGGAGTGAAAAATAAAAATAATAAATAAATAAAATCTCTCTCCCTTTTCTTTCAAAAGCCTTGAAATCTACTAAACTGGTGGAATTTGAGACAAAAATTGTTTTTCAGGCTTTTTGTCTTTCAGCTAAGTCTCAAAGTTGTGAAAACTGTTTCTAAAATTTTACCCTTTTGTCAAAAGTATTTTCTTTCAGAATACTCCTGATATTTCTTCCCTGCACCTGTTTGTGGTCTCTTGCTTTTTTTAATTTAGTACTTTACTACACAGGCACGCAAGGAGAACTGGAGTTACCTTGCTCAGCCTTCTTGCAAAAGAATGTGCCATGATCCTCAGTCTGTCACTTTATGTATCACTGCTCCTATACCAAAAACATGCCTTTTACCTTGTGCAGAGATTTATTTATTTTTAACTGCAATGAGACATTCCAGCCAATCCTCTGAACAGCATGTACTCCTACTACCAAGAATGGCAGGAAAGCACTAATAAAATGTGAGAGTAAAACAGTAAGAGAATAAATATAACTACATCCAAACTCTGGTCCTGGAAAACAAGCAGTGTGCTGATGTCACTTCAAACCATAAAATTTCTTATAATATTAAATTTCTTTTGTTTTCGTAAAACTGAGCCAATAAATCAGTTTGTTTTTTTCAGTATTACGTGTACAATCCTTTGTTCTGCTTAGTAAGAACAATAAATTTTCATTATCTCATGAGACTACTTGAAGTTTATCAAGTGATTTTTCATTACTGTGTTCCCAAGCTGAAAGATTTAAGTACAAAGCCATTTTCAGTTAATATGTGCTTTTACTCATATGCTTCACCTAATGCAAGACAGTAGACTATATTAAAACAAAATCCCATAGCACACTATAGGAAATCAGTGTGACTACGTATAAAATACACATTAGATAACCAGATACAGATATGACAGACTGTTTTACCCTTCTATGACTAACACATGGGAAGTTCCAGCAAAATTTCTGGAATCAGCCTCTGCCTGTATCAGATGTCTTTACACCAGGGCTCAGTTTGGATGCCTATACATGAAAACTGTGTCAACAGAGGTGTTAAAGGGTATCCTGCCTGCTCTCTCACTGTCTTTTCCATACAGTCATGGGTCACTTGTAACTGAAGCATCATATGCTTCCAGCCCCATGGAGTTGTTTCTGGAACTATGAAGACCAGCTCCCACCAAGCTCTGCCTGGAAATTATGGCCACGTTGTCTATAGAGAGTGTGCAGCACTAAAAGGAGGCACAGTCAGCTTTGTACGTGCTGAGTGGTTGCTCTGCATATGCAGCATACTTAGCACTGTTGGCACATAGCAGATTTAGTAGATTCAAGCTTTGCACATGTAATCTCACTACACGCATAGGTGATTCATCTGATGCTTTTTAAAATAATCTATGTTATTAAACACGGCTTTGCTAGACATAGCCATAATATATAGCATTTACAGATAAGCCATAACCCAGCTGGTGCCAGAAAGTCTATTAAGGTTTCCAGATACACTGAAATCGCAGATAAACATAAATCTTTCAAGTACCTCAGGACAACATTTCTAGGCAGAAAAAAAAAGAGGGAATGTCCACAGCAATTGTACAACACAGCCCAGATACCAGGGGTCAGAGAAATAGGTCAGGGAGCCATTTTATTTCAGTGGGGTTTTCTAAGTCCCTGATAGAACTAGGAAATGCATCTGGTTTGAACCGTCTTCCTAAACCACAGCTCTTCTAGAAATAGATTATTTAAGATGAAGAGATTAAGATTTACCTCATTAAAATAGCGATGTTTGTGCTTAAGGCTACAATCAAATACTAAATGCTAGTCTACACTAAAGATTA
Source organism: Actenoides hombroni (assembly GCA_024336885.1). Lineage (NCBI taxonomy): Eukaryota > Metazoa > Chordata > Aves > Coraciiformes > Alcedinidae > Actenoides > Actenoides hombroni. The sequence goes on from WUAM01000431.1 coordinate 16,132,754, forward strand.
GAAAGCCCCTGCAAGACGGCTGCAGATATTTATGAGACATCAAGAAGCAGAAGTAGACTTCGATATATATCTTTTTAAAGTATCAAGTATCTTGCCTCTGAGATCTTTTTGCTTCTGTCTGATGCAGCCCTACAGCTTCCCAAAATTTTCTGCCTTTGTCATGTTGTGTTGTTTATGAAGAAGATATAAACAGGAAGCCTAGAAATCATATAAAAACTAAGTGGACACTGTACTATCACCCCTACCTGTCTTCCACTGCACAGAACTGTAGCTACTGTTCCTGTCTTTCACAAAATTATGCCAGGACCTACAGAATTCTAAAGCGATGCTCCTTGCCATTTACCATAAACTAAGGCAAATAAATATTTATACATCCCTGAAAGCTATTTAGGTTTTACATATTGTTTATTTACTCCTAATAACTTGTTTGTATGACTACTCATATCAGGAAAACATTAAAAATTAATGCTATGACTACAGGAACAAGGCTTTAGACTTGCAAAAACTGCATGTCTTTCATTGAATGATGCAGATTACGCCCAAGTGAAAAATGCAGTTGGATACATAATTGTAAGAGAAAATATCTTTCTGAAGTAGTTTATTTTCCACATTTGATAGTCTTTGGTTTTCTGACTAAGGAAGCATGTATATACAAATTAGAAGGTATCATAAAATCTGCTTTTGAAGAAAGGTATTACACTAAATCAAGCCCAAGATTAGGCTGGATCTGTGCTTTACAAGCTACTTGCCACTTTCACTGATTTACTAACAAGTAATATTGAAGAGTGTGAGATCCTAAAGAACGTGAATACAATTTGGTTTTGTACACACATTAAGTGGTTTATCTAATTACACATTTGAAAGATAATTGCCCACAAGACAGGAAATTAACCTCTTTTTTAAGAATAGCATTGTTAAGTAGTAGGAGAAAAAGGTATTCATTTAGCTGGCCACATTCCAATATAAATTCTGACATCTATATGGATAAGAACAAAGCCATGGCATCAGCCAAAATCCACAGGTAACCCAAACACCATTCTCATAACAGTACAAAAAATTTAGGTAACTGGCCTCTTCATATTACTTTCTCTACTAGGAAGTTGTATTTTATTTTCCATTACTCAGATCTTTCATGCACACATCCTTGAAAAAGTCCAAGGCATTGAGCAGCTGGAAAGATGGAACCCAGAGACCAGAAAAAAGACAGGACTTTCCCTGTAGCCCTGGAAGCTCCAAGAGCTCACATCTTGGATAAAAATTTAATGCGCGTGTAACTCTTATGGCAGATTTGGATCATAACAATCATCTTCTTTATTTCTTGAAATAGAATCTTGAGAACGCTTTGGTTTAAAAACCAGTAACACCACACCTTTTTAAATGACTCCCAGATTACACTCCTTACATTAAGGAATTGGCTATTTTCCAATGTTTCTCATTGTACAAAATCCAAACCTACCTATGGATGTGCAGACAAAATGGTATCTTCGTGGATTATTATTCAAGCTGATGTGCTCAATACAGTTAACAAAGATGAAATGTCAAACCTAAATAATGTACACATTCTGAGGTTTTCTCCAGTGATCAATTTATCTTGATTTCTGAATGGATCATCTTCCCAAAGAAATCAAAGAGCACCACTGCCCAACTGTTCTATGAATTTGCATCAGTAGCAATTAAGCCTAGCCTTGATGAAACACTATTATTCCCAGAACAGATACTGCTGACTTGCATCCGTATAGGATAACTGGGAAGATAACATGACCTCATTATAGAGAAGAATCTGTATAATGAAATTGCTTACTATCACTTTCTAACAGGTGTACACTCTTCGGGACAGGTGGGCAACAACCCTGCAGAAATCTAATTTGTGCTTTAACTATGAAAATGTGAAATTTTCGTTACTTCTAGCATTAGTCTGAAGATAAAAGTCTCACCATGCCAAACTGATGACTAAGCAGACACCATTTATCTTCATTAAAGTTCATCTTAATCAAGGTACTGTCTGTGAAATATAATGCTACTTAAAACTAACATTCTTAGCACAGTTGCATGCTTCCCAGAGGGAACATCTATCAAGAATGAACGTAAACCTGCAACTTAGTCCTGCTAAAAAGATCAAGAAAACAAAGCAACGCAACAATTAACGAAAGCAAACATAGCTAGTCTCTTAATCTGTTGCTTAAAATCAAAGACCAACAACAATACATTACAAAGTCAGTTCTGTCTCCAGTAATATACTGCATATTTCCTTCCAAACCAAGGGACTTTCCCAACTAGGTATTGCTAATGTAAATGGAATTGTTGCTGAATTCTTCAAAACAAAGATCAGAATTTGATCCATCCTAAAGATTTTTGGCAAAACTGGAATTTTAAAATTACTTTCTAAAATTTCTTCTACATTCATGTAGACGAGTTCTCTAGAGAAAAAGCTTTCCTACATTCAAATAAGAGATTGAATGGAAGAGATTGCATTTCACTTCTTTTTAGAAAGGTATCTCTCATCTGATCCATTTTGAATCTAGAAATGACCTGCCTTTAACTTTACAGTTTTAGAATGCTGTACTGATGAAAAGACTTGCAGATGATCAGTTGATCCTCTTTCAGAAGGACGAAAACCAGCTTTATTTATTCAAGAAAAATTTCAGAACATCAGCTGCACATTAATGCAATAACAGGCAAAGGAAAATTATGATTTTCCATTTTTTAAAATGATCTTTTGCCTTCGTTCCAGAAACTAGTTCAAACTGGTACAGCGGTAAATACACTCTTTTCCCTCAAATGGGTAACTCAGCCCTTCTTGCAGTATTCATTAAAGGGATGCAATGGTTACAGCCTGCATACAGTGTATGTTCTTGAGTACTGTTCCTTCTCCCTTCCATCTCTTCCAGCGTGACCTTGCTTCCTACTTATTTGAGCGTAGGACAGCTTTTTCTCTAGAGAACTGGTCTACATAAAAGTAGAAGAAATTTTTAAAAATATTTTTAAAACTCCAGTTTTGCCAAAAAAGTAGCTCATTTTTCCAAACTAGGAAAAAAGAAGAAGTGCTGTCAGAGAAGCATTTTACCTAGAGACAGCAATAGTTGGTAATTCACCAATGAAGAACTCACCAATCAGCCTGACTGATTCCCCAAATTAAAAATAAAATAAGCTGAGGAGGACGCTGGAGCAAGCAAACTTCCACAAAAGTTAAAACTCTAAAACAAAATAAGATAATAATCTCAACACTGTGTATTTGTCAGCAGTGGATGTCAATACAAAGATGATAATCAAAAAGAACCGGCATCTCTGATAGAATGTTTGGGGGGAATGTCTTAGTGGGTTTTAAATTTCCATTAATTAAGAATTGGAAATCAATCCTAAAACTATTACAAAAATGTAAACAACATCATTCCCTGCAAAGGTGAAGGTGTAGAAATGAAAGGCAATTGGTAAAAAAGGCGGACATTACATAAATAAACGACTAAAAGGTTAGCAACAATGCTGAATTTGGAGAAGAAACAGTCTTGCATTTGGGAAAAACTACTAGGAAAGGTTAATAGGAGCTCATATTGTGGTTACAGTCTAGAAATTAAAAATGAAATAAAAGAAATTTAAAAATGGAAGGAGGTAGGTAGATTACTGGTGTGTGTCTATTGGAGTTTAACCAGAAGAGGACATTTCTTCTAGAAAGGAGGAAGCTCTGGACCTAAGCAAGCTTATAAAACCAGTGCTCTGGTACCACAAACATTACTGAAAAGGTAAAATGCTGAAATGAAAGGAGAGCTAAAGCCAAAATAAATCCAAAAAGGGATTAAAATCATCCTGTGCAGATACACCTGTTGGAATAAGAAGTGTAAGCTTGTTGTGAATTTTGGCCTCTGGCCTCCTGTCAAGACCAGTGAGTAGGGCTCTGCCTTTTCTCTGATTTGCACTATATTCCTGGCCTAGGACTATAATAAGTAAAGAATAATCATCTAAATCAGCCCCAAACTATTTTCTTTCCAAAACTGTCCCTCTGCATGATGCATGTTTGGATGTGCATTTAAATTTCTTAGTATTTACTCAATTTTGGTCCCTGATTTCTAGAAAGTAGCTAACAGAGACACAGTAATGATCCCTTCAGCAATTACAAGAAGTAGCAGTCATTATTTCCCACTACTTCCAGCACAGGCACACTGCTGCAGATATAAAATCAGCTCAGTATTAATGTGAGAGAAGCTAAGGATTATTTCAAAACCACACGACATTCCTGTACCATTTTTCTTTTTTTTTTTCCTTTTTTTCCCCGTTTTTCTTTCATTTTGACTTCACAGACACAGTAGTGAAACTAGTGCCTCCCATTGAATTGGCTGCTGGTTTAAAGCTTTGGAAAGAAAAGAAAGAAAAGAGAACAGCCACCACCAATTAAGGACCAGAAGAGAGATATCAATGCTCATTTTATAGCACTAGAAAAATTAATACAGGGATTACTGTGTCCTGGGCTTTTATTTCAAGGAGAAAAGAGAAAGACTCAGGGAACTGCATATATCAGGATAAATGTCTATGTTGTACTGACCTGTGACCACAGCTTTTTTTCTATGAGCCTGCATAATCATAGAGTGGGGTATTTTTATAATATATATAAGAATCCTCAGGACTGTCAGAAATGACATTGCCACTAATTACATCAAAATTAGTCAAATGAAAGAGGTGAGGAGAGGTCCTATTTTATTACTGATTTATGAGGCAACCCCCAAATTCACAGAATTATAAATTGTAACACAAAAGTCATGTCAGCAAATTAATGATATTATGCTGGTGCAAAAGCCTCAGCAAGCCTTCTGAATTAGCTATGCCACACTTGAGACTACATGGACACTTTTCTGCCCTTCATTATATATTTAAATAAAACATGGGGGTTTGGCATGCTTAGTTGATTCACATATTAAAAGACACAGCCCCAGTTCTCCCTCAGGAATTCTTAAAGGTTATTGTGTCCAATGAAAATACTAATTCAGAATTTAACTAAATGTAGTAGCAGTAGTAATTTAAAATTAACTATCTTCTTTAAACTTAAAAAAAAAAAACCAAACACTTGAAGCTAGATAAGTAGTTTAACTTTATCTCATCACAGTAAAGTGAGGAAGTGAGTATGTGGATGTAATTCAATGGTCTTGGGGGTTCAGGAAGTTGGCAGAACCTGGATTTGTCATGGAAAAGGCACAGCTGGTGTTCAGCTCTGTGACAGGAGTTTAATTTTTACAGCAGGTAAGTACTGCTGCTACGGAAAAACATAAATAAAAGAGTTTACAAGTTACATCACCTGTAATTCCTCTGAGGTCTCCATAAATGTTGAAATAGAGCCAGATTTCAGCTTTTTTGGTGCGGACATGTTACAGACTATCCAAACACTACCATAACATTAGAAACTTTCCTCACAGACGAGATCATCCTCTTTATTAGTCAATCTAACTCTTATTACCTCATCGGCATCACTGGACTTTTATATATAATCTGTTGCCTGGGCTCATGAAGAATTTAAAGAGCTAGAAGCTAAGAAATTTTTTTTCATGTTTAACAAAGGGACTGCTATCATAATACAAATAATTATATCTAAAAATAAGAGTTTGACATATTCAGCAACTTCTCACGTCCTTTAGATTAACTTACCCTGTACTGAAGTTTGCATTGATTGAACTATTGAACTTCTAGATCAGAAGTGATAATCTCGACTAGTGAATAGGATTTCTCTTCTGTTTCTGGCTACTTTGCTAAAGTACAGCAGCTCTAAGATAACAGCACCTAAGCTTCACTTTGAAAAGTGGAGAGTAGCAAGTGACAAAACATCGACCTATCAGTCTCATTGGCTGGAAGTAAAACCAATTTGGTGGATTAAAGAGCAGAGGAAGGATGCTGGAGTCAGCAATTCCTAGCAACTGTTTTTTACATTCAATCTTTTTGGTGACTGGCGAACAAAAGTGGTCTAATATCTTCATTGCACTTCCATACATGTACAGTTTTGTTTACGCACCTATACATATGCAAATACACAAACATGCAAGCACACAAAAATCTCCAAATGCTCAGAAGCCAGGACAGAGCATCCAGTTTTCTTAAAACTGGATTTAAATTAAAATTGAAATTTTATCATTAACGTACATGACGTCTACTAACTTTATTACCTCTTGTTAAAACAGAGAGAAATCAATCTTTCATGGTAGTTCTCTTCTGAATAAAACTGTGGTTTATGCTTTCAGTTCCTTTTCAAATGTCTTCTAATGGGTAAACTCCATCTTAGTATTTTTCCCAATTTTTCCTGCAGCAGAAATGAGCCATAAGGAGTAGTAAATTCTAACCTTGTCTCTAGGCTTTATTTTTCATTCAACAGTCCTCAACAAATCCATTCATTCTTGCCACCACTTTCCTTGTAGCAAAAGCAGTGTTGGAATTGCTCACGATGCTTAAGATAGAAAGGCTCTAATTAGACAGCCTAAGTGAATAATTGTTTTTATTATTATTATTGTATAGAAAAGATAACATACCAAACAGTGATCAAACTTTAGAAATAACTATGCTCAGGCCTTGGTTCAAGCTTCAGTTTAATCAGTATAGAAGTGAAGTAGAGAAGCTCTGTTTAGGCTTCGCATGTACTTTTCTGTAAAAAGGTGAAATACCTGGTGATGTGCTGGTTGGAAACTGTCAGTCCCAAGAACAAAAGCCATGACACTGTTCCTACAAGATCAAATAGGTAAATAGAAAAAAATAAAAATAGGATCATCTCCATTCTGGCTTTTGAAAGCTCTATTTTTGTTACAGCTTCGCCTGTTCGGGAACTCCAGAAGTAGTCCTTGCTGATATGAGTCCAGCTTTACTTCATATTTTTAAGCTTTTACGTCAACATGTGAAGCTTGAGCTTTCTTTTAATATGTAATTGGATGCCAGGGCTTTTTGTACAGTATCATTTCAGCACCTCGAACACAATAATGTATAACACGAACATCACTGAAATTTGCACAGTACCTCAGCCACAGCAGATCTATGTTGGTTTTCAAAGCTTTATGTAGGAAGTGTTTCAAAACCCATTGGATTCATGACTACAGTACTGTAGTGCCCTGGGGGTAGCATGGCAATTGCAGACTTCGGCAGTTACAGGTTGTGGAACTAGACTCAAACATCAGGAAACACGAAATAGCATCCAGGCAGCTGTGACTGAACTCCAGCTACACTGTGACAAATTTTGACTAGAGAACTGGACACGATGGTGGAGTTTCTTAGGAAAAACTCACTTGCGTGAGTGTTTTCCATAATTTATATTAATACTCAAGATACAGAAAGGCAGCAATGACTGATTAAAGAAAACTGGGAACTTAGATGGATGAAAAACAGAATACCTCTGGAAACAGATGTGCAAAATACGAAATTAAGTTTCAAAATTCTATGCAAAAATGTTCTACCTTGAAAGCACAGCAGAAAATGAGCATGAATTTCTTATTATAATAGACCTTGAAAATATTTAATGGAAGTGACAGACATTATTGTGAATGATGATGTATTAAAAAAGCAATAAAACATAAGCAGATGATAAAAATGCAATTACAGCTGAACTTTTTGAGAAAGATTATTTAGTGTTATGAAAAGGCATCATAGCAATTTTTAGCTTTTTTTTTAATACACATTTCAGGAATCTTTCATGTCTTTTCTTTCAAAATAAACACTCAACTATTTCACTACAGTGAACTATTAAATCCTAGTTATTAAAATGTATCTAGGATAACTTCTCCATTGAAAGTTCCTTAATTTTATATACATAGTAGTTGGCATACCTAGTAATAAGAAAAAAAAGACAGAAAAAGGAAATATGTGTTAGATAAACTTGGAAAGTCTGTGTTTTGTGCATGGAGCAACAAAACTTTGATCACTGAAAACTAACACTTATTAAATCACTGTATTCTGTGTTTCCGTCTATCAGTTTAACTCATTGAATACTCTTTCCTCCCAGGAGAACATGATGATGAGCTTTGTTTGTTTTCCCCTTGTTACTTGGATCACGCCTCGACAAACAACAGCAGGTACATCCCAGTGCAAGAGCCGAGGGGATATCCAGGGCTAAAAGTCTGACTCACAAACGTACCTGCTCAAAGAAATGCAGATGGGAGTAGGTTTACAACTGCTAATTCTTAATTTCAATTATGGTCAAACTTGCTCAAAACCTGAATCATTATTTAGCATACTATCTTTTGGAAGTAGAGAGAAGGTAAACCTGCCTGTTTCTATGTAGTTTGAAAAGGCTAAAAGGTGAAATCTTAATATAAAGCACGCGACCACTTTATTAAGAAAATTAGGAACACTTTATTTAATTCAGGCTGATTATAGTTTACTAATTATGTGTAAATGCTTTCTTTCTTACTTGACTTAGATTCAGAAGTATTCCCTAAGAACTGCTTGGAGGATAGTGTTATCATACAAGTACAACAGGAGTGTCAGTCATTTACAATAAATGACTTAATGAGTATATCCAACCATAGAACATATGTCTTCAAGATAAAACTGTAGAGATAAGAAAAACTCTCTTGTAGTCAAGGGTATTGTTAGACCTTGAAATCAAGCAGCCAAAAGATAGGTAGCAAAAACTCTTATTTGTTGCAGATATTGATTTGTTCTACACGTATCAGCTCTGCTCTAATGTAACTGCTGTTGCCTGCAGAAGGCCCAGACTGCCAGAAGATGGAGATGCTAGAAACCTTCCACTTTTAGAAGTGGAAAACAAGCAGAAGTACCATGTCAATCCAGATCACATGTAGCTGCTGTGCACCATGTGGCTACTAGCTCACACCCACCTGCCCTCCCCCAGTGGAATGGGAAGGAAAATAGAAAGAAAAAGGCACAACCCCATGAGTTAAGGAGAATACAATAGAACAACATAGAAGGAGAAGGAACAAAAATAATAGTAGTAATGAAACAACACATAAAATGAGTGATAAAGAATGAACCTGACTGCAAGGCTGTGCCAGAGTTTGTGCCTTGCCCAACCCACCCACCTCCGTTTCTATAGCAGTCATGATGTCAGTATGGTATCAAAAATGACTGAATTGGTTGTCTATCCTGGCCACGGCCCCCTCCCAGTCTCTAGTAAAAAAGTAACCCTATCCTAGCTGAACCCAGGACAGTAGAAGATACAGCAAAGTGAACAAATGTGGTTTAAAATAGGTTATGTGCCCAGGGGAAAACAGTTTCAATGAACCCTAATCACTTATCAAATCCATGACCCTGATGAGTCTACCATGGACTGGATGAACAATAAAATACAGCTCATCATGCTCTATTTGTAATTTAGAAATTTTATTGAAGCTTATTTTGTTTTTGTTTTGTTTTGGTTTTTTGTTTGCTTTGTTTTTTCTTTAGAAAAGTATATATTTTAGATTAAGATGTAGATAGCTACTGAAATTTGGTAAGTTAACCCACATGAAAGTTAAACCTGATTTTATAAGAAAGAAAAAGTAGAGGAGAAAAGAGATGAGAGGAAAGGACTCGTAAGTTCAAAAAAACACTTATAACTCCAGGCCACAATAAGATCCACTTCAACAGTACTGACTCTATGCAATGTACTGTCCTAGGAACATAAAAATGACAACTGGCTATTTACATGTTTCCTATTGAAAACAAGCACCATCCTTAGCTTTCAGACTCAGACTATTCATGGGACTATTTCTGTCTGCCTGTCCACTCCCTACTCCCATCCCATAAACTTTGGCATGTGCTCCATTACACTGACTTTTGGCAGGAGGCAGCAGGAGGGCACAAGCTGCTTGCAACGTACTTCATAATGGGTAGAGAAGGCTTAACTTTGTGTGACCCAAGAATGTGATCTAAGTTCAACATTTTCTATTCTCCTGATGTTTTACTTAGCCAGCCATAAAATGCACGGCTAATTAGACTACGTGTGTTTTGAAGCTGGCCACAGCACCCACTGCTATTTAGCATGGCAGTACTTCAGGAACAAGAGAAGGAAGTGAGGGTAGGACAACAGCATTCAAAAGAAGCTGAAAGGAGCTGGGAAAGTAACGTCATGGGACAAGTAGAAGTTTGTGAGAGATGGACTTCAGTTTGCTGCAGAAGGCATGCATAGTGACAAAGGAAGAAGTACCAAAAACCAGGCTTAAACAAAACACTGTACAGGCTGATGGCAACAATAAAGTATCTACACTAGCTTCCCTTGGAAATTTTTGTAAGCTCACCTTACTGTAGAAGGACTTACACCACCAACAGAAAATAGGGGAAATAATAGTTTTGTCTAAAATCTACCATAAACTCTGCTGATTCTGAAAAAGTCATAAACTACAAAATGGTCACTTCTCCAGCTCTGATTTTCTTTCGGCTTGACATTCTTCATCCACACCCAGGCACACCGAAATAGAAGTAAGCTTTTTGTACATTTGTCAAGTGGGGGAATTTGGTGTGAAGCTCCCATCTTCTGTCTACCCCTGGAGGAGCATATCTATCATTTTATGGTATTATTTCCTCCTGGTTTTGCCACAATGGAATCAGTCTGTAATCCACAACAACATGTAGTCATTACAACTTGTTCTTAAAGAATGGATTTTTAACAGAGCTGATTTCCACCAGAAAAGACTGACGGAAATAAATGCATTTTCTGATAAAAATGAAGTATCACTCAACTAATTATGATAGAAATTAAATCACCTGCAACATACTCCGTGAAAACAAGAAGCTTTGTATATGTTGCCTTCCCTTCTTTTCCCTTGTATATGTGCCACAGATTGCAGAGCTACTTTTACACTAATGCATTTGATGTGCTTCGGAGCATCCTCAGGAAGCTATCTTGGCATTAAATGTTTGGGTTTTTTCCTGTAATCTTTCTTATGCTCTAAGAGGAGGTGACTATGTCCAAACTGCTTTTTGGAAGCAGCCCCTGACCATGCTCACCCCCAAAATGGCACCTGAGAACAGTCTACAAGCCTGTGGGTCAAAGCCAAGGCAAAACTGTTTCAACAATTTATGAACATGACAACCAAGTTCCAGCGCCTGGAACATTTTCATGTTTAATTTCCTCTGGTTTATGTAACCTAAATTTTAAACAGCCTGTGTCAGGTCCACATTGTCCTACAAAGACAGATTTTATTTCCAAGATGTTATGTTCAACAGTTAAACACCTTGAGAAATACCTTAAATAAACAAACTTGGTGATGGCAGAAATGTCACAAATGCTTTTTAAGTAAAAATCAATATACAAAGAAGAAATCTTTCATGTTGTCCTTTCACTTCCTTGGATTCCCTTGGACTGGTGCTCTGTAACTTCATAAAAACAAATTTCTTTCCCTCCAGTGTAGGCCTCATCTTACTGATGGTATTGTGCTCTTTAAAGCTCTTCACACAGCATTACAGGACATATAGCTGTCGTGGTACGGGAGGAAAGAGCAGCCTTTCATGCTTCACTGCACTGTTTCACAATGAAAACCACCGTGTAGTACATCTCTACTGCCCGTGGCAAGGATGGAAAACAGGGAAGTATTTAACACAATAATAGTATGCAAGGACAACGAGCTTTAAGTATACAGCATAACATACAGCACCATTCATAGAAAGTAGCTGTCTTTGCAAATAGGATTTGTTAAAAGCTATCTACACATTAGGGAGGCTATAATACATTGCCTTCATTATACAAGCTTATTGATAAATAGCCACTCTTGAATACACTTTTTTACTACAGGTACAAAATTTCAAGGCCAGATACTGTATTGCCAAGTGCCAATTTATTTTTTTATAGACTGAGTAAAGTAAGGAAATTAATACTACCTTTATTAAACCTAATTTTCCTGTAACTGGCTAGCCTACTAGCTTTAGAAATCTGAGCATTGAAGATGCAGTAAGGGTTAAAAATTGTGCAGAACTTCAGCTAGAGCTTTTGGTAGTTAAGAAATGGATTTCCCATTCAAAAGAAAAAAGGAAGATTGGTATTTTAGGTGTTTTCCCCACTGTAATTAGGACAACAAAACCTAAAAATGCCAATGAATCACTACTACATAAAAAAATAGTGTTTTGAGGTTTCCAGAAAGCTTAAATTCAAAATAATTTCAAATATAAACACAAAGTAATTTTAGCCTGAAAAAAATAGAAAGGTTGATTTGCAAAAGAGGAAAAATGTTCAAGCTCTTAAGAGGAAAAATTAATTTTAGTAATTTTATATTTTTCAGTTAAAAAAGCCTGATTTATAAAAAATTATCACAATGTACCTTGTAAGTTAGCAATATCATTAACTTATCAGATGCAATATACCAATAGAGGAGTAAAATGTATTTTTAAATACATACAGATTGGAAAAATCTTTTATCTTTTTTACATAAACTAATAAAGAATACAAAAAGATGAAATATGATCGCATCCATAAGTGCAAAACTGTGTAAGAATAAAATATGCAATAAAAGTGCTCAGTGCTTACAAATATACACCTTTTACCTCACATAATAATTAGAAAACTGTAATCACAAAGTGATATTGCACATACTATTCAAATTTTCAAGATAATGATGTAGGAAAGTACTCTAATTAGGAAACAGTTTATTCCACCACGAAACTTCTAACAGTAGCTAGTCTCATCACACTCCTCAAATGTGCAACCTTTCATCTTTATTCCCAGTGGTGATGGCTCACTTCTATGTAAATTCATTATATGAACACTTTTTTCCTAGGCAATCGATATTCACCTCATTAAGTGCAAATTCTATTCATTCTTACTCAAGACGTGGAACAATTGTTAACTGAAATCAATCAAATTCATTCAGTGTGCCAACTGGGACAATCTATTTTTTTCATAATTTCGTCAAAGTCTAAATCAATATTTTTTGGCTCAACCTATCTTGTTGCTAATTTAAGGTAAAGTTTTCCAGACTGTCTTATATCTGCATCTTCTTATGCTTCCTAAACTTTAGAAATAATAATGGAGATTTTTCCTTTCTGTTATGTACAGTGCAAGACATACCCCAGATCAGAAATTTTCGTGGCTTCTACCAACTATTTATATATTTATATTGTTATCTGTGAATTATTTTTTTCCCCCCAAAACACAAATCTCAACCATGCAACATTCTATTATTTTTACAGCAAGCCACATAACATCATGCAGTTCTTTGATATACATCATATTAGCCACCAAGCTACACATCAGGAATACATACTAGATCCAAGTGCTTCTACCTTCTTTGGTGTAGAGGTATATACCACATGAGGGTAAAACATGCAACAATTTACATTACAACCCAAAACCACCTCAAAATCAAAGGTAGAATTGTCTGCATATTTTTAAACCTGTCTTGGGTGATAAAGTCATAATCATAGCTTAACCTAACATATAAATTCATCCTTGATGACTTTTGCTCATATTTCCTTTAACATCTATGCCATCTAATAAATGCTAAGAAGAAGAAAAAAAGAAAAAAAAATCAAACCTGAAGGCAAGAGAAATATTAAAGAATATACTATCTTCATCTTATCTACATAGTTACAGAGCAAGAGAAGAATATTTGTGTAAAATACATTCAAATCTGCTAAAACCTAATTTTAACATAACTATAAAGAATACATTACAGAACCAGTCTTCTGGCCTTAAAAAAAAAACCCAAAACAACCAAAACCCAGTTTGGGTCATCAGATTTTGAGTTTTTAAAGTATTAAAACAAATATTTTGCATGCATGGGGTTTTGCAGTTTTTCTACTCTGCTTTCATTTGGCTTCAAGACAAAAAAAAATAATTCCAAGACCATTTTGAAAAATTGAACCATGTCAAAGCATGCAGGCTATATAGTCTATATCTAAACCTTCAGGTTTATGTTTAGCATACTCATAGTATTTTGTTTCTTTCTATTGATGTGACCAGGGAGTCCATAATGGATTTCAGAGACATTTCTATAGACTATTCTATGCCCACGGTGCATTTACACTTCACCAAAGATTATACCTTTATGGTATGGTACAATCAAATAGGTTTGAGATGGTTTCTAGCAATTTTCAAATGAGATGACACTCTATGAACATTTTATATGCAACACCTGTATCTCACGAGAAGCAAGTTCTGATGGCAGAATCTTTTATCACCAGCAGTGATGATAGATACAACTGTGAGGCAGCACTAGCCTCAGATCCTTTCTGAATTTGCTAAGTGAGAAAAATACCCTGTAGATCTGAAATCTGGAAAAAAAAAATACAATAAAATTGTAACATTATTCATTTTTCCACACATACTACTGAAATAGAAACTCTTCATAGACAGAATTCAGAAACTGATGCTACTACAAACCAGAACAGAATTGAAGACAATTCTCAAGCTGACATGAAAAAAAATGAATAAATTTATAACTCCTATTTACTAATTTAGACATTTTACGTGTGATTTGTTAAGAATTTAGTGTGTGGTTTTTACATACTAGCAAAGTAGAACAAGGTGTGTAGAAGTGTAACTTACTGTGAATCCTTCAAAAATTATTACTGTTTCAGCAATCTGTCTTGCTGTGAAACATCTTCGACACCAGCTCAGAGGTCCTTCTCACAAGTAGTAGTATAAATACTGGAACACTAAGTATACTGTATCTACAGAGCACAGTCTTAGATGCTCCCACTGATTTTGACATGATTGTATCAATGCCACCTTCTCTAGTTTAACATGAGATTTAAAGAAGCCAGACTTCTGCAGCAAGTTATGCCATGAAAACAGTTGTAAAATAGTAAGACAGTCCATACTGAGAGATTTTTATCATCTAGGAATATCTTAACCACCTTACCAAGAGTTTGAGGCCAACAATTATAGCTTTATCGGCTGAAGTCATGAATATACCTATGCTCCCAAAACAGCATGGTCAAGAGAATCCCAAAGCACTGTTAAATGTCTGTGCCCTTGAAATGCATTATAAACTTAAATTTCAGAACGCACTGGTATGACTGTATTACTTTCAGGGCCCAGACTGAGACACCCCTGGTGCACTGTGCTGTGTGTAAGAGTGAGTGAGACCTAGATCTCTATCTTATGCCCAAGGTGGGACAGTACTAATTCTCTAAGAAATAGAAGTACTTTCAATTATATTTATGTTGCTAAGTGCTTTATATTGTTACACAAAATGATACACACGCTTCAGACATTTCTCTTGGACCATTTTGAACCATGATTTCAAGAGTGCCTCAGAATCAAACACAATGCAAGTAAATGATACTTTATCTACTTGTTCTAGTTCACAACAGCTACCCATTATAAAAATATTAATCACTTTCAGAAGCATTCCAGAAGCCTAGCTTTAATGTTTATGCCTTTTGGGCATCAGCATGTAGACTCCTTGCTTTGTTTTTGACTTGTAACTGTGGCTTTTGTTGACATTGTAACATTCTCCTTGTTCATTTGTTATGCTTTCTTGGCTGTTCCTAATAAAAATATGGTCCTTTTCTGCAGTAATAAATTGATAATAATTACTATCTACCCAATGTAACCTGAAATAGACCATTCCCCCCAGCTTTCAGGACTTGATTAATCTTTCGCTTCCCTTTTATACTACAGTGATCCTATTTCACAAAGGCAAGAACTACTGCTGCTTTATTATTGGATGGCTGCTTTTCTACAGATAGAAAACCTCAGAGAAAAATATATTACTGAAAGAACCTCGGAACACACTAAGAAATCCTCTAAGCTATAGAAACAGTGTATCAGGAAAATCTGTAATGTGTATGAAGTGTGTATTAACCAAAGTAGGACGAAAATTCTTCATGTACTGTCAGTCTTTTAGTCTTAATATAATCTATTTTAGGATCAAAAGGGAACACTTAAGAATCATGTAAGGTCTTCCTCATTTGTACTTGTTCTGCAAAGCACAGAAAGGAGCATGACTGGCAATGAAATAAGCATTTCAAAATATGCCTTGTTAGAAGTGTATAGTGAAGGAAAAATTACCACTTAGTCAAAAGTTTTGCAACCATGTGGTTAGGTAAAAACAATCAGTCCTGCAGAAGCTATAAGGTATTCAGAATTGGGACTGTACTGATTCGTCCACCTTTAAATAATAATAGAAAACATAAATCTCAAAACTGTTTCCCAGTCAGCTGCTCCCCTCCCACCTTTGTCTCTTCAGAGTTCACCGAGGGCCTCAAAAGCCTTCTTGATAAAAACCTGTATCCAAGCTGATATGCTAATAAAATTTTTCCCTCTCTAATAGGAGTTATCAAAAATGTTTCTGCAGTTGTGCTCAAAAACGTTTGTGCCAGTTAAGCATGCAAGAACTAAGATACTAACCCAAAGAAGAGTATAATCATTATGTACATTTACAGTAAATGAGAAAAAACATGTATAACTGTCAAGATTCACTAACAGATGGATATGCTACCCTGAAAGATATTTTTTGTCATGTGATTTCACATACACGTGAGCCTAAGTTTAGACTAACATTTGCTGTTTATATTTGCAGCCACAGTCAAAGGATATTAGTAAGGCTAGAAGCCTACAGTGATTCAAAAAACAACTGGACAAACAGAGTAAGCACAATCTCAAACAGAAAGAAACTACCTTTCATTCAATAATACTTCAGCTGTAAGTCACTGGATGTTGGAAGAGGTATTGTTATGTACTTGTTCTGATTTTGCATGTTTCCCTAGGCATCTACACTCAAACCAGGACATAGCCAAAGAGCTCATGCTGATAATTCGTCTTCTTTGGAACTGTTGATCTTATGTTCTTTTCTTAGACTTGCTTCCTGAAATCTCAGCCACAGGCCAAGTCATTAGCGAAGGCACATGATCATCTTTGAAAAGAAACTGTTCTAGAAAGCATAGTCTGGAAGCCAGAAAATCCACATAACTTTGCCTGGTTTTGGAATTTAAAGCATTCACAACACACGTTCACTGTTCAACTCTTCTTTCGATTCCCCAAGTATTAATATCAAACTTTGCAGAGATTTCTATGCTAAGATTGGAAATGCTATATACGCCCAGGACATAGACTTTGCAACATTAGGAAGATGTAAAAATTATTCAATGCAAGAGTTACTTCTTGATGTCACTTTAGTTTTTGCCTAGAGAACATAACATTGGTTACAGATATAGGAAAGGAAAGCATTGGTTATTCTGTTTTACATAGGTGGTTTAGAAAGGAAGAACCTAAGAATTCAGATGTGTCAAGGTTTAGGTTTGGGGCACCTATACTAAAAATGGGACAATACAGAGAATATTAGCATAGTCTCTGCACAAGGTTGACATGGAAACCCAGACTGGACTCAGTGACACTAAGACAGGAACCAGATTCAGGAGCTGGATTCTGGAACTGGATTAATGAACGCACAGATTAGGATCAAAGGCAGAATGGATAGAGTCCTCCTTGGATGCCAGCCATTGAAGAAGAGAGCTTGACCCTCATGATCCCTCAGCTTTATACTGAATATTATATATATGGAATGGAATGAAATATCTTATTGGTCAGTTTAGGATCATGTGTCCTGTTCACTCCTCCCTGAAGAGGTGGCCTTTTACTTTGTGCACCCTGCAACATGGTACACAAGATTTTGCAGTGACCTTGGTCTGCACACCATTCCTTGGTAGTATCTCTAAACAGCGAGCATTATCACTGCTAGAAGCACACACAGTCTGCAAAAAAAATATGCCATTGACTTCAGAAAGTGCAGTTAGAAGAGACTGAACCGAAAAGTAAAATCACTGAACAGAATTAGTTCTGTTCTCACTCAAACCAGGACAAAATGGCAGTACCTTAGGACAGCATATTTGACATACTCCAGCTTGAAGCTACAGAGAACATAATCAACTTCTAGGAGAAACTAAAAGAATATACTGACGGAATTCCTGAGGTCCCTTCAGACGTGGCAGAAAACCATTGGCAAAGACGTGTTACAGATAATGAAATCAGAGATATGCAAGGGGAAGAAAAAAAAAATCAAATAGACCAAACACCAAACCAAGTACAAAAACCTCCACATTCGACAGCAGAAATACATGGTAAAACAGTCAATGACAAAGCCCTGAAGATGATGGAACACTGATACTTTGGTAAAGGCTGTCAGGAAAATGGCTGGACTCAACCTTAAAGATCTTTTCCAACATAAATGATTCTATGACAAAATATTAAACAGCAAATAGAGAAAAAGAACCATTTTCCCATATACACAGAAGTAATCCATGATACTTGACAGAACCAAGAACTCGCCTCCAGAAAGGTCACGGAAAACAAACAAAAACCCCAAATGTGTTCACTTCCCATTCTAAGACTGAAGTTGTCCTTTCAGCACATGTTTTGTGAAGACAAATCTTTTTCCCTTCTTTTCTCCCCATGCAAAGCTACTTAAGCACATTTCACTCAAATAGACAAAATCCTGTGGGGTACAAAATGACATTTTCCATCAGTTCCTGAACACTGCAAAAAGTAAATATCATTAGTGAGACTGTGGAGGGAAACGCTGCGCAAAGTGGAAGCATCTTTCGGGGAAAACAGAACTGAACGCCACACGTACTAATAAAACAACATCTCTTAAAGGAGGTAAGAAATGTTCTTGAAAGTTTGCAATAAGCGTTTACTTATGCCCTCCTTTGCTAAAACTTGAAAACAAAACCCCCACAGGCTCAGTCAGTTCTCAGACTCAGTGAGACACATAATAATCTGCGTTCCCACCCTAATGCCTCAATCACATCTTTGCTGATAGTTTCAGCTGACATTTTCAATAAACTTCCTCTTAAAGTGAGTCTGTTTTAAAAAAAAGGAGGAAAGGCAAACTTGTTGACAAAATGCGTGTGTCACAGAGGTATTAAAAAAATTTGTTTGCATATGCTTGCTCTTGACCTGTAGCGTGGTCACTGCGCAGGATCACGGCATGTAAGTCTACTTACTGGTGTGACAGGCAGTTGCAACATTTAGGCAAGAAAAAAAATGTATGATCTCAGGTAACCAAGTTAAATACAGCTGCTTTGAACAATTGTCTTTATATTCCCTCAAAACTATCATGCCTCTGTCACTCTTGGTTGGGTTTACACAGTTGATCCTTGTGTCGTGCTCATGTGGAGCCCAACCTCTACGGAGCCTCTCTCTGCTTTGTAATCCTACGTATTCAAGGCAAACTGTTGTATTCTCCAGACTAGTTGTTTGTGAGGTGTAGGATTTTCATAGGAAAAAGGGGAATAAATACTGTTAAAAAAAAATAAATCTTGAAGTGGCATAATATAGCCCTGCATACTTAAAGTACTCCTATTGCAATAAAAATAACAATATACAAAAAAAATGTTAGTGGAATCAGAGAAGCAATCTCCAGATTTCATATAGCATATCCTTCATTTATTTGCTTATTACATTCACTTGCTATGAGGTTAACATAAATGTATATTCTTGGGTTTGGACGTCAGCCTTTCATACTATTTATTTTGACTCTGTCCTTGACTTTCCCTCATTTTGATTTATTTTTTATTAGAAGACACAAAGAAACAGGAATCTTGATCAGAAAATTCCCTAACCCCTCTCTCATTTCCTTCAACAGTCACTAAGAAATTATTTTACATGTGACAGAGCTCTTATTCATCTCTGCATGTTGGGGATCTGCATGTTTGATCTGTGTAAAAATAAGAGCATTCAACACTAGCATAAGAGAAAAGATACACTGCTTATTTGTTTCAGTAAATTTAGCATTAAACTATAGCAATTATGTTCCTAAGACATTAGAATGGAATAGAGATGGAGGAGCAGGGGATTTAGGCTGGATAAAATTATCCAAACAAAATTGTTGTAGCCCACAGCTGCTATTACTCCTCTTTAAAAAAAATGGTATAGACTATTCAGTATCTCTAAATTATCAGCATCTAAGCACATCAGTTCATTTCTTGCTCACAATGAAACATAATATATGGAAATAACAATACTATCACTTCAGACATCAATTTTCCTCTGATGTTTTGCATCCAAGAGCCCATTGTAGCCACTGTGAATGGATGGCAGCATTCAGTGAAATGCTACTGCTGAAGGCACTTGGCAGCTTTCTCTTTTTATCTATATTCTACTTTGATACAGAAAGCAAAAACAAAGGGATTATACATTTGAAGTAACAGAAAGACAACCTTCACATATACTAAGTCAGAAGGTCTCTAACAAAACCTAGTGGAATTCATTTGTGCTTTCAATTTCACCAGAATGCAATGTAAACAACCATAGGAACCACATAGCCAACTTTTAAATTAAATCCTACGATGAATAATTTATATTTTCCAACAAGGATTAGAAGCCCCATTCAATTGCAGAGTTTCAGGGGTGGCTTTAATAATTTACATGTTTTCCAAAGGTGAATAAACTGCCCTTCTGAACAAATATCAAAACAATCCAAATATTTTCTTTGTTAAAACCATACTCTGATTGACAAAGAAGAGGGCCAGTGTTGGAAATCTGAATGCATGTGTTGTCGGAGATAGGCAGTGGAACTCAATAGTTTTTGAAGTAGAACTTTCTGTGTGCAATTTCTATGGGGTACCAAAGGGAATAAGGAAAAATAAACCACACTGTTAATAGTAAAATCTGGATATAATATATTTTTTTAACTGTCAGAATTCTCTGTGGGGTTTTTTTATGCATGCAGGAGACCACAATTTCCCACAAGCAACTGGAAAAGAACTCTAGGCCAGATGTTCTCAGTATTACCAGGGCTATCTCTGACCTTCCTGGAAGAAGTCAAATACACAAGATAAACACTCTGCAAAGCACTATCGCTAGGCTACAAGGAACACACAGTGACTTTAGGTAACCTATTTAAACTAGAGCTGCCTCACTGGAGTTTTTGTAGATAAAACAGCTCCCTTTGATGCAATTCACAGCCTCTGTTCTTCGCAGTCCTAATAAATACTCTGCCAATACTTTTATCCTAAACACGTGTATCCTCTGAGAAAGGGCAAGGAACATTGTGACTGATGAAATAGGGTTCACTGCTCTGGAAAACTCAGTACATTCACTGCATGAGTGATCTATATCTTAAATGCTCAGGCAGCATTAAGGTAAAATTTAATGCAAGACAAATGTCCTGTGCTGCAGACATAGTTCATAAATTAATTACACATTCTGCATTGATTTTTACTTCCTTATGAAGAAATAGTAGGGAAGGTGGCTGCTTCCTTCAAATATAAAATAACACAGTCACTAGGCTACTGGCAAAGAAATATTCTGGACCAGACAATGGTTTCATGGGAAAAATATAGAGGGTAATTTGAAAAGCAGAAAATGTATTAGGTATCTGAATCAGGGATTATTTTTTTTTTTTTTCCCCTAGGTGCTAGTATGAGGACCATGATGGCATTCAGATTTTTCCATAAAATATTTATGAAACACATTCGTTTCCAGACTTTGTTAAAGACCAAATTCCCCAAAGCCTGTACCTGCTACTGATCTCAATTATTCATCATTATAATAACTATGCAAGATTATCTAGTAAAAACGATGGAATCTCACCCTTGTGGTTTAGTGATAAGTGCAATTTTTATCTCAAACTAATTTACATGAGAACAATTTGCAAACAAACATATTATACATATCATCAAGTATTCAACAATCAAATGCACGTGATGATCCCACTTAATAGCTACCATTATTACATGCTGAGGCTGCTCCACTGCAAAAATAGTTTGCCAGTGTCCTAAGAACATGGCAAACACTTGGTTGTTATTTTTCCTTTTGCAATGAGAATACTTAAAGGAGACATCCTTGGATCTCATGAAAAGAAAAAAAAAGAAAAGGAAAATAATTCTCCTTTGAAATATATACTAAAAGACAGAAACAGGAAAAAAGACTGCTGAGGAACTACTAACATCTGATTTACATTAACATATGTAACCAAAGAAACACAGTTACTTTTAACTAGAATGACAGAAGCCAGCACATCCTGGTATTCCATGGTTAATTCACAGGTACTAGAGAGATGGCCATCATTATAGTTCTTTGTACTCCTTATAAATGAAATTCAACAACATTAATGCAGAAGGACTTCAAGAGTGGTTGCCAACCAGTACATTTTAAAGGCTATTAGATATAGGCATGGGTTGCTCATGCCCAAGTTCACAAAGAAAAGCTCCTTTGGAACATTGCTTTACTCTTACTGCTTCACCGAGGTGAACTGAAACATAAATTAAAATTTACAGAGATGATTTATCACAAACTCTCTGGAATCTTTAATCTTACAGTAAACCAGATCTCTCCTAGGCCTTCACGTTAACTTCATCATCCTTCATCAGTGTTTCAAATAATTCAACGTTCAGAAACCCCGAGACAAAATTTTGGATAAATTATTCCAATGAAGTGTTTCAGATCTCAGAAAATGTATTACCAAATGCTCCTGCTGAGGAACAAATGTAAAGAACACTGCGTCCGCTTACAGAACTGCCACAAGACCTCAGAAGTTACACCATCACTGGAAGCAAAAAAAAGTACACAGTATTTTGCACTCATCACCAAATCTCATGATCCCTTTCGATCTCCCAGTGAGGGCAAGTCACCAATTTCAGGCCATTTATCTGAAAATAAAATTGTACGTTGCTGACTTGCTTATTATCCGTACATTTTCTCCCCCAAGTCAATCACTCTGGAAGTATTTATTTCTCTTGACAGTCACTTTTGGAAAGGCATTTGACATCAACATGCATCTGAAACCCTCTAGGCGAAAGCTAATGTAATAAGTAAAATTCATGGATCAAGGAAGGAAACACACACGCCAACTACGGTGTACACTGATTGCTCTGGAGATCAAATCTCTGATATTAAATCAGCATAATGGAAAGGTAACTCAATGAAGCTACACGTGATTTAAATCAGAGCATGAGAGAGTCCCAAAGGGTAAGAAAAATAAGAAATAGTTCCAGTTAAAAAAAATAAAAATATTCTTTCTATGGAAAATGGTTTGCACTTTTTTTTTCTTCTCTCCAGGTTTTATTTTTAATCATGAACATCCAGCCCAGAACTCTGCTTTCTTACAGTGAAGGTTGCTAGTAACCTTAGCAGCTGGCTACAACTGGTGTTTCTGATTGTGGACTGATTCTTTATTCATCTGCAAAATGCTATGATCCAAAGCCTGCACTATTTAAGCAAATACAAGCTCACTTGATCTGATGTTTCGAAACTCACTTGAGTTTACCTGAATAAAGCTTAAGAACAGACTGCAGGATTGTACTTACTGTGTTCTACTTCTTGAAAAAAAAGCATAGAAAAGTTTCAATGCAAACGTGGCCGTGAAAAATGTTCTCCAAAAACACCTTCTCTAAAATTCTTTTCCAGCCCCAAGAGTTTACATTTTCAAAAAGCAAATCTAAATTAAGGGGGCAATCCCAATGACAGACTCAAGCCACACTGTAGTTTTAATACAGCCTTATTTGTGTAATTGCTTATGGCTTCTATAGCAACACTGCACCATCTTGCTAGTCTCTGTTATATCCCATAAAACCCAAACACTGCACCACTTACAGAACTGACCCAAGACCTCAGTCTGTTGCAAATCTAGAGAATAAAATCACTGATGCACAGAAATTATAAGAGGCTCATGGCTTGAATGGGTGTACTCAAAGAGTGGCAGTGAATGGAGTTAAATCCAGTTTGTAGCCAGTCACAGGTGGTGTTCCCCAGGGCTCAGTATTGGGGCCAGTTCTGTTTAATATTGTTATCAATGATAAGGATGAGAGGATCTAGCACACCCTCAGTCAAGTTTGCAGATGACACCAAGTTGGGTGGGAGTGTTCATCTGCTTGTGAGAAGGAAGGCTCTACAGACAGATCTGGACAGCTGAGGTTGATGAGCTGAGACCAACTGTATGAAATTCAAGAAGGCCAAGTGCTGCACTTGGGTCAAAACAACCCCTCACAGTACTACAGGCTTGGGGAAGGGCAGCTGGAAAGTCACCTGGCAGAAAAGGACCTGAGGGTGTTAGTCAACAAGCAGATGAATAGGAGCCAGCAGTGTGCCCAGGTGGTCAAGAAACCCAACAGCATCCTGACTTGTATCAGAAATAGTGTGGCAAGCAGGATCTAGGGGTGGTGGAAGCCCCATCCTTGGAAGTTTTTAAGACCAGGCTGGATGGGGCTCTGAGAAACCTGCTCTAGTGGGAGGTGTCCCTGCCATTAGTAGGGGGGTTGGAACTAGATGATCTTTAAGGCCCCTTCAAACCCTGACAATTCTATGATCGTGCCCTTGTACTCTACACTGATGAGGCTGCACCTCAAATACTGGGTTCAGCTTTGGGCCCCTCACTCCAAGAAAAACACTTAGCTGCTGAAGAATGTCCAAAGAAGGGCAATGGAGCTGCTGAAGGGCCTGGAAAACAAGTGTTAGGAGGAGCAGCTGAGGGAACTGGGGTTGTTAAACCTGGAGAAAAGGAGATTCAGGGAAGACCTTATTCTCTACAACTACCTGAAAGGAGACTATAGCAAGGTGAGTGTCAGTCAGTTCTCTTCTGGAAATAGATTCAGTATTATTGTGTGGAAGCAAGATATGGATAATGCACTGTTTTCCTTTAAGAATTTCCTGTCTAAGAGTGCATGCCAAAGACAGTTTTAGCAGTATCTCTACAGTAACATGCCTGCAGTTGGGTTCAACATGCAAAAACTCTGTGACATAGCATACATTTCCCTCAAATTTCCAAACTCTTATTATAAGGATTATTATGAGACAGGTATTATCCACAGTTTCAGGGGGAATAACAGAATGGTTTTGTCAATGTTCTTCTAAGAAAAGCCAGTCATTGTCTGAAAACAGCCAAGCTTACCTGAGCTTTACCCTCAATTGTAAAAAAAAAAGTTTCTCAAAGAGTTTATTCTGTAAAAGACAATAGATTAGTACTACGCAGCTGATTTCTTTTTCTTTTTTTTTTTTCAATAACTGAACTACTGCCATATTATACTTAAATATTTTTTTATTTAATCCCAAGGCTTGTATATATTTGCTTAGCTGATACATCAATCACTCTCGTGCAATACGCTTATGTTCTAGAATTTGAAAGCTATAAGCCTAGGGAGATGACAGCTTCTTATCTTACATGGACTGCAGGGATGGATTTCAACAGAAGTTGAGACTGTAAATATTTTATCAATTTGGGTTTAGTGTTGTCTCTCACCATTCCTAAGCATGCTATGGGAGCAGCTCAGGAGTGGTACAATCTCCAAACAATACACTACCAGAAAGAATGTCCAAATGGAAGGCAAGAAGGTACTGCACAACTTCCATCTAGCCTCCAGCACACTGTCAGAACTATGTTGTCTGTTGCAAATCCTGGTCCCCGAGAATAAAATCACTGATGCACAGAAATGATAACATACAGGGATTAAAATGCTATACATGGAGTTTACAAGGGAACCTTCATTCTAAATTCTGTCTAGAGAAATAAAATCTCACACTTTTTTCAGAATAGAGTATTAGCAGAGCACCACTAGGAGAGGGCTCAACCTCAGCAACTAATACAGTAATCTGGGAAAATGACTGACTAGAGAGCTGGAGTGTGGATACAGTATTGTAGCTCTCTGCTACAGCAATGAGATGAATACTAGTAGACAATACAAACCCACAGTCAACATTTTTTTAGAAGGAGACGAAAAGAGTATTCAAAAGATAGCTAAAAAACTGTTTTGTGTAGTAATTTAAGTAAATTTGCTCTAAATTGCTTAAATACTGAAAAACTTTTAAAATTTCCCTTCCCAGGTTTATAGATGACAAGCCTCTTCCCTGGTTTTATTACTTTCTATATCTCAGAAAAATGAACAGAAAATTAATCACTTGTGTTCCGGACTGTCTTGGTTTTGAACTGGATCAAAATAGCAAGGAGGAGTATTTTGTGATAGTCTTTTAAAGGAAATTAATTATTTCAGTGCACATTCTCAGCTACAAAGTTAGTACGTTATCAGTTTTTTATGATTGCTGTCAGCTGGTTATACAAAGGAAGACCACACAACTCAGGTAAATTAACAGAAATTTGTGGTACTATGTATTTACCTAAATCAATAGCATGTTCCATTTTCCAGCTGCTCAGAGCATACAGAAGAACAGTGACCACTTTTTCATGCCTATGCTAAAAAAATCACTGAAGCCAGAGATGGACCTACCTTGTTCAAGTTAACCCCGTCTCTCAAAAATGTTAGTTTTGTACAAAACGCGGGGGAGAAGATACCAATCCTTCTCATTCTTGCTCTGTAGCTCAAGGGTTAGATACAAAGTGTGGTTTAATTCTCTCTTCCTCCTTTCCGACTGTCACAGCTCTCCCCTCCTGAAGGTTTCCTTAACTAAACTACCCATTAGTCTGCAGTAATGCGTTCAGTCATAGAATCATAGAGTCGTCAGAGTTGGAAGGGACCTTAAAGATCATCCAGTTCCAATCCCCCTGCCATGGGCAGGGACACCTCCCACTAGAGCAGGTTGCTCAGAGCCCCATCCAGCCTGGGCTTAAAAACTTTCAAGGATGGGGCTTGCACCACCTCTCTGGGCAACCTGTTCCAGTGTCTCACCACCCTCAAATTATGCATTAAAAAAATAAATTAAAATTTATGGGAGAAGGATCAACAGTTATATTCATCCATGTATATTCAACTAGAATATCATTACTTTAAAACATATATTTAACCCAAGACAAGTTAATAGACCACCTTAAGATGGAAAAAAAATATTATTAGCTTCAGTTAATGACCAAAAATTTTACTTTTATCAACAATGTCCCAGATTATCACATCATTTGTTTAGGCACCCCCAAAAGTATCATCAAGCCCATTTCTACTTTTTAGAAGACAAAAATTTAGGACTACATAAGGACAGATTTAATTCTTTATGTCACATTGCTCCCACTTGGTGGTTCTTCATAAGACACAAAGAATTTTATACATCCACTTACTTTTAATTCTTAGTTAGTCCAAAATAAGAATACGTTCTTTACAACCAAAAGTAAGCTGAAACTAATAAGAAATCAAGCCAAAGCCTACTTGATGTAAAAACTGAAAACCTTATAAATGGCAAGAGATGTTTTTTGTTACATTTTCATGCCCAATGATATCCAACATAGCTGATACTTCAGTTTAAGATCTCACCCATTGTTCTAATAATGAAAGAGTAATACGTTTTCATTTATTCTTTTCAGACAGAATCCTTCATTACCAGCTACGTGCTCTTCCACAACTAATACTTCCTAGAGAGTTATAATCTTCTCAAACATTCTTCTTTACTTCCTCCCCACTCCAAACATAAGGAACTCCAGGTTCCTTTGAAGAGCAACTTCTGCCCTCCTATTCTTTTCCAGTGACATTAACTATTCATAAAATTCCAACAACGAGAAAAAACCACAACCCAAAAGACAGTAAGCAGCTACTTACTTCTAAATTAGGATTTTCAGCCACTGCTGTCAGAACTACCCTACTTGCCAAAGCTTCTGCCTGAACGACTGTCTCAGCATCTGCAGAAACTGGCCAAGATGAAACATTGAGAATACACTGAAAGATCCCCGGATGACAGGGCAAGAAAAGGATTTTCACATCGCTGGTAGAATAGGGTCCTACGATGGCTTTGTTCTTGAACACAAGACATTGGTATTTCATAGGATCCATCTGAAAAACAAAAATCTCTGCCATTGTCAAAAGGCCTCTTGCCACAGGACAGCTTCCTTCTAAACAGCACATTTATCTGGCACCACTGCTCAGCACAGATATTTCATGTACGCTTTTGATCGATTTATTTATTGCATCTTTGTATTCATGTCCCACTTCCATCCCACTCAACTGTAGGCATTTTCTTTAAAAGTTAAATAAATCATCCTGAAAGTTGCTGGGGTTTCTTTCCAGCATCTAGTGAAAGATTAACACTGGGATTATAGTATTTATTATAGCTGAAAATTAATTAATAAGTATAAACCTGATTTTTGAGAAAGAACAGCAGCAAAACAAAGCAAATTCTACTTAGTGCTTTCTGTCATCTAGATGGGAGGAAGAGATAGGGTGAAAGAAATGAAAAAGTCAGTACATTCTAGTGCAGATGCCTTAAAGTTCCTGTTGTGAACATATTCATAGATAATCTTCAAGGAGAAGAGAGACTGCAAGTCACACTCTATCTCAAGAGTTAACTTGATTGAAAAAATGCTGGGCTCTTTTTAATTATATTGTGCAATAAAATTAAATTTATAGATTTATTAATGGAAAAAAACTATAAATGGGTCTGTCAATTCTAAAGTACTTTCGTGAAAAAAACCCACTTCCTGGTACAACAGAATCTCAGGCTTGAAGCACTGCTTGTTACAGAGTGACTAGAAAAATATGTAAGACATCTTAACTCTCATATACACCTGTATGCAGAAAACCACAGAATTGTGGTTTGGTGGTTTTTGAAGAGAAAACGTTCAGAGAAACCAACAGCAAAACCAGAAAACATGCTCCTAGAAAGACATGTGCTACATCTGCTGGAAAAAATGTACCTGACGAGGTATATGATAAGGATTTATAAGGCTTACAAGCAGCAATATATAAAGTGAATCATTGTTCATTATTTGTCAGTAATAGGGAACATCAAAGACAATCAGCAAGAACCAGATTTGGAAAAAAAAAGAAAAAAAGGAAAAAAGCAGTTGTGCATAGGATCCATAACTGAACTGTGGGCAACACTACACAATTTCAAAAGATGAGAAAAAAAGCAACCCACCAAAAAACTATTAAGAACAGAAATAACATCTAGAGTCAGAAGTTTCCAGTCAAACTGCCAGAAGCTCAGAGTGTACACTGCTTGTTCTGTTAATAATCTTCTCTACTCAGAGTATTCACTAGTAAAGCAAATTAAATTCTATTGATGGACCTTTAATCTAACTCATTCTGATGTTCTTGACATCTTTAAGCCTCTAGAACTATGATAATAGGAGGAGATAAAATTTAACAAAATTGAAGTACAAGACACTCAATCTATGGTGTACAAGCTACCTAGAACCCACAGAACCCAGAACTTGAAGCCTGCTCCAACTATTTCTGTCATTCAGGATCTCTTGATTTCAAGTAAAATGGGAGCAAATTGGACAAGATGTTTTAGCAGTAAGAGTCCTCAGCATGGATGCTTTTTTTTCTTAGAGCTGACTTTTCTTACATACAAAATGTGGAAACAAGTAAGTATTACACTCAAAACCTTCTCTTACCTTCTCCCCATTAACTGAAACACTGAGTATTCCAATGCTGACCTGCAACCACCGTTCAGTTGGATTAAAAATGCTAAGAACTGTCTGTGATGCAATTCCCACACAACAGGCATTAGGGAGCTTCAACTCTTCTGGTACTTTTACATGTCCTTTGGAAGAAAAACACGCTCCTGTTAGTTCCAAGTCCCCAGAAGCAAATCAGCACTGAGGCTGCCACCACATCAAGGTTACAAACTCACTTAACAACAGTTTCATTATGGGAAGGAATTGTTTGACTTCTATAGTTTTCATAAGAATGTTTTCCACAAGCCTGATTTTCAATCAGTTGTTTGTAATTTGCATCTTTCTTGGGAGTTTTATTGTCACCAAAAGTACTTCTGGAAATCCCACAATTAACCCACAAATAAAAATATATATATATTCACACACACACACACACACACACACATATATATATACATACAAACACACTAATCTAAAAGAAATCTTGCTTCAAATATTTTACTTCCAGGGAGTCTTTACTTGTAAAATATTCAGAATAACTCTTTCGGAGGAATTGCAACATTATAACGACAACACAAACCTCAAATGGAGCTAAGAGGTCTCTAGCACACAGGATCAATCTTCATTACACCCAGAAACCCACTAAGGGGTATTCATTCAAAGTCAAAATTTGACTTCTCAGAGACACACAATCATCTGAAGTAGTTTTAGCTACTTGAGCAACAAGCTTTATTTTCAAGCCACACACTCTTATTCCCTTCCAAAAAAGGAAATTTAGCACAACTACGAGGATGAAAATATAAACTAAGACTAGTATCACTGGAAATTAAGTTCAAAAACTCGTTTGCCTAAAGTCAAGTTCAGACTACATAGATATGCTGAGTTCAAAAACATGTACATAATTCCAATGTTTTTGCACATGGATGACAGGCCAAGATTAAGACTGTTCAATTTTACTATTTTAGAATGCACTAACAAGCTCAATTATTTAGAATAACCAATAAATAGCAAATAACCTATAAATTGTCACAAATTCAAACCTTCAACTTCAGTAGCTTATCATTTAATCTGAAAGAATTAGGCAGGAAAAAAAAATAGTACAGCTAAAAACCAAATAGAGATCACAGGTAAAAAGAAGTCTTTAAAATGAAACACTAATTTGCATTGCTTAGATTTAGAGCCAAGTTAAGATACAGAGAAACAGTAAAAAGTACAGAGGGCACTTGGCAGTTTGTCCTTCCTCTTCATAATCAGGAAACAGCTTAAACTCTCTACTCTCCTCCTCAAATTTTTTGCTTAACTGACTGTTAATACCAAGTCATGATGGAGACAGAAATGACATCTACTTTCCAGGTAAAATAAACTGATTTCCAAAGCATGACTGGTCTTGCCTAGCATGAACTGCAGCTGGGATTTCTCTTCCTCCTACCAAAGACAGTTCTAGATCCGTTAAGCAAGCACAAAACTAGTGAACTGCTGAAGAAGAATGCTGACATTCTTATAGAGTCTGAAAAATTTCTTGTAAGACTATTAGGGAAACTATGAGAATAGACATTGAATACAGAGAGCATCATTAAAATCAGGAAAATCAGTAATACCCATTCTAAAAAAACAAAGCTTGCATAAAGGATGAGTGTGGTTACACTTACTAATCATCTTCATTTGATTTACTACTCTACAGCATCATCTTGCCCACAGCAGTATTTTAAACACACCCTAAAAAACACACTTACCAATACCAGGTGACTTTGGCAACTCCCACTCATTTCTACCAGCTCCCAGAGGTTGTCCAGTACACGATTTCATATTTAAGATTTCTTTGTTCCAGGAAGTAGAGTGTGGGTTACAAAGTGAAGCTGCACTCAGAGAGCCAGGACCGATATTTGGACCTAAAGGAATTCCTACCATAAGTTGAGGATTGTCAGCACATCCTGCTGGGATACCAGAACAAGGAAGTCCTGCTGGAAGAGCAAAACCTGCAGAGCTGCAGCCATGAAACTGAGGCAAAACTGTATTTCCAGTAGAGGGGATATTTCCCAGATGCTGTTGTGCAAACGGAGTCGTTGCAAGAGAACATCCTGTAAGCAACGTGGGAACAGAAGAAGGAAGCGACTGACTCTCAGAGGTAGTGACGTGGGATTTAAAGCTTGAAATAGGAACATATTGTTCACCAGAGGAGTTCTGATTGAATGGCATCAAAGTGCTTAATCCAGGATATACAGGTAATACATTCAAGGCTGGTAAACCTTGCCTCTGTGCTTTGCTTGTTTGATCCTGCCACGC
Organism: Actenoides hombroni; assembly: GCA_024336885.1. Classification (NCBI taxonomy): domain Eukaryota; kingdom Metazoa; phylum Chordata; class Aves; order Coraciiformes; family Alcedinidae; genus Actenoides; species Actenoides hombroni. Next base: position 16,164,142 of record WUAM01000431.1, read on the forward strand.
TTCTTGGGCTTCAACATTCACAGAAAGCGGCCGAAACATCGAGCATTTACTTGGTAAAGTTGATGTAACATGGTCTTGCTCTTTCTGATTTACTGGTACATTTGAAGGAACAGATGCAAGCTGCTTTTCGTTCTTCAGAAAACCTTCTTTGGGCAGGTCCTGATGCAGTCCTTCATCAAGTTTTCTTTGGTGATCTGCAAATTCATTTTCTGCTGATTTCTGGTCAATATTAAGTGGTGCTTCTTTTCTGTTTCTTTGACATGAGAGATATTCTGGATTTTCATTTGTATGTTCCTGTGGAGGAGTTGGGCTGGCTTGAATTATTGTTGTGCTCAGTTCACTTGAATTTTCACCCTAGGAAACAAATGTAATCAGCAGTATTACAAATTCTAGAAAAGCAAATAGGATACATAAAACAAAGACAGCTCTTAATACTGGTATTGTCATCCAATATGAAGAAAATTTGTCAAGCCTTCTCTGAAGTTTTGCTTCTGTAACATCTGTAGCTCTTCACCTTGAAAAAGAAAACTTGGAATATCAACCTGTTTGCTGTCTGAAGTCACATTCTAGCTAGGTATACTGGGTCTGGCTGGGATGGAGTTCATTTTCTTCATAGCTGCCCCTGTGGTGCTGTATTTTTAGATTTGTAACCAAAACAGTGTTGATAATGCAACAGTGTCTGGGCTGTCGCTGAGCAGTGCTCACACAGTGTCAAGGCCTCCTCTGTTTGAGATAGGAGAGTAGGCTGGGGGTGGGCAAGAGATAAGGAGGGAACAGTCAGGACAGCTGACTCCAACTCTCTCTCTCAGCACAAAAGATAACTAACCCAAAGGAATAAAGTAACACTGCAGCATTATAAACGAGACTTAGAAACATACTCATGATACCGAAGTAAAACCCTGGCAGACTACTTGAGGATCTCCTTGCTGAACTATCCTAAGGAACAAAGACTACTCAAACAGTAACATCTCTTCAAGACAGAGAGGCAAACTAGGATGCAACCAGTCCCATCAAAGCTTCAGAAGCCACCCATTTGTACGAGGTGACAGGAATCTAGAACCACACGCATTTTGAACGTGAAATAGACTCAAGAGCTGATGCTAAACCAGCATGGACTGCAAGCAAATACCCACTTCAATTTGCCCTTGGGTTCCTTCCTACAGGACTGAAATTCCCACTGGAAGTATCAAGATGGGAACAAACAGATATTCCCTGTGGAACTTGAGCAACTAGAAAAAGAATGGGCTATAGGCCAGAACACACTCTTCCTTCTTCCTGATGCTTTCAGCACAAAGGCACAGTGCTGCTGGTGTTCCTAGAGGAGAAGACGACTTCACTAAACTTTCACTAGCCACCAGTCCTGAAAAGCAGGAACTGGGGGAATAATCACAAAGTAGCTACTATTTCTGTTGCCTGTACTGGAGAAATCCACAACCGATAAAGATATTACAAAATAAGTGGAACCACTGAGATTTACACAGATATGGATGCAGTCAGAGAGGGTTTTTTCAGCTTTTGTTTAGTTTTTCAAGTTCCATCCACATTTCCACAACCTTTGGAAGGGGAGAAGTGTAACAGAAAGATTCCAGATTCCAAGGAACCCATGGATTTAGATAAAAGTATGCCAATTATCTTAATCAGCATAAGATTGCAAGTCTGAACAAAAGCTTCACTCTAAGAGCACACTCTTTCCTAAGTAAGAACAGCCAGAATGACTGTCAGTGGTAGGAAGTGATGGGTTCAGTCCTGAAAAAAAAGAAGCTAGAGCTAAAATACACATTTACAAACATTTCTCTGGAAAAAAACCTCAGCAAAATTATTCTCCTAGCAGCTGAAATTGAGCAGAGACCCTCAGGAGAGATGAAAGCTGATGCAGATCCTGCAAACTACTACTGGAATATTGCACTGCATTCCAGTACCAGAATTCATAGATTCATAGAATATTAGGGATTGGAAGGGACCTAGAAAGATCATCTAGTCCAACCCCCCTGCCAGAGCAGGATCACCTAT
>WUAM01000431.1:16166251-16180246 GCA_024336885.1 Actenoides hombroni
CAAAGATGTTAAACAAGACTGGTCCCAGTACTGATCCTTGAGGGACTCCACTTGTCACTGGTCTCCACTTGGATACCCACCCTTTGACAACCACTCTTTGGGAGTGGCTGTCAAGGCAGTTTTTTATCCACTGAATTGTCCACCCATCAAATCCCTATTTCACCAGCTTGGACACCAGAATGTCACACAGGACAGTGTCAAAGGCTTTGCTCAGGGCCAGGTAAATGACGTCGGTTGCTCTTCCCCCATCTACTGATGTTGTAACCTTCTCATAGAAGGCCTTTTGACTAGTGCTCAACATGTGACACTGATTTCAACTTGAAAGACCCATTTTTTTCTCCAAATAGGAGTTCTAAAAATGTGTTTAAGGTATAAATCCCCTACCCCCATCCCTGTATTTGAATAGCAATCTATAGTGATTAGCACTTATGCTGTGATGGAATCTTTAGAGTATCAGCTCCCTATTATTTTGTCACCCACAAATTATACACTTCAGCATTACTGTTCTTCTTATAGAGCTCTTCTTTTATTGTTTTTCTACTTATTTTTCTTAAGAAAATATCAATCCTTTTCTCAGAATTACTGTTTCTTAAAATACCAATGGAGAGTATTAAAACTTTAGTGAAAACAGAATATATATATTTTAAAACTGGCTCCCTCAGTGCTAATGTTCTCGCTACTATTTCTAACTTGGACTAGTTAAATTTCATGCTGCATTCTCAACTGAAGTTTTGGTTTTTGGTTTGTTTGTTTTTATTTTTTTTTTTAAACTTAAGTAGGGTAGAATTATTATGCCAAATGTGGAAATCACCTTGAAGGTGATAGGAAAATGGTTGCAAATGAGTTGGCATACTTTAATAGACTATGGGGAGAGAGAACACCTATAAGAGAAAAACTACTATAGAGAGATAATGTGATAGTATTTATCTTTCATATAGTCACTATATATATATGTATGTGTGTGTTGGGGTTTTTTTTCCCCCACTATTATATACCGATGTTAGTGTTTTATGAAGTATGTGTGCCTATATACCAATACATGAACTCTACACCAGATCAATCTAACTTCCACTCATATAGTAGGCAAAGAAGCTGCTTCAGAATCTGCAGAATTATATCAGAGATTAATTTGAGCTATAGTTTGAGTAGTTACTCGTTTTTAAAAGACTGTTACGAGAAAAAGATACAGTTACTGATATGGAAATAAAAACTATGAAAGAGAGAAGTCACTCAAAAATAGCTGTTCAATTTTCACATACGTGAAATATTTAAGGAGACTTCACTGGAACTTAACCAAAATTTAAGATATTGTGCATTTCCCTTTCACAAGTGTAACTTTTACTCCTTTATTTGAGAACTAACCCACACTATTTTTCAGAAGCCACATATGTGTATGCTTGCAGAAAAGAGAGAGATGCAAAAAAGTTAGTTCCTAAAAGAATCAGGGACAGGCTGATGGAATAAAAAACCCACCAAAACCCTGAACCAACAGGTTACTTCCCAGGTCTATAAAACTGAGAAATTAAATGTCTGCTTAGAGCAGCCAGAGTTGACCCAACAGGCTCTAAACTCTCACTTACATTCATGGGCTTTGTATTCCACACACACACACACACTCCCAACCCTCCCCTCAAGGAACACTAATACATATTCCCAAGCAATAACTGATTACTAAATTACTAACTGAATGATATCTCCTGTGAATTTTCCTATCTTATGTCTGCCTGCACACAATAGAATGAAATAGCATCTACCACATTCATCAATTGTACTTTGGTCGTTCTCGGTCTTTTCAGTGAGTGTCCAGACACGATACATTTGTACGTATTAACTTTTACACATGCCAGATCATTTTTATTGAAAACTCTGAGAAAGAGGATCAATGTCTAACACTTAATTAACAACATACTCTCCAGTGATCAGTGCTGATTGTTGACATTTCAGACAAGGCAACCCCCAGTGCAGAACTGGTCCAAGACTAGTCACAACTGGTTCTCTCATTAGGAAAGTACACGCCATTCTACATGAACTACATGTCCTAAACCACTTGGCCCTTATGTTCCATAACATTATTCAGATTCTTTCCTAAGCTTTAAAGATTTCTCTCAACTTTTAAAATTTTTACCTGTTTTCCATACAGCTTTTACCATTTTTACTATCATTCCATAAAAAGAATCACATATAGCTATCAAACTAGCGTGATAATCGCACACTTCTTCACTGAGCACAAGAATTTCTTATTGAAGATGGAAAGATTATCCAGGTGTTTTTCAACCTTGTAGTATTTGAATATTCATACTCAGACCTGATGGGCTACCCTGCTATTGCTTCAACAGCCATGCACTGTATTTCCTTTTAACTTTAATGACAGGGGAAATTTATCATAATTTGGAAAAGTGCATATAAACCAAGGACAAAACGAAAATAATTAGTGTAACAGTCCATTTGTGTATATTTTCTTTGCATGTATTTGTGTTCTTCAAGAAGGTACAGGCAGACACTGTTGAGAGAGACCTGTGTAACCTAGAACAATTTTTAGCAGAAAACTTCCACATATTTAAATAACTGATTACAAGAGAAATCGATGTTATTTTGCCATATGCATGCTATCAAGAAAAAATTACACCCTCTTAGACTAGTTCTAAAGTTAATAATAAAACCCAGTAGGATTTCTATTGTTGTCTACTATCCTACAGAAGTATATTTAAAGAATGGCTGGAGCTAGTATTTTTGCAATACCAGAAACCTAACTCACACAGTGCCTGCTGAACACATTGGTATCACGCATATAGTTCTGACCAGCAAGTCAACCAAGTGATTAAGACAATTCTTCACTTGCTGTGTCCTACCTCTTTAGGAAGCAAAGCTTTTCAGGCTGAAAGCATCTCTAAAATTGTATTTGATACAGCGCCTGTCACTAGAGGATCACAGGGAGATTTGAAAACATGCAAGTATTACTTAAATAAAAAATACCAGAAAAAAAGACAGTCAACATGAAAGAAAACTGACTATGGCAAAACAAATATAATACAAGGGATGAAGTAATACACAAAAATTAGAGCACACATGAAGTGAAATTGCCAGATGTGCAGGTGGTGCTAGTGTGTGCTGAAGGGGAAGGTGGAGAGGGGCAGACCAATAGTGGGCAGACTATATTTCAGAATTTTTCACATTAGCTCCTTAGGTTACTTCCTTATTTTTCATGTTTTTCCGTTGCCTCATTTTAAGTTTGTTTGTAGTGTTTTGTGTACTTTTTCTTTCTACAAATAAAAATGTATCTTTCATACAGAACAGAAGAAATGTATCAGGCACAGGACACTCAGCCGTGAAGCAATATGTTGAAAAAAGCCTCTTGAAAGTTGACTTGCAAATTACAAAGAAGAACACAAAAATTAATGTTCTGTTGGCCAGATTACCTTCTACTTGCCACTCTCTTTCTGTTTGTTTCCACTTCTAAACAATCAGCATACTAATAAATGCAATCACAAGTGTACCATGAGGCTGAAGTTCCATTTTCTGAATACAGTACCTATGTTGACACATTCTTGTCGTTTTAACATGTATGTTCATAGTGTGTTCAGAGTAACCTGAGAAAAGGAAGACAAAATGAGATAAAATCTGCAGCACAATTGCTGAACTCAGTCTCACCTAAGAAATATTTTAAGAAACTACATATTCACAGCTTTCAAAGTGAGCTGAAACAACTTCATTGCAAGTGTAACTGTGTATAGCTCATGAAAATGTCACTTGACTGCACAGCAGTCGGGAAGCAAAGGTGTCAGGTTCTGTAGGAGATGAGAACAATACTAAACACATTAAAATGTCATTATATGAATTAATTAAATTGAAATTCTCTGAAAACTCTCTTCAGCTTGATTACCTGTTCTCTAAATGACAAGAGGAGAAAAAGAATAGTTCCAAAGAAGGTCAATGAGTCTGATTAGAGCATGGACAAAGGGCAGGCAGTGGCACCAGCGTGTTCTGCAACCCACCTGTGCTCTGCTGCCCATCCCAGGGTACTGTTGATACTGGCAGTGAAGGACAGACTGGAAGCACTTGGCTTCTGGCAGCAGGACAAAGACTCCTGCTGCACCTCCAGGTGTATTTAGTGCCCTGAGCAGCGGTGAGAACAAGATCTGATAGGATTCATCAGGACAAGATTAGCCTGAACCTTATATCCACACAACAGAGAGAAGGGTGACTGATGCAGGTGATCGGTGAACAGACTAGGAGAGATGTTCTGCTGGATTTACTACTCACAAACAAGAACTGATGGATGATTTACAGGTCAAGGACAGCCTTGATTTCAGCGATCACGAGACTGTTAATTTTAAGATCCTAAGAATAGTAAGCAATGCCAACAGAACTGCAAACCTGGACTTGAAAAAAAACAAATTTCTCTGTGCAGAAAGCTAAGTGAGCATTGAAGAATACTAGCATTGATGAACATGGAGATTCTGACTTGACTTTGAACACAAAAGGTGAAAGCAGGGACCAGCTACTTGGAAGGAGTAAGATGACACTACCCACGTGTAGGAAAACATCAAAGCTGGGTTTGAAAGTACCAAGAGGTGAAGAGTAATAAGAACAGTTTCTCCCAGTTCCTCAATACCAAAAGGAAGGCTAAGATGAATGTGAGCCCATTGCTCAGTGGGGCAGGAAGTCTAATGACAAATTATAAGGCTAAGACATTCACTACTGCCTTTACCTCAGTTTTCACAGGTAAAGCTTGTTCTCAAAGCATCCTGGATCCTCCAAGCAGAGTTTGTAGGAGTGAAGTACTATCCACAGTAGGGGAAGAAAGTTATGGATTGCTTAGCCCTCTTGAACATGTACAGATGGAGGATTATGGAGCTGTCTGTGTCTCTGTAAGGCTGCTATCTACCATCATAGCTATCAGTGAAGGTTCCTGATGGCTAGAAAAAGACAGATATCATCTGTCTTCAAAATCAGCAAGAAGGAGGATTCAGTGACCTACACATTACAGAGCCTCACCTTATTCCCTGGGAAGGTTGTGAAACAAATACTCTTCGAAGCTATTTCTTAAAACAAGAGACAAGAAGGGGCTTGGGAGCAGAGAGAGTACTTTAGTAAAGGCAAATCATGCCTGCCCAAGTTCACTGCTCCCTAAGACAAGGTGAATGTCACTGTGACCAAGAAGAGGACAGGGGATGCCATCTACCTTGATTTTTATCCAGGCCTTTGGTGTAGCTTCCCATAATCCCTTTATCACTAAATCGGTGAGATATAAGCTGGATGAATAGATAAGGTGGGTAGAAAATTAGCTGGTCTGCCAGGCTCATACGAGTTTTTTTTCAGTGGTGCAAAGCTCATACTACATCCAGCAACTAGTGGGGTTTCTCAGGGATCAGTACCGGGACCAGTACTGCTTACTGTCTCCATCATCCAGGACAGTGGGATTTCAGTTTTACACTCAACATCAAATCAGGAGAGAAATCGGCATGATGAAAGATAGGATTGCTGTTCAGAGGGTCCTAGGAAAGTCAGAGAAATGAGATGACGAGAACCTCATGAAACTCAACAAGAGCAATCGTGAAGTTCTGAATCTGTGTTGGAATAACCCACTGTAATGCCTGCAGGGCCTAAGGATGTTGAAATCATCTCTTTCTACAGAACAGGAGATGGGGTGGTGGTCCTGGTGGACAGCAAATTGAATATTGGGCTGTAACACCAAGAGTTAGCCAGTAGAGAGACCCAGGGAAGTGATCCTTCCACTCTGCAACTTGAGACAGCATCTGCAGCAGTGTGTTCAGTTTGGTGCTTCCCAGTACAAGACCTGGCATACTAGGGAGGTTTAGGTTGGACTAGACAGTAGGAAAATCTTATTCACTGCAAGAATTATTAAGCAGTGGAACAGGCTGCCCAGAGAGGTCACCAGAGGTATTTAAAAAGCAGTGTTAGGTTAATGGTTGGACTCCATGGTCTTTTCCAACTGAAATGATTCAATGATTCTGTTATACTGCAGTGAGTCCAGCAGAGGACCTCTGTCAGGGGAATGTGACATGAAAGGAGAGACTGGGAAAGAGAAACAGGGTCTGTTCAGCTTAGAAAAGAGAAGGCTCAGGGAACCTCGTTGTTGTCTACAACTACCTGATAGAAAAATACAGAGAGGATGGAGTTCAGCTCTTCTGAGGAGGTGCACAGTGCAGCAATAAGAGGAGAGACAACAGATGCAAGTTGAAACATTTTTTACCCTAACAGTTGGCTAACTGCTGGAACAGGTGCCCAGAGAGACTCTTGAATCTCTGTCCTTGGAGGTGTTCCAGACTTGACTCAACATGCCCCTGAGCAAATTCATCTAATTAGACTTGTTTTGAGCAGGTGGTTCGACTTGATGATCTCTGGAGGTTTCTTCTGACCTAAATTATGATTTGATACCTTTCAGAAATGGTTGCAATCACTAACTTACTAATGACAACAAATCCCTACATGTCACGAGCTCTACCTTCCTTTGCTCGGTCTTTAAATATAATAGATGCAGACATACAAAAGAAATCTGGCAAACGGCCAAACTGTAGTGTACAGACACTCTAGCTCCCAGTTTGCCCAGCTCATGGGTCTTAATAAAAAGAGGGCAGCCAGAAGTAAATTATGGCCTAGAGACTGACACAGAATATCAGTTTCAGTTTGGCTTCCAGATTTGGTGCTTTGATTCCATCTCACTAGCTGACTACAGATTATGGACATAATACTTTCAAATACTCCTACAGTTTAGTAGCCTATGTCTTTCTGACACTTTGACCTGTACTTTTTTTATTTACTGCCCTTGCCTGACAATGAAGTAAATACATTTTAATATACTTAGGAAGTTTCAATAGCTTTATTTTTTTTGTATTTTTTTTTTATTATTGTTTGGTTTTGTTGTTGTTTTTTTTTTTTAACTCCATCAACTGTTTCATACACGTGGGTCACTTACACGGATCGTAAACGTGTTAAAATGCACAGCAAGCTGACAGCTGCCAAAATTACTAAGTAGAGCCTTCATTTTCACTACTGCTGAGTGAACTATTGCGTGGGTCTGTTAAGGTCAGTCAAATCCAAGAACCTAAAGCTTCTTCAGAAAGCTTTTTTTTTTTGTTGTTTTCTATTTGATCTTTTCACTGAATATGTCCCAAAAGAAAAATCAAGGTGACTATGCAGTTACAAATTAGGAACAAAACAACCAACAGCAGATAGATTATCTATCTGTTAAATTGATACTAAGATATTTGTTGTTCTTTGGTCTTCTCACAAGCATTATTTAACTTGAGTTAGTGCTCACCTACATTCAAACAATCCACCTAGATCAGAAGCTGACTGGTTTTTAAGCTTCAAAAACCTTGCAGCTTTGTAAAACTGAGTAAGAACATGAAAACTTCTCCCTTCTTTTCCTAGCCCTAAATGTGCATGTAGGCACTTGGATCCCACTGGAAAAAAAATTCTTCATTAAGAAAAACTCAGTCACCAAAAAGTTTTTCCTGTAATTTGCAAGCACTGAAAAGTAAAGAGACTCTGAACATTAAAAAGTAGGGGAGTGATGGTCATAACTTTTCAATCTCAATTTTTTTTTTTCCTTCAGTGTTTTCTATTGTGAACACAGAGCTATCTAAAACATTTATCATCTAGATTAATTTTAAGTATGCTCATTTATAACAGTTAATAAAACTACTTAACACACACTGCTGCATTAAGTTCTCTATATTGTCTATACCTCTTCACAGAGCTGGGAGCCATTCCTCCCAACAGTAGGCTCAACTCCAATTCTGAGAGAAATCACACGGAAATTATTTATCCATGTGACCCTTGTTTTCAAAACTCCCTTGATTAGAGCTAAATTAGGTAGCAAGCACTATATATGCTGACTCAAAATTTTTCAGGAAACTACTGTATTGAATCTAGCACAACAAATACAGTGTAGAGCACCACCACATGTAGATAGATTTTAACACATCCGTTTAGCTGCAGCACAATTCTCATCCCATGACAGTTCACCAGAACCACGTAGGAGCTAAGGGAGCTGTTCTGCACTCAGGCAATTCTGCTCTGGTCATGGGGAAAGATTCTGGGCTTTTCTTTTCCCCAGCCAACATGGCAACTAATTACTGCATCCCCTTCCCTAAAGGGGAAATCCCATTCTCACCACTCCTCCTCCCAATACATTTCTCCCCACCTCCCCCCTTCAATTTTTAATGTTGATATCTACAGTCCATTGCTGCTTGAGCTCCACAAGAAATTATTAACTTCAGACACTTGTTTGTATGCAACTCCAGAAACATCACATACCGGAGAACGAAATTGTGCTGGAGATGCTTCAGTTCAATAAAATTTACTTTTAAATGTAGCTCCAGTAATCTCCAATGCATCTGCTGCTACCTCATTCTCTATACAGCCTAATGTCAGCTTAGAGAGCCGCCTTTCCCCATCCTATCATCTACTGGGCATCTGGCCAGGCAGACCCCAGCTCCTTGTGTGAGAGTGAAAAACTCTGATAGCCCCTCTCTCCTGTACTCCTGGGCTGCACCTTCAAATCTAGGCAATACTTGAGTCGTCGTTTCATAGTGAAGTAGAATGTAAAAGACCACAGCACTGGGCTCCAAGTGACTCCCAAATTCTCTTCCATCCTTGCAGAGGCGATCGTTGGGATCTACATGTGCACCACCTGCACTCCAAGCTAGCATTGGTTCTCAGAGCGGGGCCTCTCGATGCAGTTTGTCCTCTTCAAACACAGAGCTGTCAGCAGCAATGGCTCACATCTCCACTGCTTTGGAGGGTGTATGAGAAAAGAATGGAGTTTAAAAAGAATATTCTTGCATTCTGTACAAATCAGACCAGAAGGCCACATCTTTCAGGCAGAGGAGAAAGTTCAACCATTGAGGTTAGGAGATAAACTAAATAAATCAGACGGGATTTTCTACTATAAACCTGTCCAAACTGTATTAAAAAAGAGTCACAGGCATTTCACCTGTTACTGCCTGTACTGGCCTACATGTCACCATTCCCTAAATTGAGTTTTTCATCTGATTTTCTGCTATGATGTTTAAAATCTCCTAATATTTTATGGTGCTAATACATGAAAGTGTACCTGAAAACTGGGATGGTATGGGATACATGGTGACTTTGTATAATTAAGTGAACTATATATCATTTAAAAACATACTGTCAACATTTCTATCATGTTATTTATTTAGGAACATTTTGACTCCTAAAAAGAGAGGATACAAAAACAAGAACAAGTCAATACTACAGTTTTGATTGATATATGAGCACTCTACTCTGCTTTAATCCTTAATCTCAGCAGCATACGAATTCCATTTCTATACTTCTATTTCTTTACTTTCCTGATATTAATTTCACACCTAAGTTCTTAAATGTCCTTAAATTCATCAGTCTTTTTAAATCAGTAACTGGAAAAAGATATTCAGCAGCAGGGGAAAAAAAAAAGTAAAATTCACAGAACCAAATATATTTTTTAAAATTAAATATTCCTTCAGATGGCAGTATCTGATAATTAAGAGTAGGTCTAAATATTGATCTGTGCTAGGCTGCTTTCAGAGAGGTCAAAATTTCAAAGTTATTTTTCTACATTTCCTATGAGTGTCCCACTGCAGTTGAACAAAATCCATTTTCATTGAAGACATCGCACTTGATTTGGTGCTTTTAAATTCATTACAATTTATCACCAATGTTTCCCTCCAACTCAGGAGGACATCCTATCCAAATCATAGCATACTAAAGTACTCTAAGAAATCACTGCCTCCCTAAATCACTCAAAATTAAACTGAGAATAATCTGATCTGTTCCATATATTTATAGGAAAGAACACTGCAGTACTCAAAGTCCCCAGAGTAATCAAAACCACACTATCTTATTCTTGTTTCAATTATTTCCTAAGGTAGACATATATGAGTTCTTAAAAAAAGTATTTTTTGTTTCAAGAATTAAGTCCTTCTTACTCCTCCTTATCATTTTCCTTCAAAATGACCTCTATCTGCTCCCTTATAAATGTCATCTGTACTGCACCCACAACTGACCAAATACAGTAAAAAGGCAGCTCCCAGTACTGAGGATCTTCTAGTTTTGCAGCCAGTTGGGCAAAAGTTTTTTTCTGAAGATAAATGATTTGAAAAAGAACTTAGAATGAGAATTCAAACTCTTCCCAAGACAGCTCTATATAAAATTAATTTCCCTTCAAGTGATGGTTGTGAAGAAAACAACAATAACAAAAAAAATCTCTGTTCCTACAACTTCACTCTAGCCTAAGTCCAACTGGAGATGTTGGGAATGCAAGGTACTTTTGCTGTACGCTTTTCTGATTCCAGATTTCTGAAATTCCTCTAAGCACATATCAAAATTGTGTACAGGTAGTTAAGACTTGTACGGAAGTCTTTGATTATATGGAATGCTTACAATACAGAGTAGCGTTAAATGTCTGTCTTGCATAACTTCAAATTTTCTGTTTTGCTATTGGCAGACCACCAAAAAATGACAGCGCTTGGTTTGGGATGATGCTTGAAGCCAATCAGCAAGAAAATTCTTCCAGAATGAACTTAACGTCTAGCTGTTTACAGAACTTGTTTCTATATAAATCAAAATGTAGCCACATGTTACATTAAGAGTTGGTAATGTGGTAAATAAGGCAGAGAGATTCACTTTCTTAATGTATAGGAAAAGTGGGTAAATACAGTTTTCTTTCTTCAAATGCATATACTCAATTTTATATAAGCCTCTTTAATATTCCATCCCAGACATAAACAGACTGGGTTTTAGCTACAGAGGAACTAGAAGCCAAGACTTCATATAAAACATATTGGCAGATTCCTAATACAAAAAAAAAAATTAAAAGAAAAATCTAACAATACCAGACCAAGCACCCCACTACTCCTCAGACAGTTACAAGAGAACGAACAACTTGCTCATGCTTGTTGTCACTCAAAAAAGTTGAAGGGTATAGTTATCCATTGAAAAAGCAGGTCATCATATGTCTTATTTTATTATGAAGAGATAACAGGATATTAGAGACATCCAATATAACATTTGAGGTTTACTTAGAAGTCGTCTTCAAATGAAAGAAAAAGTTAGAATCAAAGTGGTAGGGTGAAAGCTGAAAAGATAAATATAGCCATGGCAAAATTTTAATATGAATTCATGGTCTAAAAAGAACAAAAATCAAGTTAATATATTTTGCAAAGCAATAAATTTTTATTGTTATTAATTCCTTGTGCTAGCAGAGAAACAGATGCATGGAATACCCAAGCCAATTAGAACAAATTGTAGTTCCTTCCATAATTTTTCCAAGATTTGGAGAAAATTATCCTCTGGAAGTACTAATTATTCCAAATGCTCCCTTTATGTTCATCTTAATTTTGGTCTAGTCAGAGTGGGGTTTTTTTAGAAAACAAGAAAGGCACATGCAAGGATGTAGAACAGCTGATATAAAAATAATGACTAACAATGTTAATGATCATGAAAGCAAACAGATGAAGTCCATTGTGAAGTGCAGACTACATAAAAGAACAATGGTCTGTAAGGGTATGTCACACATGACTGATGTCATGTTTATGTGGCATATGAAGAAGCTATCTTCTCCATCTCTGACTACCGCATAGAAGGAAAAGTTCATTTCAATTGCTAACACCTTTAACTGCTCCCTGGAAATGTTAATTCCCAGTTGGCAATCTCTCAGTCAGATAATTCTATAAGAAATGACAATTTGGGCAATGAGGGAGAAGGAAGCGGCTAATGATACCAACAGTAAGCAAGGCCAAACACACCTTTCTTTTCTTGATTATAATCATTAAGTCCCAGTTGGCTTATTTATCTGTTCACCTCTTTAATACTATTTATCTGTGTTATGTTTAGTCTCTTCTGTGTTACTTTTACATCAGTACTCTCATCTTGTCTTTTATTTTCCAGTCTCTTGAACATACTTTTGGGCTGTTTCAATAAGTCCTTAGTTTACCTTCCTTCACTTTTAGAAGTGTTTGAATGGGTAATGCATTTATCATGTAATCATTTTTTGTATTTTTGTTTTTCTGTGTGTCTCTTACTGTACTGACTTTAGGTTTTGTATATTATTTGAGAAAGTTTATAGAAAAAGCAACCAAATCTGCTTTGCACTGCAATTTTCATCTAGGTCAGTGTAAAGTTACATCTCAGGTAAAGCTGAAGAGAGTAAATGAAGATATTGGGTTTCAGAATAACAGAGTTTAGGTGAAGAAAAAAATAAAATCAGCAGGTTGAGTGCAATCAAGTGTAAGAAAATAGTGGAGAGGAAAGAGCAGAGAGAAACTGAAACATGTATAATGAGACTAAAGTGTGCCCAAAAGGATATGGACTGCATCACGTACAGCAATAAACAGAGAAGTTTTAAAAGCCAGTACAGCCAGAAGAGGGAAGACGGGGTGGGGATCCCACAGAGTAAGAAAAAGCACTAGAGCTAGAGTCTTGTTAAAGCTAAATATGAAAAGAACTGTGTGGTCATCTTGATGCACAGGTTTTGATAATATTTAAAACACCAAATACAGAGAAAGATTTGAATGAATACAATGAGAAGCTGTGAATATCAAAACCAATTGTCAAAGAATGGTTTGGGTTGGAAGGGACTTTAAAGGCCATCTAGTCAAACTCAGCTGCAGCTAGCAGGGACATCTCCAACTAGATCAGGTTGCTCAGAGCCCCAACCTCACCTTGAACTTTTCCAGGGATGAGGCTTCTACCACTTCTCTGGGCAACATGTTCCAGTGTTTCACTACCCTCCTTGTAAAATACACCTTCCTTGTTACTAGCCTCAATCAACTTTCCTTTAACTTAAAGCCATTACCCCTTGTCCTGTCACAACAGGCCCTGCTAAAAAGACTGTCCCCATCTTTTTTTTTTATAGGCCTTCTTTAAGTACTGAAAGGCAGCGATAAGGTCGCTGTAGAGAGAGGGACCAGGTTGAACAACCCCAACTCCCTCAGCCTTTCTTCACAGGAGAGGTGTTCCAGCCCTCTGAACAGTTTTGTAGTCCTCCCCTGGACCCACTCAAACAGCTCATGTCCTTCTTGTGCTGAAGACTCCAGAACTGGACACAATACTCCAGGTGAGGTCTCAGCAGAGCTGAATAAAGGTGCAGAACCATGTCCCTCAACCTCCTGGCCACCCTTTTGCTGATGCAGTCCAGGATACGGTTGGCTTTCTGGGCTGCGAACAAACACTGCACACAACACATCCTGCAGTGTAAGACAGTTGTACAGAAGACAGAATAAGCAAACATTGCAAGGGACTGATGCAAGGAATTGGGACAACCTTTATTTTACTTGCCTACACATTGTTCTATTTCCCTATAAACAATAGAAGCTGAGAAATTACAGAGACTTGCAGGTGAAGGGCATACAATGCAAGAGACCTTGGGTTTGAATTCAAGATGGAAAAAAAAAAATCTTTCTGTGAGCAATGACAACTTCTAATATTGAAAAAATACCTTTTTAACAAAAAAAATCTGATCTGAACTAAGTACAAATTTCAAGTGTATTTTTACAAAAAGGAAAATCCCAGTTAGGAGATTTAACTTGGTAGGTTTAACTAAGTGGCAACATTCAAATATTTCATACTTTGAACAGATAGGAAAAGTTTCAATTTTCTCAACATCCAACTTTACTTTTTCCATCATAACCCACTGCGTTGTGGAGAAAGTTACACATTTCATCTGCACTACCCAATGGGCTAGTCATTTTGTAGGTATTAGGTAGATGAGAAAAGTTGCTAGGAAAAGCAATTTCTTCTTTTCAAAGAGCTACAATACTCAGGAAGACCAGCAAATATCATAGAAAATCTTGCCTTCCGCCAACTCTACAAAACCTGATGGTTTAAATACATTTTGAAATTACATTTTCCCAGACCTTACAAATATGTCTTTCTCATGAATTATTTTTATTTGGGCAAAAGCTAGCAGAAAGTAGCATAATTTATTTTTATTTCAGTAGAATTGTTTGTTAAATTTGTGTTTCTTCATTA
>WUAM01000431.1:16180265-16220849 GCA_024336885.1 Actenoides hombroni
TAAGAATTTCAATTTTACTGAAGTGTATTTTCTGTTACAAATCAATTCTGGAACATTAAACTTCACAAACACTATTATAATTTAAGTAAATAAATCTATGGTTTCCATCTATTACACTATCACTGCTTTCCTCTCCATTTCTTTCTCTTTCTCTCCCCTGTACTCTACATGCATTTAAGTTCAAGGTCTCATACTATGAGTGCCTCATACAGATATTCCCATCACAAATACTAGAGGCCTATTTTTGCTACCATTTGAGCCAGTAGCCTTTGCAAGTAAGGGAAGTGGGTTCCTGCAAAAAGTAGTTCAGAAAATATATGTTGTGGGGGGGTTTTTTATGAATTGCCTTCTGAGAACCTTACTGCTTATGAATCTAGAGGGAGCCTAAGGAGACTAGCTGGGTAAGTCAGATTCACGAAGTTGAGCAGGTTAACAATGGTTTATTTTCCTTACACAGCGACCCTTCAGAATAGCAGCTTTTCAGTAAACTTCCAGGGACAAATATTTCACGCTAGAGGAGATGCACCAAGTCATTCATTTAGCTGCAAGTTCTGCATAAAGCCAGGTTTAGACACAATCTAGTAATTTGTTTCAAATAATAAAACAAGAACTGTTCAGACAGAATAATAGTAATCGTGCACTGAATCAAGCAATGGGTACTAAAAAAAGAGCTTGCTTTTAGCAGGATGGTGATTCATACATGTTTAACTGACCTAATATGGCCTTATATGAGCCAGCATTGTGCCCATGTGGCCAAGAAGGCCAATGGCATTCTGGCCCATATCAGGAATAGCGTAGCAAGCAGGACCTGGGAGATGATTGACCCTCTGGTACTCAGCATTGATGAAGCCACACCTTGAGTACTGTGTTCAGTTTTGGACACCTCAATACAAGAAAAACATCGAGATGCTGGAGCAAGTCCAGAGAAGAGCTACTAAGCTGGTGAAGGGCCTGGAGAACAAGTCTCGTGAGAAGCGGCTGAGGGAACTGGGATTATTTAATCTGGAGAAAAGGAGACCGAAGGAAGACCTCATTGCTCTGTACAACTACTTGAAAGAACATTGTAGAGAAGTAGTGGGAGGTTTAAACTGGATATTAGATAAATTTTTTTCACAGAAAGTGTTGTCAGGCATTGGAACAGGCTGCCCAGGGAGGTGGTAGAGTCACCATCTCTGGATGTGTTTAAAAGCTGTATAGATGTGGGGCTTGGGGATATGGCTTAGTGGTGGACTTGGTAGAGTTGGGTTAATGGTTAGAATCAGTCTTGAAAGATCTTTTCAACCTAGATGATTGTATGATTCTAGTAAGGAAGCTAAGAAGGAAAAACAGTGAAATCAGAGCATGAGAAACAAATAGCTAAATAGTTTGAGAGAGCTATATTTCACACGTCATTTAGATGTAACATCTGTTTCTGGAGGAAAATTTATCGCTGTTGCAACCATCAAGAAACTTTGGAGGGATGTATATCTACTTCTAAAGTCATAACCCAATACTTTTGAGGTTCTGTACAGTAAAGTGAGACAGAATTGCATAGTTCTTGCCACTGTTCCTCGGCACCGTAGCACATTTGACTAGACTGGCAGCTGGCCCTTCACTACCTAGAACTGTTATCCAGAACACCTCAGATATAGTTCAAGTAAATAAGAAATTCTTGGAAATAAAAAAATAAATAAAAAAAGATGGTAGCAATATAGATCTGGGAAGGGGGGTAGTCGACAAAGAAAACAAGATAAACCAAATTTTTAAACCTTAGGCTCAGTTTTATTTCAGGTGTATTACTAATTGTCAAGTTTATACCTGTTACTTATCATTACTCAAATGAAACGATTTCCAAAGTGAGCCTGATTGAAGATTGGATCTGTCCATTCTATGATTTATGGTTCAAGGTACTCATATTAGAGCTTCACATTGAAAAAAAATCTTTGCTTAAAGTCAAAAAAAAGGAAACAAAAATATGAAGATATACGAAGAAAATATGTTTTGTGATCTGTCGTTTTTCCACCCGTATTAACAAGATGATGAAGCATAACAATAGATTAAATACAGCAGAATAATTACTTTAAATCATAAGAACAGATAAGCATTCATACCAAACCCCATTGTTTTCCAGGTAACTGCGTGCCTATACCAAATTAAATTTCCTTGATTAGACTGATCTTTCCATCTAGGAAGTTCATCACTTTCTAAGACATAGAAGGTCAGACAAATTCCAGTTTTGTACCTCCAGAAATTTTCTAGTAAGCACACGGAGGCATTTCTAACAGCATTAAGTCTGTGCAGCTTCACCTTCCTATGAGTTCCTGGCTGCATTCACAACTGGAACAAAATGGTCACCAGGAATGCTGACCAAAACATTCATCAGTTTGTGTCTTAAGGTGACACCAGACAGCTATTGGAATATTCTGAAATTATATGAAATATACCTATTTTCTGTGAGTATTAGGGAATAACTTTACTGACTTCTTCACGTAAATTTTTAGAGAGACAGGGGTTTTTACACAGAATGCAGGTATGCATCATGCAAGTAAAACCACTGGTAGTGGGTTTGATAAATAAAATCAATACCATTGCTTCTAATTATTGTTTTGACAGTCCTCAGAAAAGGCCTTTGTATTGAAAGATAAGCATCCAATTAACCATTAAAAGCTGTAAGTCTGAACTAGACTTTAACAAGTCATAAAGCACATTGTGGCTCAAACTACATACCAGATCAGGGGGTCATCTGACATGCCAATACACAGAAGCATGTAGAGAGGGAAACAAATGAGAGGGACTAGAAGTCTGTGAGCAGTCAGTTATGGTATTTTCAGACTTTCAGGGATGCAATACCATGGCACATAAAACAAGAGTGCTATTTAGATGAATACAAACATTGCCAGTAAAACAAGTAGGGAAGACAAGGTGGCAACAGAGTGGTATTAGTAGTCCACAAAATTTTTTACTTTCACTGGACATGATTTTTCACATGTACTAGCTGAATGGGCCAATAGGAGAGGTGCTCTGCTGCATCTCCTATTTGTGGAAAATGAGTAACTGGTTGAGGATAGGTAATGCAAGGTGGGCTTAGATACCATGACCATGAGAAGGAAGAGTTTAAGAGACTGAGGTAGTGACGAAGGCAAACAGCAGGAAGACTATGGGCTTCAGAAAGTTTTGTGTAGGGAACTGATAAGATCTCTGAAGGTCAAAGGAGAGATGATTGATCTCTGAGGTAGATCACAGGTAGACTTTTGTTGTTGTTGCTGTTTAGTTCTTCCCTGGTGTTTTGTCAAGGCACAATGAGCCTTGGGAACATGCTGTTATTCACTGTGGATATGTAGCTGTCTGTGCAAGTAAGCCTCAAAGAAAATTAAACAAAGTTTTAAATCCTTTTAATCCTTGATGCAGGAGCCTAAACCTAGGTCTTAACCGCAGAGAGCTGCAATCCAGAGTCTGAAATACTCTATGGTAAGACTGGAAACCAGAAAGCTACAGTTGGTAGAAAAGACAGACCAATTGGTCTTGTTTCAGAAGTGAATATTCCCCCTTGCCTATCTATGGGCTAGCATGATTGTGTGGAATGAGAGACAAAGTTAAAGCAGACATCTGTTGTCTTCTGTCAAGGGAGACTTTGGCAATAGAAGACTCATACAGTTTTTGCATCAAGTAATAATCCATGTAGGCTCACTTCAGGAACATTTGTCTGCAGTGGTCGATGCAGTTAGAGTAGGAGAGTTACAGCTCCTCTGTGGACCCTGAAAACACTGAAGAATAGAATTACTTCCCATAAAAAAAAGTCTGAAATCACTCCTGTTCATTCTGCACACTCGGGAACATTAACAGGTAATTTAGCTGGTATATAGGGACTTCATCTAAAACCAGTCCAGAATATTGAAGTCTTGTTTAGTTGCACCTTAGTCTGAAGGACTGAGTGCTGGAGACTGAAGCCTTGTTCTGTGAAAGTCATTAATTCTTAAAGCACATAAGAAAATTACAGTAGGCTTTGACAGTTTCTCCAAAAGTTCTTTGAAAAGCAGAATAATAAAAAAACAACCAACACAAAAATCCCTGGAGGAGTTTTCTGTGAATTTTTGAATTTTATTTTGTTATTAGCACAGGAAGAGGTTATTCAAGGTTAAACATGACTTGCTCCACGACTTGCCCAGGATCCGGGAGCTATCCGAGCTGCCTGGGTGTTTACTGTGATGGAGACCCTAGACATACTGAAGGCAATGGGAGAAATATACACAAAGCACAGACTTCATGCTACCACATGATTCGTTCACTGAGTCTTTCACGAGTTCCATGATACTCAGGCATAGAATGAAATACACTCACAAGTCACTCTCACTATTTTGTAAGTTGGAAAAATCACAACTGTGATCCTCCCTCCCCCCCAAAGGATATTTCGAAAATTCATTATTTTCTTTGTTAATAAGAAAAACAAAAGACCAAAGGATGATGCCGTAGTGACTAGGTAACCTTTAGGATTTTTAATACTGTCAGGTCACATATGTTCTTTTCCATTTCACTCAGTTCTGCTTCAATCCAAGTTGACAGAGCTTCACATCTACGTCTGCCAGAGGTACTGCTATTGCATGCTTATCTGGAAGGTACAACGCTGTGTTCTTGCTGCCTGTCTTACACATTGAATTCATGTTGCCTTAAGCAGAACAAAGATGATCACTGAATGGCAAAGAATAAAAAAAAAAAACCTAAACAAATCCCTTTTTCTCTTTGATCCTCAGTCACTAGTATCCCAGCCTCAACTTTTGCTTGCATTCTGCAGTTTAGAGACCAAACTAAACAGATGTCCATACGTTTGTGTAAGTTCTGCACAAGAATGTAGAAGCATTGACAGATACAAGAGAAAGCCTGTGAGATAAGGTGTTATATTGTTTCCGTTTTATCCACAAATAAGAGATTCATCACCCAAGATTTATGCTGTTTGACTAAGGTCCGATTGTGAGGCAAAGGTGAAAATAGGCACTAGAAGGCCAAAATTACTCTTTCCAAACAACTATTTTGTTGCAGCTTAATATTAATTATTAGAAATAATTTCCAGAAAATGGTCATCCTAGAAAGGAGCACGAGTGAAAACCCTCTTAAACTCATTTAAGTGCTCATGACTTCATCCTTATTATCTAATTATCCTCAGTGGGGAGTGGCAAGTCATATCCTAATTTAGATCCATTTTATTTCATTTTTATAATGAACTTTTTTTTTTTCCAAAAACGTCAGACTGCAGGGAACATTGACTGATTAGTATTTATGCTTCACTAAATCACAGCACTGTCAATTCTTTGCCTCCACCACCACCCCCCTTCCCTTCTGACTCCACAGATAACTTGTTGCATTCGGCTTTGATGACGGCATGTAACTCGTTATCCAACGTGTACACTGGGACATGAAAAAGAGAGCAACGATGTTTGATGGCAATACATCAACCAGAGTACATTTCTGCTGTTCATTAAGCAAATGGCAAGGGAATAGAACTTCCAAGTCTTTTGCACAACTAAAATATTTCTATCTTAATTACAGAGGAAAGAAACTAGAAGGAAGGCCCACTGTGGCTGAAAGAGCTTTTCTCCTTAGCCCATAATTAAGAAATTAATGAAACAGGTGAATTAGGGTGTATGAAGGAGGAGGATGGAGAAATTTGTGCAAAGATGAGAAATAAAAGGGGGAGATAAAGGGTGTTCCGCACAGCAACTGGCTAGCATCAAAAGGGATGTTCATCAAATGCTAAAGCTGTCTGATTTGCTTCATATACATGCCTTACAGCTATAGTGTCACTCTTTCAATGAATCCAATCAGTTGAAAGTTGATCACAGTAATCTACTTTCAAAGCTTACTTTTATATATCTGACATTAAAGTGGATCCTTGAAAAAAGTTTCCCCACCCCCCAAGTTCTTAGATTACTTGAATTACCTAAACTTCTCTAGCTAACTCTGAAAAGCAAACATGTTTCCCCATGTAGTCATCCATTTGATTTATATACATTTTGAAATAATGTTCCCATTTATTCATAAACAAATTTAAGCCTAAAAAAAATGTAATTATTTTTAGTGGAAATGCTTGTTTACAAAAAGTTCTGCAGACGACACTGAAATTGTGCACTACTTCATGCTAACACTACCTAAACTTCCACATTAAGCACATCTACTACACCAAACAATTTCATTTCTGAGGCAGCCGTAATGCTTTTATGACTTCTTTTAACCTCCATCATGCATTGGCTTACAGTTTCCTAAATGCTTTTCTAGTGAATACGAAGGGCTCGAACAACAGTATATATATTGCAAGAGCCAAACACAGGAGTTCATGCAGTCTCTCCCAGCCTTCGTATCCAGGGAAGATTACTAGATTTCTACAAATCAAATCTGTCTTGTTGCTAGGAGCTAAACAACTGTGAATTTGCTAGGCATACAGCAATTTGGTTTACATAATTTTGCTTAGTTTAAAATAGCTACCTTGTGCTAAGGCAGTGTTGAATTTACCATGCCACCAGGCTCATTGCAAAATACAAAGATGACTTTTAGACTGGAAGACAAGGGGCAAGGAGAGGTACAATGTTTTCACTTGCCTGGAGCCCTTCAATCATGTTCAGTTATAAATCTGTTGTCAGTTCCACTGATGAAGAACAATTAGCAATAAGCAACAACAGTCACCAGCTTGACACTGATGAATATTATAAACAAGAATGGGAGAAATCTCCTACAAATGGCATCTAGACTCAAAGAAGGCATCCATACTCTTTCTTTCTCCTATCCTTTATTCCAAGGAGTTATTGTTCTAAATGAGTACCACTCCCTTTTCCTCTGTCCCAAATTAGGTTTAGTACTAACTTTGCTTTAGTGCTGTCTTGCACACATGCATCTTCCTACATAACTAATTGATCCACCCTTCTGTAGAAGTTTCTAAAACATAAGCAAGAGCTTTACCTACAGTAGTACTTCTGCTTTCCTACAAAGAAGTTCAGAAGCTATAAAGACGAGGACCATTCATCATACAGCAAAGTCAGCTTTCCATGGATAAACAGTAAAATAATCTTTAAGGACACCTGTTCAACATGTTATTAATCCCTGGGAGAAGAGTCTTAGACTTCTACACATGTACAGATAAAATAAACATACATATATGTGTGTGTGTATATATATATAAATAAAAGTCTGAGTAGCTCTTGAGGTTAGGTTCCCAAGTCCACGTGAGCAACGTTGTTCACTGCTGGTAGCATTAATTTATGCCAGTATCATTACGACAGCAGAGTTAGACTTGCAGATTTATGCAATAATGACAGCATCTGTCTACCATGTTGTAAAATAAAGACTCTTGTTTAATTTCTCTTCAGTGTCAAAGCTAACACACTTATTCCTAGCTCTCATCCCTCAGCATTTTATAGAGTGGTTTCACAGAAAGAATTGAGGCACCCTAACAGTGGAAAAATATTAATTCTGTACAATTTTGCCAGGAATAAATTGTAAAATCTTCTTTCACTCATTCAAACAGTTATAAGCTGTGAATTAAATAATACAGTATTTTTATGGGATTTGCAGAATTTGATAACCTGTGGTTTTATTTGAATGCAGGCATGTTTTTTTATTCAATTGCCATTTTGTGCAAACAAATGCCTTCTGTACCTCAAAGATTCAGGTCAGGCTCTATGAAACGGAAAGTTCTATCCTCATCTGTGAAAAAAGTAATATGGAACACACTTCTGCTCTCACTATGGTTTGGGGTTATTTTTATTCTTATTTGGTCTCAGTATCATTATTAAAAAAACTATGTAGAATCATTTTAAATTTTTTCCATGAAGTCAGTTAAAAAATTGCAAAAGGCATTGATGTACAAAACCACAGAATTTTCTTCACCTCCAATGGACTGGGAAATTATTCTCCAAATCATGCTTTGTAAGGAAGGCAAAACACAGACACAATGGGACAAAGTAATACTACAAGTATTTTAAGCAAGTAGTAGCTGCATCCTTTCACTATTCACTTCCAAAGAATCTGAGTCATGTAAGTACATGTAAGATACATTTCCCACCACCCCACCTGACATTGCAGTGGTACCCTTCAATTTATCTTCTATTTGGTGGACACAGGAAACCTTCTCAGTGATAGTATCCTAGGTTTCTTTTGGTTGTTGTGCTCAAGGATTCCTCTAATGACTTACTGCAGCCCCAAAAGGGCCTTATAGGAAAAGCTTAAATGCATTATACAGGACAAGTGATGTCACAATATCCTATTACGGCTAACAGCTGCATAAGTCAGACTTAGACAAAGTGCACAAACTTTTAAATAACCCCTTCTGATTTTAAATGCATAATCATGCCCTAGATGAGCTGACTTAATTTTAACAGATCAGTACATATCTTAGTGTCCTTAAGAAACATATCAAACAACCCTTTAAGTCTTCAACTGTATACCCATATATATATATATATGCACAGAGTATTTTATGGCCAATCTCCATTTTATATTAAATTCATAGAATCGTTTAGGTTTGAAAAAAGACCTTTAAGATCATTAAGTCCAACCCAGTACTGCCAAGTCCACCACTAAACCATGTCACTCAGCCCCACATCTACAAGTCTTTTAAATACCTCCAGAGACAGTGACTCCACCACTTCCCTGGGCAGCCAGTTCCAGTGCTTGACAACACTTTCTGTGAAGAAATTTTTCCTCATGTCCAATCTAAGCCTCCTCTGGTGCAAGTTGAGGCCATTTTGTCTTGTCCTATTGCTTGTTACTTGGGAAGAGAGACTGACATACACCTTGCTACCATCTCTTCCCATGTAATTGTAAAGAGTGATAAGGTCTCCTATGAGCCTTTTCTCCAGGCTAAACTAGGCCAGTTCCCTCAGCCACTTATCATAAGGCTCATTCTCTCGACCCTTCACCAGCCTCATTGCCTTTCTTTGGACATGTTTCAGCACCTCAATGCCCTTCTTGGAGTGAGGGGCCCAAACTTGAACACAGTATTCAATGTGCCAAGTACAGGGCACTTGCCTAGGCCTGCTGGCCACACTATTCCTGATACAAGCTAGGATGACATCGGCCTTCCTGACCACTTGGGCTAGCTCATATTCAGCTGTCTGTCAACCAATACTCTCAGGTCTTTTTCCACCAGGCAGCTTTCCAGACTCTCTTTGCCAAGCCTATAGTCTTGCATGGGGTGGTTGTGACCCAAGTGCAGGACCCAGCACTTGGACTTGTTGAATCTCATGCCACTGGCCTCAGCCTGTCGACCCAGCTTATCCAGGCCTCTCTGTAGAGCCTTCCTTCTCTCCAGCAGATCAACACTCCTGCCCAACTTGGTGTCATCTGCAAATTTACCACAGGTGCTCTTGATCCCCTCATCCAGACCGAGGAAAATATTTATCAGAACTGTCCCCAGTAATGAGCCCTGTGGAACACCACTCGTGACCAGCCACCAACTAGATTTAACTGCATTCACCACCACTCTTTGGGCCTAGCCAGGTTTTTTTTTTAACTCAGTGAAAATTAAAAAAATTCCTTGGCTTTGCATTCTAGTGCTCTTACCACTTTGGTCTGTGTTGCATCTTCACCACATCCTGGGTGGGCATATATGGTCTGTACAGAATTCTTTCTCAAGTCTGCATACTGACTTCCCAATCAGGATCAGCACTGTGAATTACCAGAAGTTCTAAATTTATACCCTACATCTACAGCAGTGCATGCTCCTTTCTCCTGTTTGCTGCCTTGAGTACAACAGTATTCTCATTGGCAGCTTGCAACATGGTTGAGGAAAGCAAGCATCTCAGTAGTAAATACCTGCTGTTGAAAACACAGCAAACCCCCAAAATGCTAGAAAGCTGCATTTTCTCAGCTTTTACCCTAATTACAAATTAAAACACAACACCTGTTCTATCTAGTAACAATATCATCTAGTCACATTCCTATTGCTTTTTCTTACCTTATAAATATCTTTGCCAGTCAAATGACAAGCTCAGATTTACATAATAAAACTATCAACAGTATATGCTATAGTCCCGCAGCAGAAGCTCAACTGAATTCCACTATTATTGTTCATTTCTCCTTCTGGAAAGAAGGCCAATTAAATAGGCCTGATTCAGTTTTATACTAAATAGACATAACTGCAGCAGAACTTAAATCATTTCCTGTATAACTTTCACCAGGAAAAGAGATCTTTTCTTTGCATAACATTGTCACACTTGTGCCATTTTTCATCACTTTTCAAACATCAGCTTTTTTTGTTTACCTAAGCTAGAACAGAATTGTTTGGGAATATAAATCCTATTTACTAGGAACTTGCATTTCTTTCTTACCTTCTTTCTTGTTTTAAGGGTACTTTCCACTTCGGTAAACCATTAGATTACAAAAAACCTGCAAGAGTTAATGTCTCCTTCATTTCCTTTGTATTTTTTTTTTCATATTATTTTTCAATTTTACTTTTTCAGAAAATGCTTACAGAGAAGTGGGATGAAGACTTGTAAATACACAAATACTACACAGAAAACAGGAAAATATTTTCCACATAATAAACATAGGGGGGAAATGATAGTGCAGAAAGTTGGGGGTGGGTGCTATATTCATCATCATTACAGTAGACTGAGGAATCTAAAGACTGAATTATCATATTGCCAGCATACTGAGGCAACTGAGCATATTTTTGCTGCTATTTGAGTCACAGGAAAAATTGTGATCAGACATCTATTTTTATGGCCATTAATTACCAGTAGGTTCTCCCCATTCCCATCTCAAGCATGTCTGCTATCTGCTTACATTACTGTTTTCTCTTTAATTTATTTATTCAATCTAAGGATAGTTTACAGCTAGCATGCAAATGACTAGCTAATGGCACACTTGTTAAGTGGATTCTGTAATGCCTGTTCAATTTAATAATTTTTTTATGAATCATTCAGCTGAAGAGTATGTATGGACTGCAGATCTAATGTGGCTGAGGCAACAAGCTAATTGAGCTAATAAACAAATTCTTTAGAGAAAAAACAATCTTAATATTTACACAGTGTTCCAGAGAAATTCCAAATCAGATGTATTTTCAAGCATTTACCACTTGATAGCCTGTGTGAAAGAAAGCCTCTGTGAAGTTACCCACGAACTGGTATTCTCACTCCTTCCACCACACAGAATAGCACATCATCTAACACAAAGCAAAATACTTAATGGTGTCTTTAATCAGAAGCCAAATTGAACAAAACTAAGGAAAGGCTTTGAGTATCTTAAAACAATTACCCCCGCGAGCGATCAGCTAAGGTGTCTGCACTTCATGTCACACTAAACCATATCTCATCACCTCCAATACATTCAATCCAGGGACCTCCAAGAACTACCTCCTCCTTCCATCTCACTCCAGTTTACCACAACAAGTTTTAGCTCAGGTCAATCACAAGGAACTGCTATGCAATGCTACCAGCAGGCAAGCAGTATGGCTAGCTTTTATTTACAAAGACTGAGTTTCCACTACTGCTGAGCATTTGAAAGGACCCCAAGACCTACTATTCACTTGTTCTTATTTCTTCATTTTGCTCTTCTAACTACATTTGCATTTATTATAGTTGTTTACAGTTCAGACCCCACCTATCATTTCAATTCTTTCAAGAGAGAGTGGAAAAAAATTATGCATGCTGCCTCATGAGGATTTATATTCACTGTAAAAAAATGATTTCCTTTTAGCTGTGGGGTCACAGCTGCCTGCCTTTCTTTTACACTATGCTAGTTAACCACAAAGATTAGACACCTCAGGGCAACCACCTGCACGTTCACCTCTTCAACAAAAACAAATGGAAATTATCCTGTTCTTTTCCAGCACAGAATGTGTTTGTCTACCAGATATTTATGAAAACAGAAAAACAAAAAACAAACCTAAACAAAACAGAAAAGACAACTGATTCAAGAGCACGGCAAGCTAAAGTACTTGGTTTTGGTAGAAGCATACATACTTTAAAGTACTAGAGGTGTTTTATGGACGCAGAGGTAGCATCCTCAGATATTCCATTGCCAGTGCTCGTTTTAAAATAATGTGAGAAAAAGAATATAGGATGAATAAGACATGAATACATTTCAGATGAAGAACATACAATGTACCCTGAAACTTAATGGAAACACTGTAGTTTTCCTCCCCTTTTATAGCAACATCATTTCTTCCATCTTCTCACTTTTTGGCCAGGATTGAAATCAGAAGCCCCAGACCACTGAGGTGGACTATGGTGCTCATAAAAGGAATGTCTGCACTGTGTACCATCCTAGTTTTTCTTAGCAGTTCTATTATCATTGGTAGCTTTAGGAATGTACCCTTTTTTGAGTGATTTCGATACTGATTATGCTCTCTGTCAACCTCCCTTCGAAGCCTGAAATGCAATTTTACTGAATCTTAATTCCTTGCCATTCAGAGAGAAACTGTAAAAGGAATCAGTCACATGAGCACATGTAAATGGATGCCATCTTGCTACAGCACAGCTAAGTGTAGTTATTGTAAAAGGATGTTTTATATACATGCTCACACTATCTAAAAAGAAAGAAAACAAATACAACTATTTATTTATTAAGAGAAAAAATTCTTTCCAAGTCAAGTGTTCATCCTTCAAAATTTCAAAATTGAGTATTCTATTAGGGAGGAAAAAATTTACATTGAAAATATTTTCTGAACAGATAAAGTACTACTAATAAGTGAGTAATAAAATTACCAGAGGACTAAGTTTTTTTTCCACTGATCTTTCAGCCATCATTACAACACTAGCTCTCAGGAGCATAAGAGGCTTCAATTTTACTTTGCCTTTTGAAAGAGGAAAAAACCAACCATCAACTGAAAGCTCTACTATTAGACTAATAATTAAAAATAAAGTTGAAGTGATTCAGAAAGCACCGTACAAATCTGCTTCAAATGTCTTTTACAGAATTGATTAGTAGAGAGGAAATTGGGCAAAAGCCAGTCTTAAAATTACATTGTTAAAGGTACATATTCCTACATCCAGCACAAGTGAAGATGTGCATTGTTATGCTTTTCTACGTCAATAGTTCTACAAGCTCTCTTTCGTCTTTCTAGACCCATTTGGGATTTCCTTCATATTTCATAATCCATGGCAGCACACTAACATGAACATTGAAAAGTGAACACCTACTCTGGCACTTGCACACAGAAACCTTAAACACAAAGCTAAAAACCCATAGAGCTAGTCCATCATTCCTTTAAGACTTCAAGCCTGACTGACAGCTTAAACCTGGCTACCTAATGTTAACAATACCTGTTGGTTTCAGAGTATTTTAAAATATTAGAAGCAATTCGTTTGGTTTTATTAATTGTATTACATCGTGTGGAAGTATGATAAAGTACAAATAGTATACAGAGAAAGGAAAAGATTTTGTTCTGCATTGAAAATTAATTAAAAGCATTAAAATCCATATTTAAGTAATTTTTGCAATATTCTTCTGCCTTACAGATTCCTTCCAAATGGTGCAATGTTATGCTTGACAGTTTACATATATTAAAAGTGCATTCCAAATAAGTCAAAGAAAATAAGTTGTGTTTGAAAAGCTACAGAGTAAATCATATGGACAGAGTTCATGTTTACCATTTAAAAAGTTAAATGCACAGCACATGTTAAGTACATGAAAAATGCCTTGGGTCTTTCACAAAGATCTAACAGTGGAATTACTTCAAAATCCTCTCCTAGACCTAGGCTGATAAGAATAGAGAGTGGGGGGGGGAAAAAAAAAAAGAAAAAAAACCAACCAACCAAAAAACCAACAGAAATTAGGCCGGCCAAATAATGTCACAGGATAAGAGTCCTTAATAGAGATTTTAAGTCTTCTTCCCATGCAAGTCAAAGCAGCATCTGGTTCAATGCTGCAAGAGCAATCCTCAGCTAGAGGATGACAGCAGTAGAAGCAAGAGGTGCTCTTTAGGACTCTGGCTGATATATCACTACATGTTAGCTCCCCTTTCACTCAGGTCAGTAACTCTGTAGGTGGCAGAACCTGTAGTCCCGTACAAAAAAAGCCCATAGTCTTTTGTATCATTTACATTGTTTTATTCCTCCAGCAAGTGTTCTAGATAAATTCCTGACAGGTGCCTCTTCTTGCAATTTTATTCTTTAATAAAAGAGTTTATTAATTTCCCCAGGGGGAGGAATAATACAGGCAAAAATCAGACCTATGATATTCTAGTTCTAGGAAAATATAATTTAATGTCATGATATTCAATTAGCTCACCACACCTCAAACCTCCCAATCAAGGTATAGAAGAGCATTGGGAAAGGTTCAGGGATGGACTGTAACAATGACTACAGGGACAGACAACAAAATAAGTTAGATGTCCTTAGACTAGAAACAGCTGAGGTGACATTTGGTAGATTCTTATTCCTAAAAATCAAACAGGAATCATTTGTTCACTTTTTTTTCCTGATACAAGAATTAAAGGCCAACTAGTTCAAAGCTGACAAGTTTCCAACAAGCAAAAGCCAGTTGTTCTTCACACAACAAATAGAAAACTTGTAGACTTGCTGCCAGAGGATGTTGTGACTAATAGATGCCTACATAGGTTCAACAAGATACTCAACAAATTTTTATGACAGATGCACCAAGGGTTATCAAATGCACAAATATGTATGTCTCTGGAAGGCCTCCAAAGTTGAAACATCTAGAGGCTGGGAAATGAACTGCTTTTCCCACCCTCACTCCTTTCTAGAGGTTTGCTTAAACCTGCTGACCAAGGCAGCATACAGCACTAGTTCAGGCTTCTATTGTAGCATGGAAAGCCATCCTTTGACTGCTGTAGTCAAAGGTATGATTTTTTATTTTTAACATGAAAATATTTGTGTTGTTTCTAGGAGCTCTGTATTCTAAACGACAAACACTTCAAGGAGTATTGACAGATATTTACAGAATATTGCCATCCCTACAGTTTCCAGAAGCGTGCTATAGTTCTGAGAAACATCAGACTGAAAGAGATCCAGTCTGCTTAGAAGACCCCAGTACCAGTCCTGGACAAGATATTTAGTATTATAAATCCACCATAAACAGACAGATACAAGTATGTGGTTTTTTGGTTTGATTTTTGGGGGTTTGTTCGGGGTTTTTTTTGCGTTGTCTTTTTAAAAAAAAGCTTTATCTGCATTTATTCTTTGCCTCACTTATTTTTAATCATAACTGATTATAAATCTGCTTTCTTCAGTTTCTCTCTTCTTCCTATATCTTATCCTATTTTCTCCTATCTTTTCACCTTTGCTGTATTATAAAGTCCTCCAGCTCTTCTTCTGCCTGCAGGGACCAGGAAAAGCTAGTGATAGAACAAGAACATGGGTCCTGAGCAGATTTTACTCTTCAGACAGTTTTTAACAGTTTAGTACATCATCAGAGAATGATTTGGATGGAAAAGCTGAAAATCTACTAGAACATTAGTGCCATCATAAATGGATTGCATTACAAGCAGATACACTTCCCCCACTGTAATTTATTTTTAAAAAACCCACCCCAAATATAGCTATTCTTCAGAATAGAACCTCTGAGGTAACTAGATCAGCCTTACCACCTGTTTGTTATTAATGAATCTGATACTGCATACCAGATTTTGAGTGGAAATTCCATAATAAGTACTACCTGAACTTTAGCTCTGCTTCACTGTATTAACTAAAGCTATACAAAGTGAAAAGGATGATAAACCCCACTTTTTAGTCCATGGAATAATGCTGCATCTTTCACAACGAAGCATCTTCCAACAGGAAAAAATATTGTAGGTTACAAGCAGTAAATCCAAGTGCAACATCACAACCGAGTAATCATTGAGTAACTTACACCAAGTTTGTCGTTCCCTTTGTTTTGAAATTGAAAATTCAGACATTTTTGTAGAAAGGTACTGTCACGTTGGTCAAATCAAAGAATAAAAGCCTGAAATAACATCACTATAAAGAGCTTAAGTAGTAACAGAAACCACTTCTGGTTGGATTTAAAGTACTCATAGTATGGTAATCTAAGAATGTCAGGTAAGTTTTTCAAAACTGAATTATTTAGAACTCTCAGGCCTGATGATGTAACCCCTCTTCCAGGACTTGATTGGCAGACAAGTATAAAATAAGTAGAAAAAACACTAAGTTCATTTTTAAAGATCACTAATTAACAGCTCAAGCTTTAGAACGAAACGTTATTCTTCGAGATCCGCAAAATTTAAAGCAATGGCTTTTGTTGTTCCACGTCACAGCTCCACTGCCAAATGCAGGCAGAAACACCAGCTCCTCTTTTGGTAATCTCTCAGCACCTCAAAGTCTGACCAGTGCCACCATAACCATTGGACTTCAAGTCTGAATATCTGGGTATCCTAGGCATCCATCTCCTAATTATCTACGCAACTGCAGAATAGACTGGCTATGTAACTGGAGAGAATCAAAGTAAAAATAGGATTATTGAGACAGAGGGTATAGTTCAGATCCCTGATCTTGTACAAAATATAACAATAGGAAAAAATCCCCTATTTCAGAACTGGGGCTGTTACATGTTCAATAAATCTTACTGCCAATAGTCATGATGGCAATGAAAAAAGTGCAGAGATGACAGTGAAAGAGCGCAAAAATATATATGCATGTTTGCCTTTTTATTGTATTTTTGGCCTCTTCCCTACCTTATCATTTTATATGAGAATTTCAAAGCAATAAATATCAGATCTATAACCTTCCTTCAATCTAACCTAGAAAAGCGAATTAAATTGTTAGCAGCCAGTGTCTCAGTAATCATGGTACTGACATGAAATCAGGTTTTTTGAAAATGGATTTAGAAAGCATGTCACACTCTTCCACCTTCCTTTTGTCTTTTATGCAGAGTTCTGGTGCATTAGCATTTATTTCTCTAGCTTTCTCATCTATATTCTCAGTGTCTCGGGAGGATAATACGCATTTTTCCTGGACAGTCAGGGAAAATGTTGCTGGAAGAAGCAGCATTTCTGTGTGTAGTACAGCATAGAATCATAGAATCATCTAGGTTGGAAAAGACCTTTAAAATTATTGAGTTCAACCATTAACCCAAGTCTATGAAGTCCACCACTAAGACGTATCCCCATGCACCACATCTATACAGCTTTTAAACAGATCCAAGGATGGTGACCCAGCCACCTCTGGGGACAGCATGTTCCAACACCTGGCAACACTTTCAGTAAACAAAATAATTCATAATGTAAATATTAATTCAAAAATCTAAGCACAGACTATTTCTTATGCAAGCATACTACCCTAAAGAGGTAGCCTCCAGGTACTGGATTCCACAACTTGGCTCTTTAAACATTTCACTTTCCTATAGATAAAAATAATAAAAACCCCACTCTCATAAGGGTTCAAGCACTACTCTTGAAAAGCAGACACATACAAAACCACAAGGATTCTAAGAATAACATTAAAGGTTAATATCCTATTAACTTGAAGCATTTAATTCTTCAAGCCAGATATAACTTTATAAACCCAAAGACCCACAGCACACCACCCCACCTCCCCCACTATCCCCCCCCAAAAAGCCACAAAAACATATTTGTCTATGCAGAACTGCTTGCCACAGCATTTCCATACTTAGCTGAAATTTAAGCAGAAATTACCAAAAGCTTGGTTCATTACACCTCTTCTCTTGGTTCTACTTTGTTCCCCATATGCCATTGTTTTTCTGATACTGTATCTTTGTATCCAGATGAGTTTTTCCTGAAGCTCTTTTTCTAGTTCCATATCAAATGCTGTGCTTCCCTATTTCTCTTTTGTCAGTCCCTCGTTGCACTGTGTACTCCATCTTCTCTTTCCCTTTTACTGTAACGTAAACCTGAAGCTCAGCAGACATGAATGTCTTCAAATACATGCTATTTTTTTCCCTTAAACTCTCATTCCTTCTTTGATTTTTCACAAAATGTTAAGGAAGCATTTTAATGGAGTTCAAGAGCTCCAGCTAATGAGCAGTTATGAACAATTCATAACTGCTCTTTCCTGAAGACAAACCATAAAAGAAGGTTTTCATCAGATTTTCAGTTTTGCAAATGCCTGAGGCTAGCAAAGGACAGCAAAGACAGCTATAAATGGAATTAAATGCATTCACTAGTATCTTAATGTTTCTCTCTGGTAATTTATTTCATCCAAGGGGTAAAGATCTTCCAAAACCATTGCATTTAAAACTATCTTTCCTACACTGTGTAAGCACAACGCACCGTGGAAGCACAAATTCCTTCCTGTGTGTCCTAACATACCCTTGTACATGTACTTGCCATGGCTTCTATTTAGCTACTTAGAAAACATCTAGTCTTGAAGAGCTGATAAGAGCCTTTAGAAAACAATTACCTCAAGAAGTCTGGATCCAGCTTATTATACAGCCCAGTTGAAACACGAAGCAGTGATCCCTTGAAATTTCTTACACAGAACAGAGTTGGCTCCTACACTAAATTAATATTTAATTATTATTTTTTAAAAATCCTCTAAAAAATTAATTAAAACTCAAAAAAGCTGAAGTTATTGCTTATATATTGTTCATTGATTTCGCTGTGTCAGCTTAAGGTCCAGGCAGATGTAATTCCTACCTTCTGTTGCTAGCCCAATGAATCAAAGAGGATCTTAATACAAGTAAATATCAGGGAAGAATTCCTGTTAACTGAATAGAATTTAGCCTTGAATAAAAAGGTCATACTCTCCTAATTAGACATTTCTTGAGAGCAGTAAGTATAGATAGCATTCACTACGCCTGATGTCTCAAATTATTAAAACTGCAACTACAGCACAGAACAAAAGCATTTTATTAAATACAAATCAGTTGAATTTTATCAATAATGAGACTTCCACCTTCATTAAGCTTCTAATACTATCAGAAACAGGTGTAAGTACTTTCCCATTCATTTTGCCTTTCATTAACAATATTACATTTTTCATTATATAAAACAGCAAGGGAAAAGATGGGATGGGGGAGGAAATCAGTCACCTTCTTTTTATTCAATTGAAGTGATGAGGAAGGACAAACTATTTATCTTCATTAATATTCATCTGAATCAACTTCCTGGCTCCTGAAAGTAATACCAAGGTTCTCTAACTTCAAGAAAAAAAATTGTTTTGTTAAATCATACAGGCAAGTAATAGGAGATATATATTTGATTAGCCACGTGAGCCTTGATACACAGTTCTTAGATTCAGCTAAGACACAGAAAAAAATGATAAAGAAAACCCAAACAAACAACAAAAAAGGGGACAAAGAAAACAGTATGCTGATATTGCAAAACTTTGGGAACTAATCCCAAAGTGAGAGATTAAGGCAGATGTACAAAGCAAAGCAGAAACAGATATATTGCCATTCTGCAAGCACGTGAAGTATCTGCATTTAACAATAAGCACGAAAGGATCTTGACTCAGCAGAGACTTCGGAAGGTATCTAGCCCAAAGCAATCCTTACTGTACAGTGTAGGAGCTCTCACAGAGACATGTATGCATAGGAACTAGAAAGAAGGGAAAAACTTAGGTCCTGCAGTCATCTCCTTGATGATGACTAAGCTGAAGTGCAACTATCTCTGAAAATTTTCCAAAGAAAACTTTCACTGGAACACCAAATGTTTTGAAACGGAAAGTGCTGCTGTATGATTTGAAAATGCTATCATGATTTCCTTACCTTAAGGCCCAATCAGTTTCCTGTGATGTGTTGATAAATCAAGAAATTTGATGTTTTCAAGTTCTTTGTTTCTGGCTCTAATAGATGGTTGTGGGGAGAGAACCTCAACTCACCTTACTAGAATCTGATTTTAGCACTGGCCTAGAACCCAGGAGAGAAATCAGGGCTCTTTGTCCCAACAGTGGCTGAAGCAGGGAGTTCCTAACTTTCCATCTCATGCCTTTTGTATCAGTCTAAAAGAAATCAAAGCACATCTATTTCTCTAGAAGTGTTCAAAGTACCTAAAATCTTTTCTCTACAGTATTTTGCTTTTAAAAAAAGCAAACCAGCTGGTCAAATAGAGCCTTGCATCTTTCTATCTTCAGATATCTTTGTAGATGCCTTTTGGGACAAACTGGAGCCTGGCCTTTGTTATTTTACCACATTATCAAATAAAGTTTGTGATCTTCAGTCTAGGCACAGAGGATTAAACTTGTGAATTAATCCACCCCTTACCTGTCCTTTGATCACAGTAGGCTTAAGAAACTCAACACTAAAATGTATCATTAATTTTGTTGAAAAAGAACAAGCAAGCAAGCATTTCAGCACTGTGTTCTGTGCTATAACGGGATAGAAAATGGGTAGAAAGAGGCTCATGATATTACATACAACCTATAGGACTTATTTATGCTCATTTTGGCTTATACACAATTTGCTGCCCTTGCCGCTGCCTCAGTTGCACGTCTACTACACTCAAGCAAGCAGGTCTGGTACCAATACCTGTGTAGCCTTTTCATAGCTAAGAGAATTCATATTCTCTTGTAGCCTTTAAGCTTTGGAAGTTGGCTATTTTATTCAGACTCATTATTTTAGTGTAGTATTTGAGTCAGACACCAGTGACAGCATTTCAGAATGTCATTATAGCCAAAAATCTCAGATACAGGTTTCTGTTTCAAAGACAACCATAGAGATATTAAAATAAAGTTAGGTTTTCAAGACAATGTATGAAATGATATCCAGAAATGCCCCACCACAGCAAAACTGATACTAAAATTTTTGTACATAGAATGGTTTGGGTTGAAAGGGACCTTAAAGATAATCTAGTTCCAACCCCTCTGCCATGGGCAGGGACAACTTCCACTACATCAAGTTGTGCAAGGGCCCATGAAATACTTATTATTCTTGAATAATCTTAAATTCTTGATAACTACCATGAAGCAGCAGTTGAGCTTGCTGGCAACCCCTGAAAAGTATCATATTTTATGAAACATACTGCATACTGTACTAAAGCAGATCTGTTTCTTAATGCATAGTCTGAAAAACAAGGAACAAGAGGCTCAAATCCACTCTGCTGATGGGCTACCTAAACCCAGTCTTTTAAGTATGAACTCTTAAAACAATAAATATCTTCCTTTAAATTCGCCTGTGAGACACTACTTCTCTCCAGGTTTCAGAAAAATAACAAACTGAGAAAGAATGCGAATAGATTCAAAGAGAGTAAGAGAGGAGTCAACATCTCCCCTCAAATGATTTCAGAGAGGACACATTGGAAGCAGAGTTCCAAGGAATGTGAGCATTTTAGAAAAAGGAAATGGATGTTTTTCATTATAAAGTTTCTTATGTACCGCATATCACAGTGGTTAAAATTCAAAGCAGCTCAGACAATATTCCATTCAATGTACTTGTCAGTTGTATTTCTTGGGTATGTAATTTACTTGACAGCCACAGTTTAAAAGCCTTAAAATAAACCATTGTACCAAGAGCAGATGCAGTCTAGTAACACAGTTTTAAGTTTTATTAGGCTTTTAAATGCAACCAATTTGTTAGGGTGAAATCTTTAGAAAATAACCCCTAAAACCTGTCAGTGGAAGAATCCATTTGGATTGCCTTTTTTTCCCCCTCATTGAGCCACTCGAACATTTTGCATTATTCATATGCAGAGCCTCCTGTAATATATTTTCTGTATTGTAGAAGATTTGCCTTGCTCCTGTGACTATGCACCTAACGTAACTCAAGGGTGAGCACTGATGAAAGCCAGTCAGCGCAAGATTCTGCTAAATACTACAAAAGTCACAACTGATCAAAATGTTACACAGTCTTTCTATACCTGCCTATTCCATCCACCATTTCTTCTGCCACAATAGTGTTTTGTGGTTTGGTTTTAGTCTTGATTGTTTACTGTTTTGGCAGTTTTTCTTGCCTTGTTTTGTTTTTACTTTTGGGTGTTTTAGTTTTGTTTGTTTTGTTTGTTTTTTTCAAATTACTTCAGCTCTAATACTGTATCTTCCAAATGCTGTGATGGAGGTTGCCTGACTTAAACACAAGTAGTATAAATACACTCTTAAAAAAAAAATAAGTTGGCAAGCTGGCAGTAGTCAAACATGAGCTTGATTCCTCTAGGCACAAATTCAGCTATACATCCTTAAGTTTCGTTCCAAACGCATTATCAATCTACTGTCTCACACTGGAAATGGCATATCTCATTCCCCAATCACAATACTCCAGTAGAATGAGTTACATGAAACAGTTGGTGATAGAAATAAACACAGTACATTCATAATGAAACTGCAAATGCCAAAATAGAATGGGAAAAATACAGACAATATGCTGAAATGAAAGTTTTCCATAACAATGTCTTCCTCACAACATACGACATGCAAGATGTGCAAGCAAGATGTGAAGTTAGACTTCATCCTAGGCAAGCTTTGTAAGCGTGGATACCAGCTGGACAAAAAGATTGCAGTATTGATTACAGCTTAGATTTCTCCAATACAGAGTTCACGCTCAGAAACAGAGGCCTGTTCCTTCCTTGTTCTTGACTTGTTGAGAATGGTTTTGTAACTCCTTTGTATTTTCAGTTGACTTTTCAAGGTTGCCTATGCCTCTTCTATTGATTAAGAGCTTCTATTGATTAGTCAGTCAATTTTATTGATAGATGAAGTAGTTCAGGTTTGGATTTATTTTTTTTCAACATTAGAACCTTGATACTTATGGACAACCTTTCTTGAAAGCCTATGTGAGGCTTAAAAGCCTGAACTAAAGAATTCAAAGAAAATCAAACAAGTCAACACTACCAAGTAATAAATCATGAGGGGAAAAGTCAGCTGTTCATTTGTGACAAACACATATGCAACACAGAAATGAACAAACAAAACTAATTACATGAAATGTTTCTGGTTTCTTGAGGGCCACTCTGGACTTAAGTAAAAGACCTCAGAGATAGAATTTAAGTGGAGAAGGTGAACATGTTGGCTAGTTCCCAATGGTCATTCAGATGAGACTGGCATGTTCTGCGTAACCTTCTTGATTGTATAAAAACACTGATGTAGGACCATCTGTAGTAACTTCTGCAGTCACAGTGTAGAGTAGTATAGTATGTTGAAAATAAGGAAGAAATCCTTAGGAAGGAGATGGTGGTACTGTAAGCTAATTAAGGTTTAATGTAAAGTCATGATCTCACTACAGAAGTGTTTCATTGTAAATGTGCTTTCTTATACTAAAATTTATCAAGTCTATTTGATACCTATTATGAACCCTAGGTTTAAGTCCGATGAGCTAAGCATTTTGTCAGATCAATCAACTCTTCAACACACAAGCTACAGAAGTCATCTGGACATTAAGAAAAGGCACTGTTGTCTAGCAGACACATGCAGTTTACACACAGATGCAAACCAAACTGTACTATAGTCCCTCTGTCCTTGCCTCTAGAAGTTGGCCAGAGCACCACAGACCTGACAAAACCCCATAGTTTCCTACTTAGATTTAAGAATGGCAATTTAAATACACATGAATGCCAGGTATTCAAGACAAAAAAAATAAAAATCCCCACAAAGATGAAGAGGGAAACTCTGCTAGCAAGCAAAGCTGGGTGCACGTGATAGGGGAGTCGTAATAGTCAAAACTGTAAGATTTACATTGACCAAATAAGACACAGCATATAGATCCTGCTGACTACTGTCCTTGGCTGTGAGCACAAGTCATCCCTTTTGTGTACAGCAAGGAAGCTTTTGAATGGAAAATTACATTCAGTGCATTTACAATAAACTGTTCACACTAGCTTCCACAGACTTTAGATCAGGACCAGATGAAAGAAAATTAAGACCTTTTGGGAGATGAAGCAAAAACTACAATTATTTTAACAGAGTTATCTGTGCAATATAAGTCCAGATTAATTGCTCCCAATAGTACTCCTGACTTTTTTTGGTTTAAAAAAAAAGTTTTACAAAATTTCATCAAGTTCCAGTATAAACATTCCTCTGTAGAACTTAAAAGGAATTGATCTCTTATCTAAGAAAATAACATCAAGGAAAGAGTCAAGTTCTATATCCATTTTGTGGAATAATGTACAGTTTCCAAGAACATCCTATGGAATTCAAAATTCCTTATCCCAGTGGAGTAGCTTTCCAGTGTCCCTACTGAAGTTACTAAACACAACAGCATAAAGGAATAAATTCCTTATTTCCAGTTAAATGTACAAATGCCAGTGATTTAATGAGCCCTAACACTGGTCCTAATTCTTGAACATGTGCAGTACTAGGAGCTCATACTAGACTAGATCAGCAAAAGAGGTAAGTCTTTCTAGTACTAAGAAGGTACCAGGATGCAAACATGTCATACCTCACCTCTTCTTGCCTTGTCTAACCTCGTGCATCCCTATCTGAAGAACTCCCCAATTTCATAGTCATCTCAAGACATCACCCATTCTTTTCTTTCTCTCATATTAAGTTTTATCAGCTACTTTTTTAATAATGGACATGTTCAAACCCATATATTAAAAACCAGTTACGGGTACAGGAAAGCAGTTGGGTTGGAGACACACACTTGAAAACTATGCTTCAGTGAAACAACTAGGGCTTTATAGAAGGCATAATAAACCTGAAAACAATCACATGAGTCTCAGATGAAACAGCTTGTACTTGGTATCTTTTATTTTTTAATTTTTGGAGGTAATGGTTGTGTATAAGAGCTCAGCTATGTATTATTCACCTGATGGAAAAGGAAGTCACGTTTGTGTCTGGGCATCTACAGAAGTTTTCAACTGAGTGCGGTACACAGCTTTTCCAAGATCTCACCATTATATTCTACTTATTCATTCCTCTTCCACAGGAGTACGTAGTACTAAGTAGGTCTTTAAGAAATAATCAGATATCTAACAAAAATATATATATATACACATACATAAAGGAACTACAGGACGAGTCAATAAATATTTTGAAGGAATTAGTTTTATTACAATTTCTACAGAACTGATTAATCAAAAACATTTTACCAAATGTGCTAGCAAGATACATGCACGCCTGGGCATTCATTCTTTGCAGCAGCACTACTCTACCTTACCAGGGTGTTACAAAACAAGCAAAATGCAAGGATCCCCCAAACTCCTACCAGGCATAGGAAGACTTGACATTCATCCCAGTAGTAGTCTGAAGTACTAATGTGTACTTCCAAAACTATTTGTAGGCTTTTAACTTTAAGATATACATTTATATATATGTATATACTCTAGATGCCTATATATGGTCTATCTGTACAGCTATCTATAACTTTCTGTCAGAAGA
Source organism: Actenoides hombroni (assembly GCA_024336885.1). Taxonomy (NCBI): domain Eukaryota; kingdom Metazoa; phylum Chordata; class Aves; order Coraciiformes; family Alcedinidae; genus Actenoides; species Actenoides hombroni. Next base: position 16,205,393 of record WUAM01000431.1, read on the forward strand.
TTTGAAGGCAACCAAACTGAAGTTGACTGTAGAAGAAGGTTAGTGAGGAAAACACTGTGAAGCTAATTAAATACACAGCAGTGAACTCAGAATCTACCAAAGGACAGAATTCTCTATCCTGAGAGTACACATTTTCTAGTCCACTCTTTCCATTTGCAAGTTTCAAAAACAGTGTCTGCAATCTCAAGGGAATGACACATTTAGGGCAACCTAATAAAGACTAAACTTGATCCTAACAATCTTTTATAATCTAACATGATCTAAGAGGGTACCAGTTCGCGCGTTTTGAGTTCTCCCTCCTGCCCCTAACATCTTCCTCACTGCCTACTTCCAACAAAAAAGGCACTGGTTTGTGCCATGTCAGCTGCAGAGGAACACAGTATGGCTTTTACAGAGTGTTCTATCCATCTTCAAATAAATTTAGAAATCCTGTAATGTTTGTTTCCTTCTCATCTCTTCCTCTCAAGGATCAAGTGCAGTCAAAAAAAAACCCCCAAAGAGTTCAAAACATGAATTAGAGGGGTCACACTCTTACAGTTCAAAGCAATCAAGTACTGAAGATCATGTACATACGATGGATAATAAGATGCTAACAAGCAGGGAAATTAATAATTAATTTTCAGTGAGATCTCTAGACTGAAGTCCTCTGGTTCTTCTCAAATTCACTTCTTCAGAAGGACTACTCTGAAGAGATTTCACATGACAAAGTTTCTTTCGCACTTGTCAGAGTGTCAAGGTGGCCTCTCATCAGCAATATGGCTTCAGGTTGATTTTCTTTCTCTTTTTCAGAGTCCAATTCCCCCCTCTGAATACTGATTAATACCAATATCTGCTGCATTCCTTTCTGTGACTTTCAGCCTTTCTATTTTAACTGAGTCAAACCCAATTTTGTGAAGACAATGACTGGAAACTGAGGCAGGTGTATGTGAGATCACTAAGACTGAAAGGATGGTCTATTCCTCCCGTGAATTATTACTGCACTGTCTGTCAAAATTGGTCCAAGATGCATTTCCTTCCTACTCTGGAACACTTCATATACAATGTGACAATTCACAAGAACAATCTGATACTGACTTTATTCTAAGTATCTTCTTATCATTGCCATACGAATGGAAAGTAGGGTCAAAATAATATGTCATGGAGGGTAAATGATAGGCAGGAAATTAAATAGAGTAAAGCTCTTGGACATCAAGACCTACCAACATCTCAAAATATGCACTTGAGATGTTTCTGTACTGTTCTCATATGATTACCAATTGCTTTTCTCTGTAAGAAATCTACTTGGGCCAGTGTTGCTTCTGTTCATTTCTAAAGACAAGTTAAATGATATTGACCTCACACATTATTCTCAAAACAATAACAAGACCTTCTAAGAAGCCAAAGTGACTTTTCTTATTAACTGTGTAGTGTTTAGTATCACTATTAGAATGATATTATTTAGAATTATAATATTCAGAAGAGGCTGTATTACCTATATTTTCTATCTAGGACAAAAAACAGTGAGACTGGAGTTCAGAAATCCAGGAAGAAAAATCAGGCTTGTTCTTAACACAACATAAAAAGGGAAAGATGACAGACCTTTTTTTTGCCTTGGGCCCTGAGTTAAGTCATTAGCCTAAAACACTGAAGGAAATCCATGTCAGAAAATATTTAAGAAAACACAAAGGTTTAACTGAGAAAGTACCCGTATCTCCTGGAATTAGTCTTTTTTTTTTTTCCTTTATGAGAACGTTATTAACTGGGAATACTCTTAAATTCTGGGAAAAGTGAGCTCACAGAAATTAAATGTGAGTTGGCTTTATGTTTAAGAGGCATTAACCTGTCTGACTGGGGAAAAGAGTCAAGAATCTATGTAACAGGCAGCTTCCTTCATTACTGAGCTCTGGTTAGTATCAGAGATTCTATCCTGAAAAGCTAGCTGCTGATGCTGAACAAAAACTATTAAGTCTTAACAGAACAAACTTCACTGGAACCTTAAATATTAGGCAAGATTTCAAGATTGTTTTTGATTACTAAACAAGTACAAGCCCACGTTAAAGCAAAACACAACCCATATTAGTTGAAGTTTTTCAGGATTATTTGGAGCAAATGGAAGTGTAAAGAAAAACACTTTTATTCCCACACACTTTTCATATAAGACCTTGGAATTAAAATAGTTAAGAAAACATAAGAGCAGCTATTCCTTACCCTGTAAGTGACTCTATATAAAATTGATAGCACATCTTAATACAAAGCTGAATGATTCCAGAAGTGAAGTAAAAACAGATATCCTCTACAAGTACAAAAATCGAGCATAAATATTCAGATATTTCTCTTAGTTTCACTTCCAGTATAGTCAAATTGTTGCAAGTTATCTGACTAAAGAGCAATTCATACAGGCAATCTCTTCTATCACAAACTCTAATGATATTTAGGATTAGCAATATGATAAATTCAAAATACCCTTCACTCTGATAACTCTTATCTATTTCTTGATTTATATAGAGAAGAGGAGAGAGGAAGGTAAATAGGGAGGGCACAGATAGTGTGGGATTAAGTCTTTCAAACAGTGAGGCAACATAAGGGAAGCATTTGACTGAATGCTTGCAGATAAACATCAGGTACAGAGAATTCATTTCTCAAGAGTTACATATGGTCACAGACAAGTGTGACTATTCCAGGAATCTGTCTCCAAAGGACTAACAAAGTGTAATTCCACTAGGTCTTGTTCTTTTCTGATGCTCCCCTTTACTCGCAACAGACAATTCTGTAGTGGTGGCAGTGAACTGAGAAGCAGAAACTGTAAGTTCTCCTCCAGTCTGTGCATGTGTTCTTTACCACATAGACTTTTTTCCTCTACCCCCACCCCCATTTATTTTTTTTTCCCTTTAAATTCTACTCAGTTACTTAAGGATTACAATAAGAGTCCACAGAGTTTTCAAAATATCATGTATAAACTATATAGATCGAGTATCAATTTGAACACATAGCCTTTGTTTCTCCCACAGCACTTTCTGGAACAGTAATCAAAAGAAATGAATTCAGATTTGGAAATTTCACAGAAACTTTTCAGGCAATAGTACAAAATAAACTCTCCAGCCACTTCTACACATCTTCAGGTAGCACATATGAGTGGGAACACATCAGCCTCTGAAATGGAACTGGTTAGACAGTATACATCCCTCTAGTCCCTAAAGGGCTACAGACCTGTTTCCACACCAATAAGCCCAGTGGGAGCTTTCTTGCTGACACAAAACACTCAAATCTGGACACTAGCAGGCACACTGCAGGCTCCAGTGTGACTCCAGGCACAGTTAAGGGATACAGATACACTGTATCACGAGTCACTATAGCTGGGAAAGACATGTCAATCACAATTGTTCTTTCCTGTTTTCTGAGAGTACACTTGTTTTAGAAAGGGTCCTTGGTAATTTACCATTCATTCCACCCAACCTCAAGACAATTTGAGTGGGGAGCAGGATCCGAGGCAGAGCTAAAAAAAAAATAAAATAATTATCTTACTCATTCTTGATTATTTCCTGGCTCTAAGTAAAAGGTATTTTGAGAGGCTTGGTCATAAGATCTATATGGCAACACAGGGAACCAGGGCACCTGGTCTTCCTCTCCTCCCCACAGGCCTATTTACACAATAACTGAGGTAGGAATGAATCTCTGCAGATCATCTAGATCCCTAGAGTAGGTTACACTGCTCATCTCCTTTCTAATTCAATATGCTCCTCCCTCTACAGCAGATAGCCACAGGGTTAATAAAACACTTAAGTACTATTTTCTCCACTGTACAACGTGAAGTAGGCAGAACCTAATGTGACAAGCACTACACAAACTTAAAGGCTTCCTACTATACCTCAGTAAGATTTAGAGTTCATAAGAACTACTCCTTCCTTGTATGGAATATCATCTCCTATATGATTTACAGTTTCCAAACCTGAAGTGGTAATTTTAGCCAATTATAAGTCTTTTCTCTATTACTTTATAAACCCAACAAAATATAACTTCAGTGGGGAAGGTGACAGAAGGAAATATATATGGTGATTAGAAATTATTAGTAAAAGCTATAACGAGAAAACCTTGTTGATATTTCAGATAAAGTCTGAAGTGGATTGAAAAGGACAAGCAAAAGAACAAGGGCATCAGAAGAGAAAAGTATGGGGTTTGTTCTCTATGCCCTGGCCAAGGAGGAATGTTGAACAGAATTAAACAAAACCATCCCTGAGATTCCCCTCCATGGACTTTCTAAAGAGGGATCAGATCTGATCGACATGTAGGAAAACGGAGAAGGAAGTCAGAGAAGAGTTTCCTTCCAAGTAAGTGAGAAATGCATCTGTGCAACAGATACCATTATGGGTAGAACACTTCCAGAAGAAAATAAAGCAGTCACAGGGAGAGTGGAGTCACTGAAGCAAAAACTGATGGAAGATAAAACTGAAGTGGTGGCACACAAGTTTCCTTCCCCTCCAGTTAGAAAACGCAGAGGCTGTTCACATAGAGAAAGAGTCTCAAATTACAACATAAACAAGATTTTGTTATAACATTGAGCAATGTTAAAAGTTTAAGTTAGAGTAAATACGTTAAAATTATTTTAGACTGGAGGGGACGAAAAAAATCTACTAGAAAAAAACCTTTTCTTTATTCCAAATGGTATGAAAAAAATTATTGCTTTTCCTTAAACAATTAACTAAAACTTCAGCAAGAACAAAAACATTAAAAGCAACTGACTGCTCTGATATCCTCAGACAGTTCAGATAGTCTCAAGACGATGCAATTCTTGAGGATTCCCCCCCCCCCCCCAATCACAGAACATTAATGGCAGAAAATAAAATATTTCTTCAAGTAGTAAGTACGTCTGAAAATGCAATATTCAGAACAACAAAACCAAGGAGTTCACTGCTTTGTAGTAGTGAAACAAGCAAAATGGACCCATGAAGAAAGAGTTTTTACAAAAATCACAACTCAGATCAGTTTACTGACTTACATCTTTTGCAATCAGGGATTTTCACGAAGAGTAGAAGCTTCTTCCTCCCTTCCCCCCTCTGCACTTTGCACAGGTATAGATTACTAAGGCAGGCAAAGAGCACCAGTAAATCAAGTTCAGCAGAAATCCAGACATATTTGCATCTGAATGAAATTATTACAGCTTCTCTCTGCAACAGATTTCTAAAAGCATATCATTTCTGAAGAAAAAGCACTCCATTACTGAGGTATGTGAGGACTCTGCTACTTCCTCAGTGTCACTGCAATGGCATGAACTTCAAAGTTACTTTGAGAAGTCAGGAAGTGTTCTGCTTGAATACAACCTTGGAAATCAAACCCAGAACTCACTTCTTAACACCTAGTTTTTGCACCTAACAAATATTATATATGAAAATAGTATCTGCACTGCTCTGATTGTGTACTTTTTATTCAAAATACCTTAAAACCACACTCCGCATAATGGTGCTTACTGCTTTTATTCCAAGGCACCTTTTAGTGCTTCCAAGGTAACAGGCTGTCTTATGACCTTTGTTCAATGTTCTTTCCAGCATTAAGAGAGTAGTCACTACATAAAGCTTTGAGAAGAATGAGTATTAACAGCATGGGTTACGGAAAAGCCACCAAAAGGATTCTCTGCTATTTATTTTCTGACAAATAAACAGTAAGATACACACTGCATGCAGTGATACCATAGGTAAATGAAGAATTCCTCCACTACAAAGCATGGGACAACACTGAATTATAGCTAATAGTAGATTTTCATCAAATAAAATTCAGTCATATTTGTATGTTTTGTAAGATAGGAAGCATCTTCTACTGGCAAAAGCAGGCAAAATATAAACGTCTAGGTTCAAGAATTATTCTTACATATACTTTAACTCACCAACATAATTTTCATATCTTTTAATTGCACATTAATAAATTGTAGTTATAAATCAGAGGAAGTATAGAGTTGGTCTCTGCATAGGGATTGGGTTGGGAAAGTCTTATGACTTAGTCAAACATGGCAAGGGATGAAAAGGGCAACAAGAAAAGATTCTAGATAAACAGCAGGAGGAAGGAAAGGGCTGGCAAAATGGAAAAGGCTGTGGTACTCCATGCCTTATTTGCCTCTCATAGTAAAGCCAGCCTTCAGTAATCCCAGGCACTCCACACTGGAGGGAAAGTATGAAACATGGAAGAGTTGCCCGCAGTGGAGGACCACCAGGTTAGGGAGCACTAAAACAAATGGTATGTAGGTGAACTGCACTGGCAAAGGCCGAGGGAGCTGGTTTATTTCTTTGTGAGCCACTCTCAATTACCTCCCAACAGTCACAGTAAATGGGAGAGGGTCCTCAAGACAGAAGGAGAGCAAGTACCACTCCACTCTTCAAGAAGAGTAAGAAGGAAGACTGGAGGGACCAATTAGCTTCGCCTCAATCCCTGGGAAGGTCATGGAGAAAATCCTTCTGGAAAACATTTCCAAATACATGAAGAAGGTGACTGGAAGTACTCATCATGAATTTCCAGAAGGGAAATGATGCTTGACCAACCTGACAGCCTTCTACAACAAAGTGACTAGCTCAGTGGGTTAGGGGAAAGCGGTGGATGTTGTTTACTTTGACTTTAGTAAAGCATTTGACTCTGTCCTGTAACAATCAGACAAGCTGATAAAGTATAGGTTGGACAACTGGACAGTGAAGTGGATTGAAAATTGGCAGAACAAAACCAAGCCTAAAGGGCTGTCATCAGTGACACATAGTCCAGATGGAAGCGAGTCACTAGTGGTATATCCCAGGGTCAATAGAGGGAATGATGCCATTTAACCTCTTCGTTAGTGACCAGGACAACAGGACAGGGTGCACCTTCAGCAAGTTCATTGAGAACACAAAACTAGGAGGGACTGATATATCAGATGGTTGTTCTGCCAGAGAAGTCTGCCTCAACAGACCGGAGAGCTGGACAGAGAGGAATCTGCATTTCCCCTTCCTGAACTGCTAAGTCCTGCACCTGGGAAGGAATAACCCTATGCATCAGTACATGCCGGGGGCTGACCAGCTGGAGAACAGCTTTCAATAGGACCTTGTGGTCCTGGTGGTCAACAAGCTGACAACAAGCCAGGAATACACCCTCATGGCAAGGAAAGCCAACAATATCCTGGGACATATTAAGAAGATCTGTGCCAACAAGGGGAGTTATGTAAACCTTTCTCTCTACTCATTACTGTAGAGGCCATATCTGAAGTGCGGGGTCCAGTTTTGGCCTCCCCAGTGAAAACAGAAATGGATTTATTGTAGTGGGTCCAGCACAGAGCCACAAAGGTGATTAAGGAAGGAATTGAATTACCTTTCACATGAGGAGAGGCTAAGAGCTCTGGGACTGATTAACCTAGAGAAAGGAAGGCTCAAGATCCCTGCATATAAATACCTGGAGGGAAGGAATGAAGAAAGTGGAGCCAAACTCTTCCCAGCAGTGTCGACTGACAGGACAAGAGGCAGTGGACTCAAATTAAAACACATGAAATTCAGTCTGAACATGACAAAACACTTACTTACCATGCAGGTGGTGAAACACAAGACTAGGTTACCCAAAGAAGTTGTGTAGCATACATCTGCAGAGATATATTTGTTACATTAATATTTACTAGTCAGTAACAGAATCCAATTTTGCTGGTAGAAAAAAAATATCTAAGTCCTTTAATGTGTAAATTGGAGGTAAAAAGATCTACATCAATGATGAAGGATTCTAATAAAATGCATCTTCATCTTAGGTAAACTGGAAACTGCAAGAACAGAAATACAAATTATTTTGGAGGCAACACCCACTGAATACCACTGAAAAGTGGATCCAAAACACTACAGAACTTCTCTGTAGACCTCAGTTAACCTGTAAAACACTACTAAGGGATACATATTGAGATAAGTTCCTGAAAAAGAAGCAACGCTCAAAGTGTTAGAGATGGTTATGTATAGTGAAAAATATGTATAGCTGTGAGTTAAGATATAAACAGTAATCATAGAAACCTTCTTGAATGGGAACATTACCTGTAGGGGACAAAGAGCAAGTACATCATTGAGCAGGTAATGATATAATTTCCAGTATCAAATGGATTCATTTTTCTGAAACACTGTTACCAGTTTCTGCACCTATTCTGAGCAAATATGGATAGTCTTACACTCATAGTGGTTTCTTCTCCTGACTGGTAGGATTCATCTAGATTTAGAGCTACAAGAGGGAAATAGTTTGCCTAGTGCAGAGAACAGAGCTATACATACCTATGTCACTACTAATTTAAGTAATTGAATAGGCTTAAAAGTATCACTAAGAGTTTTAGCAGCAGTAGCTTCCCTTTCAGTATCAGTCTAAATTACCACAGGATCACACATTATTGTGAAACAAAGCCTGTGAGGTCCTTGTTAACTAATGGTTAACACTATTATGTTCACATTTGCACTTAAAGAGGCCTGATCTAAAATATTAAACATAAAGCTCTAAAAGTTAGAACCTTACAGATAAGTTTCTCTTAAGTCTTCCAATAATAATAACGTAGAAAAAGCATGGGTAAGTGCATATTAAATATTGTTTAGTTTCCCCTTTATTTCTTCAGATGGAATCAACTACAACAGCTGGAGCCTATCCCAACACTTTATTAAAGGGAATCCAGCATGCTACATTTGCTATCAGCAACACCAAAACACTTCATAGAAGGTAATCAGCATGAAGCTATTACAGGGCACTAGCTAGTTCAGGCTGAACTTGCTGGTCAGTTCTGTAGAAGGGAGTCTTTCATAGAAAAACTCTACCATTTCCAGCTGGAAAGTGTACAGGCAATTTTTGTGCACAGAAACATCAGAAGCTTTATTTTCCTTCTGCAGTGGAATGAAAACAAATGCCAAGACTTTGAGTATTAACATGGACACACTTATAGTCCTCAACCGGGCACACAAAAACCAAAGCTTGGAGAAGTTTTAACTCTTGCTTCCCACGTCCTTTTCCATCTCTGCTTCTGAAAGGAGAATGGTGGGATCCCTTACAGGAAAACACTGATAATACTATCGTGTTTAAAAAAGGTGCCCTGTAAATTTCTTAAGTTCATAAATGGGGACAACGTAACTATAAACATGTCATAATTTTTAATTTTCTATCACAGTAAAAGGATTAGAGTAGCTACTATAGGAATACATGACCAGCTTCATTTAATAACAGAGAAATGTGAATAAAATGGGATTATCTTTTTTTCCTTGAAGTGTGCTGTAAATAAGCAGCAGCATTCACACAGCTGAGAGAGAAGAATTGAGCATGAATTATTTATACTGTCTAGAATAGATTTAGATTCTTTCAGACATTCTGTGAGTTTTGCAGTCAAGATGCAATCCTTCAATAATTCAGATGTCATCAGCAAAGACTAAGAAGTCTTGTTTGGAAACATTATAGTAAACAAGCTTAAAGGGTTGAAAATATACAATGCAAGGACAAAACAAAGTTATTGTTTAGGTGGCATTCGAATTAAATTGTTTATATTATTAGGCTGACTATGAGCTACAAAATAAAGGGCTTTAAAACTACGTTGTCCTTTGGAGAAGTAGGATGAACTAGAATTATTCATGTTCATAAGTGACAGATAGAGGAGATTTTCTGAACGTAAGTTGCTCATACTGAAAGAGCAAGCAAAAAAAACAAACCAAAAAAAACCAAGGAACATTACTGCAGATCACTATTGAGATTTTTAATTCTGAGTAGTTCAAGAGACTTTTTTTGTTTGAAATTTGATGCCTTTTTTAAAGCTAAGGAAAGTTAAGTATTAAAAGGTTACTGTAAGCAGGAGTATAAGAATTCTTCACAGATTTTATCTAATAGCAAAAGGTTTTGCCAGCTTGGTAAATCCTGATGATACTTTCCTATTTCCAGCAATTCTTGATTCCCCCTTGAAAAGTGAAGAACTTTGAGGTAGAATTGTGCCATATTTACCTAAAGATGAGTTTAACTTAGTTTAGGCTGCTCAATCTCTAAAGATGACTCCTATTATACCACAGAAATTGCAGCCTGGAACATGATGTCTCTAAACAAAGAGGATGAGTCTTACTGATGAAGCAGATAAAGATGTCCTCTCTGTCCAGTATTGCACAGGACTCTTTCCTCCAGTTCTATTTATCTAGTGTGAAAACCTTTAACGGCTTTCTTTGCTGAATTTAGAGCCCTCTTGAATCCTTATAAAAGTTTCATTCCTTCTGCCCTGTGGCACTTCAGCTTCAGGTCTGCCCAGAAGCCTGTTCTCCTGCCCACACTGCTCCTGCAGCTCCTTGCTTACTTGGTCCCTCTCTGCCTGCTCAAATCCACGCTTCAGCACTTTCTCCCACCTGACCACTCTCAGCTAAGGGTCTGCAACTAAGGAATCCAGAGTGAAACTAGGGAAAAAAGCAAAAGCATCAGTATTCCCTCTGAAGGTACAGTTACTACTTCTAAATAATAATTAAAAAAAAAAGCACTGTACATACATAGCAGCCTGTTGAAGAAACAAACCAGTCATCCACTTGCCCCACAGACATGTACTTTTGTAGTCACACTTAATCACAACTGACCTCGATATCTCTCTGTAGTACTTCAAAGCTAGCATGTCTATGTCCCTACATATGGCAACGGGAACTTTTGCAAGAATCAAGCTGAGCTCCTTCACAGGTAAAGGAATACTCCAAATCTCCATCCTGCCTTTGAGTTAGGAGGACTGAGGCCTTCGTGATGGACCCAGCATACAAACAAATCATCGCTCAAGTGATGGCCACGATGATGTTTTCTCCCTACGAATGCATGGGGCACAAGAGGAAAGTTTGCCCTATGTTTTTTTTAACTTAATTTATACTTAACCTAAATGGAAACTCATGTCTCTCCCACTCTTATACTTCATTTAAGTGGCTGATACTGTCAAAGTCCCCAGTCTCACTGGTAATGCAGCACTTCCCAGCGGGAGACCCATAGTGGGCACATCACATTCACCTCTGCCACAGGCATCATTAACAGCAGTGGACATCTGCTGGCTTCCAGAAACAGTCATTCTTAAGAGTCCCTGTGTCTTCCAAGACTACAAAATGTCTGAGGGGTTTTTAGTGAGTTTCAGCTGACAGCACCAGTCACAGCAGGGTTTTATCAGATCAGAGACCCTTCATTCTGGAGTACTCTATCCAGTTCCGGGCACCCCAGTTCAAGAAAGACAGGGAGCTACTGGAGAGACTTCAGTGCAGAACCACTAAGATGATTAAGTGAGTGAAGCATCTCCCTTATGAGGAGAGGCTGAGAGAGCTGGGTCTTTTTAGCCTGGAGAAAAGAGCACTGAGGGGTCACCTTATTGATGTCTATAAATATGTAAAGGGCAAGTGTCAGGAGGATGGAGCCAGACTCTTCTCAGTGACATGCAGTGATAGGACAAGGGGTAATGGGTACAAGCTGGAACACAGGAGGTTTCAAGTAAACATAAGGAAAAACTTTTTTACAGTGAGGGTGACAGAGCACTGGAACAGGCTGCTCAGAGAGGTTGTGGAGTCTCCTTCTCTGGAGACATTCAATACCTGCCTGGGACACGTTCCTGTGACCTAATCTAGGTGATCCTGCTCTAGCAGGGGGGGTGGACTAGATGATCGTTTGAGGTCCTTTCCAAACCCTAAGGTTCTGTGATTCTGTTCTACTGCACTGGTAAGAGGTAGGAGGAGAATGATTCAAAACAAGCCTGCAAACAGAGCTGGCAAAATTTAACCACCAAACGAGTTCCACACAGTTTCACAAACAATGGATAGAGAAAACAGTCAATTCCTCACCTAAAATGGTAATCAAGCCCATTTACCTCAGCTGAGCTTATGTTACAGCAAGTCCTGAACTAAGGGACTCAGAGCTGAATGTACGAAGTGAATTAAAAGGCAGCACTGAAAAGCAGCCAGCCTTACTGTTAAATGAGTTGCTTTGGGTTATCTTTCTGTCCCTGCATATAAGGGTCCTTTAAGATACACATGTTACCACACACATTTAAAGCTACCTTTTCTCCTAAACCAGCTTGCACTAATGTAACTATAAGAGCAAAATCTATACAGCATGTAGCAATTCCACACAGTAGTTCTGTTTGGTTTTTTCTCCCCCCATTATTGAAAAAGTTGAACTATGGAAAAATAAATTACCACACAGTACTCAGGTATATGGAGGGCTAAATAGAAACATTAACTTAATACTGACAGCTTGAGCAAATACTCATCATATGGTGTCAGAACAGTTTCTGTAGCACAGTAGTGGAGAGACACACACCAATAACATCTTAAGACATTTGTAACCTCCTGCTGATGCGCCAGGTTTGGTGACCAGATGTGGAGAGCAGTTATTAGAAGCCTATGCCTTAACAAGGAAATCACAGCAAAGGACCTGTTTTCCTCAGGAAAAATTGGTCAGAGTCTAGAGAAAAAAAGTTAAAGAAAGGATACACATGTAACTGCTCCAAGGTAGAGAAATAAATGATTTCACAAGTTTTTCCAGAGACAGCAATTTCTTTCAACACCAAAAGCTTCTTGGGAAAAAGATGATGCAATCTGAGCAACACATGCAGTGTTCCTGTGCTTTATTGTCTGCTCTTATGTTGGTGTATCCCACTCCTCTAAATGTATACACTTCAAAGTAGTCAAAGACCTAAAGGTATCTTCAGGCATTAGGAAGCCATCTAGATATTTCACTTCAAATAGAGAGACCAAGAGTGCACTGCATGCCATTCTTTTCAGACAGCATCCCATTTAGATTTTGGAAAAACCTTAAGTGCTTAAACCTTACCATCTCCTCTGGCTGAGAATAATTCTAGGATGTTTCTGCTGGCTGTGGGTGACATGTTTACTTTGCCAAAAATCTTCAAATATTATTGCCTTAAAGTAATTTTTCCCCTAAACAGGGAGAATTAGGAAAAAAGTTAAGAAAATTAAAGCAAAAAATATCTGGAAATATTTTCTGAGTAAGGTACACCTCCTCATATATAAAAATTGAAGATTAGCTATTCAGTGTCTGACATCTGTGCTTCCTAGAAATAAAACATCTGCCATCATTTATCTTCATTGCTGTTACCTGTGACTTTGCTATCATTATTTCTGTGTGCTCAAGATGTTTGCAGAAAGGATAGAACAATGTTGGTCACCCAAAAAACAATTTGGATAATTGGCAAGTGGCTTCTGGATGCCAGAAGCACATTTGCTTTAGTATTATAAATGCTTCTATCCCCTGTAGTAAATTCATGCTGGTTACTTCGCAGGTCAAATTTCATAAAATGATAGGCACCATTTCATCCATTTTTGTTCCCCCCTAAAGGATGAGAGTAGGAAGGAAGTGGGAGAAAGAGAAAGACATGTAACAGATGGTAATAAGACCAAGACAGAGCTCGGGCTGTGTCAGTAATTCACCGGCTAATTAAAATATTCTAATTAAACAGAACGAGTTTTCAGGTTTTGGTATACCACCAAGCATGTCACTTTTGTTGATAAACTCAGAACTTCAAGGCAAGGCCTATTTCAGAAGCACAGTGTTTGAAGGGTTCTTCAAAACACTAAAATGCACAGTAAGTAACTGAGTGTTGCAAGTGCAAACAAGCATTTCTGTGGCACTCACTATGCAGCAAGTGCCTACAGAGCACATTGCCTATGTGTTGATCAAGAACAGGAGTTCCTTTGCCAAAGGTCTTGCTGAGGCTTTCTAGGCAGGTATTTTATTTTCAACAACATTTGCTATGAGAAGCATTGTTGTAGTTCTTACTTTTCTTATGCCGAGTATTTGCGTGGAAACAAGTTCTTTTCCTTAGAAGCTTATTATAGCTCCAGGTAAAGACTATTTCCACTGAGAAATTACAATGATGTCACAGAGGCAAATCAAAAGAGTATATTCTGTTGATGCTTACGGAGTTGCTCAAATAATGAGGGACAGCAAGTATTACAATGACCAGTTCAGAATGGAGCTTCTCATGTAGTAGCAGCCTTTAAAAGAAACAAACAGCTTGGAAGCAGGTCCAAGTCCTCACCTTCCAGTTTAAACATTTTTCTTCTCTCCACATTGATGGAGAAATTCCACTCATACTTTTCTGTTCACCTTCAATTTCAGTCTATCTTAACAACCTCCTAGGAAGCAATATTAATCACAGCCACCTAGGAGGTGACTTAATTCACAAGGAAACATGCTACTTCACTGACATTGTTCTGGTTACAATTAAGGACTACCTCATTACTTCTTTCTACAATACATTGTGTTTCCTCTGAAATATTAGAGGTCTTTGCTTTGTATACACACCTTACCTACAGTGTTACCCGCTGCATAGCCTCTGTAATTCCTACCCATTTATCAGGCTGTGAAGCATACTAACTCTTAACTCTGTTGCTTCAAGTCTCCTTCTGCTATATGAATTCAACACCTCTCTGTAACAGGAGCACAGGCTGCAACAGCTATTGACCAACTGAGTGGCGAGTAAAGAGCAACGTACCCATCGCTACCATGCAAACGAGGTCAAAGTCTGAGACTGAACAGTGATAGTCATGAAGAACAGAACAAAAGCGTATCAGAGGGACAAGGAAAACAAAACCATATTGCTGGACTTTTGGAATCCCCTTGCTTTACAACTGCTTTGTTTCATAGGCCCATGCTGATGAAAGGGCCATTAGAGCCAGGAGGACTTTGCTTCAAGTGAGATGGTTTCATGACTGACTTTTTTTTTTTTTTAAACTGCCCAAAGCAGCAGAGAACAGTTGCAATAGCTGTCTTTAAGGCTAGGATAAAAAAACTAGTACATAAAGGTGAAAGAAACTGGTGAAAACTGCTACATCCCTAGGATTGCAAGGATGTATTTTTAGAACAAAGAAGGCTGAAAGCACCATGCCCTACAACCTCCATAGTGCAAGAGTTTTTGTCTAGGTCAGCAGAAGAAAGCAAACTTCAGGATTTAAGTAGGCTTTGTAGAATCGCTGAGGTTTGAATTACAAGCTGGATTTTTGTTCCAGAGAAGTGGCATTGTGAGGTTCTAAATAAAAGTTCCATTTATGAACAAAACCTAGAGATCAAGTCATGTTCCTTTAAACTTAGCCCATCACAACACCAGATTAATAAAGGCATCCTAAGGGCAGTAAACAGCAATTTGGTAAGTACAGAACAAAAAAATGTGAGCTAGAGCTTATTTCAGAGTCTACTGATTTGTTGAAATCAAAGATGTGTCTTGGCATAGTAATAACCCCCAAACAAAGCCAAATCCATAGGACCCTGGGATATCCAAATCAGGTTATTTCTACAGCCATCTGGAAATATGTAAACAGATCTTAGCAGGATAACTTTCTGGAAAAATACATCATTTCTTCTAAAAAAAGATTATTAGTCTTTTTGGAGTGTTTCAATATGATGCTTTATTCCACACCCCCCCCCCCCCCCCCCCCACCAACCAACAAAAAAAAAAAAAAAAAACAAAAAAAACAAAAAAAAAAAAAAAAAAAAAAAAAAAACAAAAAAAAAAAAAAACAAA
>WUAM01000431.1:16235624-16260528 GCA_024336885.1 Actenoides hombroni
GTGGGGGGTTGGGGGTGGGTGTCTTTTTTTTTTTTCTTTTGCTGTCTGGCTCTGTCAAGTCGCAGATGTCACTGTTGTAAGATCTGTGGTCTGTGCATTATGTGGCACACCTGAAAATCTCCAGGTAGCAGAAATTACAACAATTTGCAACTGTGGAATTGACGTGATGCACCAACAATACAATGAGCTTTGGATTTCTTTTGGTGCCAGATATTTTTCTAAACGATTTAAGTTCAATCCATGACATGAGGAAAATGAAGAAGACAGTCAAGACAGTAGGAAGCAGATGTGACTTACCACTATGTTCAGCATAGGCATGCTGATTATCCAGCCTTACTTATCTGATTTTGCTACCACTTTATAGTCTGCTACTGATACCCTGATATGCTTCAGCTTTCATAAACACCCCCAGATCTTTATGCCACCTATTGGGCATAATATTGCCAGACTCTTACAGCTGTAACAGCCGTTTACTCATTTTTGATTCTTGCATTAAAGAGAGAGAGGAACTTTTGTGTAAGTCAGACTTATACTCACTTCCTCTTAAAAGAAAAAAAAACAACAAAACCAAGAGAAGCTGTATGTGAGCTTCACATGAAACCCAAGGCAATAAAACCTCATGTTTTCTATAATTCAATTTCAATTCATTATGCCAGTATAGCTAGATCAGAATTAGAGAAATTTCATTTCTTTAAGTGCCAAACGTTTAAAAGAGGATTCAAATCTTACCATAAAATGTTCATGAACAGTGGTGCCTCTTCATTCTCTTCATATTTCTGTGAATTTATTTCCTTACTTTATTTTTACATTAGTCTGACTACTTTTGCAATTCACCTTCCCTTCCCTTAGATTTTAAATGTTTAAAGATTTTTGTAATGTCTTGCACGGATTTCTGCAGAAATACTAATGTGAGTTTTGATGCCATCTACTTGTTAGAATAAGAAATACAGTAAATAATAAAACATAAGTAGACAAAGGACAGAAATAATATAAAAAAGGTTAATATAGAGAGTTTTCAGAAAAGCGTGGAGGTCTGAAAATGGCAGTGGAATTTTTATAAGAAGAAGTCAGTATTTCCGTCATTGCCTTAATTTCTAACATTTATATCTGTTTCAAGTTTTTAATTTCTCAAGTACTGTGTTATAGATGTGTAAGTTGTAAAGAAATTTTATTCCTGCTTCAAAATATCATAATCTAGGAAAAAACATTCAAATTTGCTGATTTACTTGTTGCAATTTCAGTCTCTGCTACTGCTTGTTACCCAGTCCACATTTCCGGTATTCTTTATTATGCATTGATCAATGCACTGAATTGTACAACAGGTCACATGCAAATTAATTTTGCATTTAAATTACAAAACAGAGATAAATATGCCTAGCAGCTGAATAACTAGAATTCATAAAGCATTTATGATCCACATGCATTTTAACTGAATTCACATTGATGACTGATGCTATGAAGTAACAACAATACAAACCAAGAAAGCAGGACTACAGTGAATGCCAGGTTAATTTTGTCATAATTTAGCTTATTTAATGTTGAAGTTTTCCATATAATCAAATTCTGCATAGGCAGAAGCCTAAACACTGATAGCAGATTTATATTGTTCATTTCAAACGCCTGTTTTGTTGATTGTTTTCATCTTTATGGCCATTTAATTTCTTATACATCTACTCCAAAAAGTAAAGCAAACCTTTGTATTTTGAAAATATTGAAAATTTAAGCACAAACCAAATACAAATACCAAATACATTAATAAAGTCACCTAACAAGGAAGCGACTCCAGAGACAAGCAACAGCTTCTCCGGAGACAGAACTTTCTTTGCAAATGCTAAGGATTTTAAGATCTCTTAGAATTTAAACTAACCTTGTATAAAACCTATGTTCATCTTTGTTACTACTACTAATACTACTGAAGCCAATACTGCACCATCCTACTAGGTAGTCACTTTTGAGTTCTCACAAAATGGTTATATATTCAGGCCTTACAGCAGCGTCAGTAAAGAAGAGGCAAATGAATAGTCATAAGTGCTTCCATTCCTCTTTTATGGCAAAACCTGATTTTGTCCTCCAAATGAAAGATCCCATTAACTATTGTGGTTTTTTGATCCATCCCTCTACACGCAAATGGCCTTCCGCTTTGTTTGGAAAAATACTGCTTCTTAATCTCAGGCGAAAATGGTTTTATTTCAATGCAGCAGTGAAGCTAAACAGGCAGAAGCGTCGCTAGGTATGAGCAATGCCCTTTTTCATCAGGATGAATTGTAGTAGAAAAGTTGAGCCACCATAAAAATTGGACATAAAATACATTACAGAATGCCACCTAATTTTTGTTGTGTTAAGGTTTGTGATTTTATGTACTGCTTACTCATTGCTCCCAGTATGGTTTTAAGTACATCAGACTAACTCAATTGAGAATAGTTCCAGCTTACTGATAAGACATCCATAAAAATTCATTAAGAAATAATTCGGGATATCTACGTGTAACATCTTCAAGATTCATTAGGATGATTAGATGTTAAAAATACAAAGACAACTATTAAAGTGAAAAGTGCAGCATTAGTGCATATCTCTACAGTCTGAGGAAAATTTTAATAGTCAGCTCCTGATTAATAAGATGTGTTTCCCCACCATTTACTCCCATGCTTGGTAAAACATACATGAACGTCAAAGGCTGACACTCCTTGTTTTTAACAGTACTCCAAATCCTAAAATTAAGTCTTAAGAGTATTCCAAACCAAATAAAATCCTTATGCCAGTGTCATGGTTTAAACCCAGCCAGCAACTAAGTACCACAACAGCCACTCTCTCACTCCCCGTGGTGGGATAGAGGAGAGAACTGGAAGGGTAGAAGTGAAAAAATGTATAGGCTGAGATAAAGACAGTTTAAGAAGTAAAGAAAAAGCTGCATGTGCCAGCAAAGCGAAACAAGGAATGGATTCACCACTTCCCATCAGCAGGCAGGTGTTCAGCCATCTCCAGGAAAGCCCGGCTCCATCACATATTAACAGTTACTTGAGAAGACAAACAACATCACCCCGAACATCCCCCCTTTCCTTTTCCCCCAGATATTATTGCTGAGCGTGACGTCATAGGGTACAGAATATCCCTTTGGTCAGTTGGGTACAGCTGTCCCATCTGTGTCCCTTCCCAACTTCTTGTGCCCCCCCCACCTACTCACTGGTGGGGTGGGCTGAGAAGCAGAAGAGGCCCTGACTCCATGTAAACACTGTTCAGCAATAACAAAAACATCCCTGTACTATCGACACCATTTCCAGCACAAATCCAGAACATAGCCCATGCCAGCTACTATGAAGAAAATTAACTCTGTACGAGCCGAAACCAGCACATCCAGGAACAGATTTTACCTCTGTGTTGGTAAAAGAAGTGATCAGCCACTATTAGAGTACTACTTTATGCAAAACTCTAATGGAGAGGTGATCTTGTGAGAGGTCCAACATCCTTTTCAGGAAAATCTGATTAGTTTTAACATCAAGATTCTTTCATCAGGACTTAATGAGTTTGCTTCTAATTGATCTGATCTGATCCTCTCCTTCAAAAGATCTTTGAACCAGTAACCTCTGGCATGTAGAACCACTCTATACTCTTGAGAGGGCTTTTAGGCCTTAAGATGTTAATAGTGTAGGACTAAACAAAGAATATATAGATATTAGTGCTTTAATCAACACAACTAATGGAGCGCTAAGCAACATGGGCTTAATTTTGAGTTGTTATGCTAAGCTTGGCTAACAATAACCTACTCTGTAAAAAGCACTGGAAATAAAATACATCCGAGAGTTACATGAGCCGTGCTTATTTAATAACAGTATTAGAAAAACTATCTTAACTGTAGATAGGTGTTTCTGTTTCTGCTCAATACACAAAGAAGAAGTTAGTTTAAATAGGTGAAAAAAAATAATAAAACAGGGACTTCAGACCATGACAGTGTTTCTCCTGTACTGTGCATATGTTCATACATAAGTATCTGTTTGCAGATACACTGAAACGTCTCTAAAATGAGGTAGTTAAAAAAGACTCCTTCTCAAGGATGAAGCAATTGTTAGTGATTTGTGATGCATTTTTTAAAAGGCAGTAGGACAGCCATATAAAAGCCCAGTCATTTCCAAACAGAATATTGATCTACTGTATAAGAAAGCAACTTTCTGAAGCTTCCATTATAAATAAAGGGGTTGGTTTGGTTGGTTTTTGGTTTTGTAAGGTTTAAATGTGTCATTGTCAAACAGCCCACTAACATTACATGGACACTAACACAATGAGCAGCTTTGCTCTTTATAAGCATGACGTTGCTTCTATTTCTCTCCAGCATTTCTTGTGAAGATTTTTTTCAGTTAGAAGCTTGTATCAAAACATTATCAGGAAAATCAGATGTTGAAATGTGAGGGATCAAAGAGAAAAACGTGACTAGATCTTAAAACTCTTTTAAAAACCCTACACCTTAAAACAATCAAAACCTGGTATTTCAGAAAACCTCATGTGCTTTTTCGTATGAGTAAAGAGTGAATGCCTGACAGGTGCATGGCACCTACCATATATTTACAGCTTCTCTTCAGTCTGGGACGTACAGTAGGTAATTAGAAATTCTGGGCCAAATCTTTAGAGATTTTAAACATCTGCTAATTAGTCCAAGAGCTGTAAACTGCAGTATGCACTATAAAGTCTCAGCACATCCATAAAACATTGGTTGAGAAGTCAGGACTGCAGTTTATAATTTTATTGTAGTGTGTCCTTTTATAATTTAGTATTTTCTTCATTATTCTTCTACTTCTTGGTGATTATTTTACCTAACTTTTTATTTTAACTCTTCGGCCAAATATTCCATCATTTATAAAAACTCTCGTCCATAGAAAAAAGGGAGGAAAGTAATAATGTGAAACACAATCAGGATGCTGACAGGCAGATACCCATCAACTCTGCCATTAATACAAGTTCTTAGATACTCCATTACTAAATGCCACACACAATAACTTTGGGGGATTTTCTACTACAGATAATACTTGAGAAGACCATCCCTAAAAAGGAGAACCTAAGCAAATAAACAAGGAACATCTTAGTCACCCATCAGATCTCAGCCCACATACTTAAACTGATGACTGGCTTGGCCATCTGATAGCTTTTGCAAAGCTCTTTCTGGTACCTAAACTTCAGACCCTCAGGAAAACACCATTCAAGCTATCACTTGTAGGAAATTTTGATTATGAAATGTTTATGTAATTTTGTCTTAATTTTATTTGCATTTCCCTAATATCTCTACTTGTTTGTTTTATTGATAAAGCTTCAAACAGGAACTACCTTTAAGCATTTGATAAAATTCTATTCTCACAGGAATTTTGCAGAAAATGTCATGCAGTGAGATCAGTCTGTTTTTAAAAGTCTAATTAGAGACATCAGAAAGAAATGACCTGAGGGTAGGAGGAGCAGTTAATGGATGTTTCTTGTCAGAAGTTGTGAAGTGTGTTTTACCAAAAGGATTAAACATATCCATTGAATCCAGCATGTCATACATTCATTATTTGCCAGTTCAGCCTATGAGCAGGAGAAACACTTCCCCATTTCTAATAGTTCTGAAGCTGCTACTTCTATGGTGACACATGATCAGAAGCCTCTTTAAATTAGGAGAGACCAGTTTTACGTACCCCTAAAGCCCATAGGTTAACCTCCTCCTTACCCATCTCCAGCCTTCCTGGGCAACCTCTCAGACTTCCTTGTTACCCCAGCAGGAAAGACAGGATGAAGAGCCCTTCTTGGTGGCAAGGTGCTGTACTCACCTGTAGTGCATGCCTGCCAAGCTATGCCAGAATCCTGAAGACTACTTGATCCTCTGACCACAGAAGACGTACTTGTCTTATTCTGAGCATTTCAGAGAGCAACGTGTATAAAGGTGGGTTTGCTACACATTTGGAAAAAAAGAACTACACAAGGGTTGCTTCCAAAAAGGACTTCAGGTCTGTTTATATACATATATGTTAAACTCAGAGAGCTCCTCACTTAAAGACTTGGGTCGCTTACACTCAGAAGTAAGTTTTGGGTAATATATGAATAATTATATTGTCATATGGGCTGCTTCTCTTCATCTGTCAGGGTTTTTTGGGTTCATTGTGAGGTGCTTTCCTCTGCTTGAACATGGTGTAGGACACCTGGTTGGGTTCTGGGTTGAGGTCTAGGAGACAGACCCCTGAGCACTTCCTATCCTAATATTATTGCTATCAGCACCAGTTTCCTCATTTGGATCCAAGAGCATTTAGTGGTTACCTATTGAAAGAGGACTTTACTCAGAAGTGGTGGGTTGGTAAACCACTCAGAAAATAACTTGGTGGAATGAAGCAGGAAGACCTGTAAAGTACCTCATGGGGCTTCTGGTTTCTTTCTTTCTGCTGTGAGTAGTGAGATAGGATACCGGTGGAGGCTAAGCTCATGTAACAATTGTGGGATGGCAAATTAGCACTGTGTGTGTTTCCTGACTCTCGAGGTAGTCAAGACAGGACAAATATGATCTCATTTAAAGCTAAAGCAGAAATGGAAATTCTGAAAAATGGAAACACAAAAGTGAAAATAATTCAAGTATTTAAATAATAATTTGAGTCTCATGAGGAAAATTCATGTTTAATTTTATGTATGAAGTGGAGACTTAAGTTTATTACTGGGTATCTATTAATCTTTCTGCAAGATTTGTTAATATTTTTGCAATGCCCAGTGGACAATGATAAATCATTGCAATTAAGATTGGGCTAAATTAATCTTGTGGCTTCATTATATGTCTGTTCTATATCACTTGTTTTTGATGATCAGCTTTTAAATTTGGGGTGATGGCAGCAAATAGGTAATGTCACAGAAACTAGAAATTCTGTTTAATTACACATTGCTTTTAATGTTATTTGCAATGTGTGAATTTGCTATATTTGATCTCTGTTGCTAGCTTCTTATGGAGTCAGCCCCTCTTACTGCCTGATTAATCCCAAAAGCTGCCTGCAGGCACAGTAGAGACTCCTGAAACTTCACGATATGAATTTACCACTGTTCTCTGGGAATCACCAACCTTCAAGGAATACTAACCAACCGTCAGTAATTCAGGGAGAGCTGATCATCCATACTGGACAGTGTTACTCTTGAATATGTTTGTAGTCTCTTCCAGGGACTGGTTTCATGCAGGCCAAGTGCTGGCTCAAGCACTTTGGTCACAACCACCCCATGCAACGCTACAGGCTGGGAGAAGAGTGGCTGGAAAGCTGCTTGGCAGAAAAGGACCTGGGGGTGTTGGTTGACAGCCAACTGAACATGAGCCAGCAGTGTGCCCAGGTGGCCAAGAAGTCCAGTGGCATCCTGGCCTGTATCACAACTGGTGTGACCAGCAGGAGTAGGGAGTTGATCGTGCCCCTGTACTCAGCACTCGTGAGACCGCACCTTGAGTACTGTGTCCAGTTTTGGACACAGTATAAGAAGGACATTGGGTCCAGAGAAGGGCAACAAGGCTGGTGAGAGGTCTGGAAAACATGTCTTAGGAAGAGCAGCTGAGGGAACTGGGGTTGTTTAGTCTAGAGAAGAGGAGACTGAGAGGAGACCTTATTGCTCTCTACAACTACCTAAAAGGAGGTTGTAGTGGGGCTGGTGTAAGTCTCTTCTCCCAAATTACTAATGATAGGATGAGAAGAAATGGCCTCAAGTTGCATCAGGGGAGGTTTAGATTGGATATTAGAAAGAAATTCTTCACTGAGAGAGTGGTTGGGCAATGGAACATGCTGCCCAGGGAGGTAGTGGAGTCAAGATCCCTGGAGGTGTTTTAAAAATGGGTAGATGTAGCACTTAAGGCTATGGTCTAGTGGTTAGGGAGATGTGATGAAGGTTGGACTTGATGATGCTAGAGGTACTTTCCAACCATAGTATTTCTATGATTCTATGTCCCCTCCTAGAATTAAAATCAACAATAAGGCTTTGCAGCCAGAAGCAATGGTAACTTCAGTCTACAGCTGATTAAAAGGTGTTGTGGCAGAGTTACCTGCCCAAAGACCTGAATACAAATCTTTTAATCAGCACCTTGTATATTAAAATGTGCATTTTTCTAACAGTTTTTAGACTCTGCTGTCTTCTCCAGCATGTGCATACTAAAATTTGACCTATACATCTGCCTTCAAAGGTGTCACTGATACTTCAGAGACCGTCCCAGAATTTTATGAAAGTCTGCTCATCTGTTTACACTTTGATTTTTTCTTGATTGGCTACAGGAAGCCATTAATAGTTTATCGTCCATTATCTAACCTGATTACCACCTTCTGATAAAAGTTTGACAAGTATAAGAATTAAGCATTGTCTTTTTCAAGCCTGCACTGTACTATTTTTTAGTTTTAAATCCCTGTTTCTCATTTGCTTGTATGCTACTGAAAAGGCAAGCCTGGTTTTGTTTTGCATGTTGTTCTAACACACGTGCAAAAGCTCTTCAGGTTTGCAAAAGCTGGTATTGACAGGTCATCTCCCAACAGAGCTCTCAAGACAGCTTGCTTCACCTGAGAGTAGAAATAAAAAAAACAGCCTCTGCTAATTTCCTTATTTTTCATCTCTTTTTCCTATTCATTTGTTTTTGTATTGCATCTTCTTAATAATTCGAAGCAGTAGATACATATCAGCAAAGAATATATATCATCAAGAATTACAAGCAAATATTCCTAAGCAACATTACAGTTGAAAAATTGTCCAAGGTAAGAATAATGCATTACACATATCCAGAACACATTATTTGTGATCCATTTTCTTTGCAATACACCGTGGGTTGTTTTTTTTGCGTACAATAACACCTGCTGGTTGATATATAACACTTCCTAGCTAGAAACAATTTTACAACCCAAAGAGTACTAAACTTAAAATAAAAAAAAAAAAAAATGTCAAGCAAATCGGTCTTGCTCAGGGTCCATTACCACCAAATATTTTCTGTGTTGGTGGTTAGAAACAAAGAACTCTCTCCAAATCTCTCCTCTGTGAACTTTCAATACATATGGGGTCAGAATCTTGCACACCTCTTGCTGATGTTCTGATACAGATGCTACAAATCTACAGTGCAATAAGACCAATAGATGAGTTTTAGAAAAGGAAGACAATACAAATACTGAAAAAGCAAGCCTGGGCATAAAATGACATGAAAAAGTATGTTTTTTTCAGATTCTGATGTGTTTCAGATTTGCAGAACGTCCACTAACAATTTTTAAAGGGTGTATGACTAACCTCGCACACAAAATCAACGTCCAGAATGTACATCAGTATCAGCAGGCAGTCCAGAACCAAGTGGTGTGGATGGGCAAAATTGATCAGTGATTGTACATATGTAGTAGACTTTCAAAGGCAGAATATGATAAATTAGTAATAGTATGCTAAATAATACACGGGCCAGCATATGGCTTAGTGATTTCGTTGCGTGTGTATACATACACATATTTGCTTCTATTTTAGTTTTGCTCGTATAAGCAATAGTATCTCAAGAGCTTATTAGTAGTGGGTTAAGTGCTCTTGCCTTCCTAAATGTCATGATTTGGTATTTAAAAAATGCCAAGAAATCTCACTACATGCAAGTGAGCTGTGGGCTGACTTTGCACTGTCTCTTTAACACACAACCCTTACCCTGTAGTAACAATCCTTGTCTAACCAATATGTCATCTATTTTTCATAAATTAAAACAGTAGTTGTAAAGTATCAGAAATTAATGTCTAGACTAGTACTCCAGTACTAAGCAATGTTTTATAAATTTACTGAGAAGTGGTCTACTGCAAGTGGTCTGCACCAAACACTGACTATGTTGAAGTACATGGCCTAAAGAACTAAACCTTGCCCATTAGTGGTCATATTATTTGAACAAAAATGCAGAATGGGATCTCAGGTACACTCTTTTTTTTTTTTTTTTTTTTAAAAAAAAGAAAAGAAAAATAAAAAAAAAGGAATATCTGATTTCAGTGAGTAGAATGTTATTTTCATTTCATTTAATTTTCATTAACTGGAAGCTTTGGCCCTTCTGGTACTAAAGTACCAGAGATCAGCCAGATTACTCACAGAGAGGTTATTGGTATTTACAATTTTGAAGAACCTCTTTCTGATGCTCTAAGGCTAGTGCATCATACCAGCAAAAGCCTGCAAAATGGGTAATTTGGCTTGCAGCTGTCTGTGAAGCTATAGAGTTCATCAGTTCAAGTGGCTATGTCATATAGCTATAAACATTTTTAAGAGTTGGCAAGAGTTCATTTTTGCAAAATCAGGAAACAATTGTGTAATTATTTTTTTTACATTATTGCTCCTCCCAACAATAATGAAAATGCAAATCTAGTAAATATTAGATAACTTTTTAGTGTATCGTAGGTTTTGATTTGGTTTATTTTGTTAGGAATTTATAAGTAATCCAAAGCCTAAGAAATGAGAAAGAGATTGATTAACCAGTCTGCATTATTTTGAGCGAGAAGCCATTTTCTTTTGCATCTTAGTTAGAAAAAGGGATGCATTTGCTTAGAGTACTCCAAGGAAATCTCAGTTCATTCAAGGCAATTACATTTATATTTGTTTAAATTATGTGAGTGTTAAAAATGCGGCTTTATGTGCCAGTTTTGTAAAATAACATGTAACAGATGCTTTAGAGCTGATTGTTCTGTTTGTTTGAAGGAAATAAGTATATTTTTATTCCATGTATTTACAAGAATGCACAAACACAGGAGGTGAATTCTGTGACCGTTTCCTCATACATTTCTCAAGTTGCCTAGGTTACATCTGGGCTACTAGGATGACTTTTTTTCTTTCTTTTAACCAAATTAGTAGTAATTTGGTACAGGCCCCAGAGAAGGTAAATGCCCGAACCTTAGCTGGGACACGAACTTCTCTCAGAAACCCACAGAGGAGCAGAGCACAGTGAGCGCTGATGCATATAAGCTTCAAACACCAATCATGCCATTAACACACAAATAGCAGATGGTTTTTCCTAGAATCATTTATCAAGGAATGAGGGATGTTGCGGGTACAAGGAGTCTCGGGCATACTTCTCCCGTTGTACACAATTTGACTACAAGTAAATCACTTTATCCCCTAAATATGACAACCGAAGTGAACCTACTTTGAGCTTGTCCTGCTAGGCAGTGTGGCTGCATGGCGGTGACCTCTCCTTGGGCTGGGACAGCTCTCAAGGTTGCTTCTCAGTGCAAAGAGATCTTGTACTAGCAACAGATTGTTAGACGAGCCCAATATGAATTCTCCCTGGATGGCAACTATCCCCTTGAGCAGGGATGGCATCTCTCAGTGGTCAGAGATATTAGTCATTTATCTTTAAAAAGTCATTTTAAAATAGAATTAATCAGCCAGTTATAATGCTGTGTTATTCAGTATGCTGTTTGCTTAGCTTTGCTTACTTAGTTTGAGTAGACAGATTTGCTGAAGCCTTATGTCACAAACTTCAAATTTTAAACTAGATTTACTAAACGTGAACCTACTTAAGCAAAACAGGGCCTTCAGAGCCAGCACAGACCAGAAGATAAGGAGACTACAACTGCCAACAGCATCTCCAACTAGGCAAGAAAATAGCCTGTCTGGAAACAGTGAAGGAATCCAATAAGGAGTCAGAAGATCTCAGATTAGAATCACTACTGGACCAAATGGCACATGGAAGGCTCGTGAAGAGAGCATGAAGAGTGGGTGAGGGGCAAGTGAGTAGCATGTAATGGTATAATTGCCCAGGTATTTCTTTGTTCAGTGTCCCTCCCCAGAGGAATCATCTTGAGCTGATCCTGTTTCTGTACCAACCCTTTTTTTTTTTAGAAGAAATTTGCAGTGAGAAGGGTTTGGATTTTTTCCATGTCACCTCTGAGAATTTTCTTTTTTATATTGAAGTTCATATTCAAAGTTTGGTGGAGCAGTTTCCATTTTGACCACTTAAATGTGTCAAATGTAATACTAGCCAAACACTGAAGAGAGAATCACTTTAAAATTGATGGGACTCTCCAGATTTAGAATCTTTGCCAACAATTGTGATCCATATTTTCCTATCTAATATTATTGGGACAAGTCTTCCTTCCTTGGCTATGGTTCCTTACTTCACAGGAAATTTATTAGCATACATTAATCTCTTACATCTCTTCTATATAGCTTAGCTGTATCTCCTCGTTTATATTTATCACCTGCTTTATTTTTATAAGATGAGGTATTGTGTTCACGATATTCCCTCCTAGAATACTAATTACTTGCTATATTTTAGGTACTTACGCTTTTCAGTATCTAACTTAAAATTAACTGAGAAGAAAGGGTTTTTTTGTTTGCTTGCTGCTTCATCACCTACAGAAGGATGCTCTGTGTTGAGCTGAGGCAAAAGAGTAAAATCTTTCACACTCCAAGGTGACCTTCCTTCCATGAAGGCAGAAAATAAGCCAGAAGAGGAAAACACTTGGAAAATCTTCTCCTGAGGTCTGTGGACATTGATTAACCCAATGGTAGAGAGTCATAATTTATGGTAATCTGAGTGCAAATAGAAGGTGATCTATGAATATCATGCTATTATCCTTATTATTCTCCATTATTAATGCGAATGGTATTAACCTCTCCCATCAGCAGGGCTAAATCTTACCACCTATACCTCTATACCACTGCAAGTTGTAATAACTTTTTATTCCCACTTCAGGTAGACATTTCTCATTAAATTTTAAATTCTGTTTCATTCTACCAGTGAAATTAACATTTATATAGCTGACCCACACTTTTGATACATTTTAAAACTATGCAATCAATGAATAACAAATCTAGAAACATTATTTTACACCCCTGTAAAATTTAACCAACTAAATAGAAGGTTTTTTCAAAGGTGTGTCCCTTTCTTTACTTTGCTTAAAGAAACAGTGCACTGCTTTCTCTCTACTCTCCCTTGGGAAAATTAATTAATTTGGAAGTATATCCTCCAATAGAGGCTATTTGAGCTAGCTGACCTTGTTCCACGATTAAAAATTCCATGGGGGAATTTTTTTTTTTCCAGAGAGATTCCTATAACAGAATAAAAAGACCTGGTTTAAGCACATCCAAACTGGTTACTTACATACATTACTTAGTGTCTTTCTATGAACTGACTTCAAAGGAAACCCCTTCTCAGCTTCCCTTGGTTTGGATGACTAGGGAAAAGGGATGGCATACCACTACTAGATTACAAGGAAAGACACACTACATGCTTGACTAATGTACTGGTATATGCTGATTCACTGTGAGAATTTTAATTGCATGAGCAGATAAAATTTGAAATTACAAAGAATAATAGCAGAAGCTGCTTTTCAAAATGCATCTGCAACACTTTGTACTGTGGGGTTTTCTTTCTGTCTTTTCTACAGACCCTGCCTATGTTGGTCATAGCAATTTACTCTTTATATTTCAACATTACATGTAAGCTTAAATTAATAATCATGGGTATTAATTCTGCCCCATAGAGTGTACCTGGACTCCAGATCTCTTCTCACTCCCCAGGTGCGAGAAAAGGAATTCTCTCCTACAACAACCTGAACTACAAGAGGAGTGAGGACATTCCATGAATTTTTTTTCCTTGCACAAGAATCTTCCTGATGCTTTCCATGGAGAGGATTTATATGAATCAGTATTTCCTTTTCACTCTCCCTTTACATCATATAATTGTCTTTTCTCAAGGTCAAAAGTGATGTCAGAGTAATTTTCCATTCCTCCTTCGGAAGAAGTATTGAGATATCATGGGCTGAAGTAGCTTTGTGGCTACTGGTGCTGCAATGAGAATGGACTCAGTGGTGATGCAATGGATGCAGAATGGATGTTACCAAAGGCAGCAAGCTGTGATGAGACAGCAGCCAGAGATGCCTGTCTTGCTGTGTTGATGGTTTGACAATGAATGAATGATATGGACACAAGCTGTCAAGATGGGTACAAATAGACAGGGTACTCATTAGATAAAGTAATGGTAATACTTATAGCACCCTGCAGTGAGTCATCATATAGATAAATGAACATATATAGGGTCTGGCAGATGGTGAATGATGCTCATATGATTGAAAAGTACATTTGAAGCCTGCTGAGAATGTTCCAGTAGCAATTTTACAATTTCATTCAGTTTTGAGGAACAATGAATGATTGGGGTTTTTTCATTAATTTCACATTTGCTTTTGCATTTTTCACATGAATATTATAGATGTCACTCTGTCTAATTTGTGGTTGTTACTTCTTTCTAAAATAATTTTCATATTCTGTACAGGGAACTATCACATGCATTTTTTGGAAATTTCATCACTGCATTCTGCGATATAAATCTTTGCAACGATCATAGTTCTAAACATAACATCAAAATAAATTAAAACAAATTTAAATTAATGTTGCAATTCTGAAAAGATAATTCATTGTCTGCTTCCCCAAAACGTTCTGTCAACCATTTAAAAAATAAAGCCAGCAGAGCCAGAACATTTACTAATCAACAACAAGAGAAATTATACTATCCATTTTGCTTAGGGCAGTGGAACAAATCAATATCACTTTATCAAAGATGCTTGGATCTAACTGCCTTCTAAATTAAATGTATTATAAATATTAAAATGCTTGCTTAAATAAACTCTTAAAATTATTCTTCAGCTTTTTCCCTAAGAAATTATTTATGCAATTACAGTATGCAAGTAAAAAATCGTATTATGGAATCAAAAGGGACTTGCTGTGAAGAAAGAAATAGAAAATGACTCATAATATTCAAGGCTGGTTGAGAAACGTTTTTTAAACAAACCATCAATGTGTTTTCAGTATATAAGCAGAGAAAGAGAATCTTGCATTGAGCTTGTAGCAGAGGGCTTACACAAGGATAACACAGTGATCAGGGTCAGAACAACTTACTGAGAGTTGTTTTCACTTGGTTAGTTTGCATTTTTTGGTAACAATCACATCTCATTAATTCTTGGATCTTCAGTCTGCGTAGACCTGATTCATCTGCGAAGAATCTTTCCATTGTCTCTTTACATAATATTTGGAACTACTATGGTTATTCCCTTTCTCGTTCAGCAGGAAAAGCTCCCTGAAATATCTCAGAACTGGAGCTCTCCCTCTTCCCAATTCATTCATTTACGTAGTTGTTTTTCTTCTTAGTAGCTTAGCATGCTGAGAAACAATGGGTGGTTTTTGTAAGACTGGTTTGGAAAACGTCTGACTTTAACATGTAAATAAAAAAGTTTCAAGTTCCTGAGTGTATCTGTCCATCTTTGCCTAGTGACAGGTGGATTTTGCTGTCTCCAGGATTTACTTAGTTACTATGCCTCCTTGTGAATTTCCAGATAATGTGGCATAAATCTGACAGGCCATACTTCGCTAAGGATGGAATAACTACAGTATCAGAAACACCACTTTAAATTGTATGTTTTTCCAAAACCATTGAGTTGGGAGTATAGTCAAATGAGGGTCAGGCCCTGGCAAGGGAGGTCAGGACTTTCTTGGGAGAAAATGAGAAAGCAGAAAATAAAAAAATGAACTAAATACTAATAAATTTTTTTAAAAGACAAACAAAAAACCTCTACGGTTTAAACAATATGATACAGTAAGAAGGCACACTGGAAAATCATTAGTGATTTTTATGGCGGTATTTTGATCAGACTGAGTGAAGGGATAAACAAGAATAGAAACCCAAATACAAAAAAAAAGCTTTATGTAGGGCAGATTGTGTTTCCAGCAGATATCTGAAGAGGGCATCTGATTTATAATCAGAGTTCTATACCTTGTCAAGCAGTAAAATATGATTCAATTGAATTATATAGTTGAAAAGTCAGTACAAAATGAATGATGAGGTGGTGTATTAGCAGACATCTGGTACAAGAAACAAATGTCCACATGTGTAGCCATTCAGAGAGCATTGACACATTTCTCTGTCCATGTACCCCTGAAGCAGAATATACAGAAATGTATAAGGATACAGTTGTGTTAATGAGAAACCTATTCACCATCAGATAAGCAAGTGCACCAAAGGAGTGACGTGAAAAAGAATTTTTGATATTTGAGGTCCTGCTTGCTTGCCTGAGTCACATTGTGTCAACTCCTTCTTGGTGATGGGACGACGGCAATCATTATAGGAATGGAAAGAAGAGCTAAAGAACAGCAAATGTCAGACAGGACAACGTATTCTCTAGAGATTTCTGGTGAGCAATGATTTATGACTGATAATTCATGAACATACAGTAATTAATGAATTTGCCAATATCTGTCCAAATTGTCATAAATAACTGTATAAATTGTACCCAAACTCAGTGTTTCTTTTCTAGAAAGCAATAAAAAGAAAGATAGTGATTTGGTGAGTCTGTGGATTATTTCCTACTACTCTGTCAGCTGTGCCTGGGAAGAACAGCAAACAAAGAAAAGCAATGCAATACATAATGATGTAAATAGTGAATGCACTTGGCTGGGGAATGACAAATGCAGGTAAATGTAAACTAATGGGTTTGCATCAAAAAAAAAGACACTGTATAGCTGCTAAATGGAAAATGAACATCAGGGCATTGACCTAAAAAGAGATTTGGGAACTTTCATAGACAAATCCTTAAACTCTGTAGCCCATTAGGTAGCTAAACTGAGAAATATGAATGAGATACTGGGATGAAGCTGGAATGTACAATATAAATCAAGGTATAATTTTAGTTAATGAAGTTTCATTCACAACACTAAATACACTATCACTAAGAGACAGGATCTCAATCAACCCCTAGGCAGGACAACCATTGAGGGACAACAATTAGGTTTCTGAGTTTGTATTTAGATCGAAGGGCAAGAGACTTATTATCAAGAGTGAAGAACATTTGGCATCTTCCATTCAAGTAAGCTCAGATGCATAATCCTATACTGGGTACAGACAATGCACACAAACTTATTACATTCCTCAGTCTTTCCAGGTAGAGAACCAGATTTCATGGTGAGGTAGATTAGTGCAGATTTGTTTGTGTGATATCAGCAGATTTCTAGAGGTGACGGTGAGACAGGAAAACCGTTTACGTATTACCGTTTTTATGCAATATAGCTTTATGGTTGTTGCATATCACCTCAAATTGGTCTTCAGCATAACTGCTTGGAGAAGATCTGCAGCTTTTTTCAACCAAACAATACTTCCGAGATCACTGAACTTCAGTTAACCCACCAAAAGAACTCATTTTCTTGAAGTATCCAGAGTCCACATCTCTCATTTTGCACGGTCATGATAGAAATGTTTATTTCTACTCACATGAGAAAAAAATATTTGCCTTCCAACTTGTAAGTCCTCATTGAGGAACTGGAGGCTTCCAGCACACAATGGTACCATATAGGGTAAAGCAGGTGGTATGTTAAGTAACATGGATGCTATTTAGAAGGCTACTGAGAGAAAGCAGGATATTGTCTAGAGGAATATCACTATGTTAAAAAAAAAAGATAGGTTTTTAATATTTCTATATCATCATAAAAGTTTGCCAACTTGAGAGAACTCCACTTACGTCTGCATATAGTCAATGTAAAAATTGTGTATGTGTATGTATATATAGACACGTATCCTAAATTACCAGAAAGTATCCTCTAACATAGAATTAACTTAAATTCCTATCCATCTATAGATGTCACAATATATTAATCACTGAGATTGAAAATAGCTATCATATCTCTAATGGGACATCTGGCATAATAGGGAGGCACATTTTCATTCAGTCCTTGAGGCCTCAGCAAATTACATCTGAAGCTTTGGATTTTGAAAGTACTTTTGTTGAAATGCAGCCCTTTTTGGAAATGATTATATGTTAAAGCATAATAACAGAGTGTCTTTATAGTTCCAGTTGGGAAATGAAGTACACTATGTGGAAATATTAAAAGTATTCATCTCTAAATGTCACTCAACTACAACGCTCGACAGTTGCACAGGCTAGTCCAAACAGCAATGTAGGGAGCAATACAAAATTCTCATATTGGAGAGATTTTGAAAGGCAGCTGGGGATCACAAAACCACACTGCCAGTATTGTCTGACTTCCACCACATAGTAATCAGAGAGATCCGTGGGACAGAAAAAAAAACAAAACAAAAAAACCCCAACAATGTATTCGTTCAATCATCTATGAGTTCAGAAACACATGGATGGTAGGCTGCTCCTCCACTCCTCCAAAGTGTACACATTTTCACAAATCTGCAGCCACTTGGAGAAAAAGATAAAGCTTTAGAAGGACATTTGCAGAAAATATTTGCGCCGTTATGTATTGTATCTGCTGTAACTGACCGAGCGATAGTCTTTATACACATGCTTAGCTTTACACTTGAATGAACCATCACTTGACTTCGATTGACTTTACTCACAGCTGAAGTTAAGAATACAGATATGCTTTGCTGAATTCTTTATTCAAGTCCTTTTATCACAGCCTCCATATGTAACTGCTATTTTTTTTCCAAAATTGGTTTAAAACCAGGGAACTAATGTAGCAAAGCAATAGCCTCATCAACATAGCTGCCATTATTATCAATGGAGAAATGATGTCTCCCATTTTTCATAGAAATGTCTCCTTGAGTAGCAATATTCCATGATCATGCATTATTGACATTTAATGTGAGTTCTGCTATCGATTTCAGCAGAGGAAGACCCATGGTGAGAAAGAAAAACAAAAAAGAGTAGAGCATTCTTCAGGTACTGGAACAAATTTCATGCTGAAATCAATAAGGTTCTATGTGGTATAAAGCCAATACAGAATTTAGACAGTATAATTTTGAGTAATTAGAAGTACCCGGACTTGCATGGTATCAGTCTTTTATTGATTTTGCCATTGCCTTATGATGTGTATCTTAATAGCAATTATATTTTCTGGCAACCTTTTTTTTTCTCTCTCAGCATCTAAATTGTAGCTCCTTGATTAGTCAACAGGAAAAAAATCAATACTCTATACATTGCATTTCCAAGCTTTAATTCAATTACCATATGTGAACTAATCAAACATTGATCTAGCTATGTCAGTAAGTAGAAGGCAATTTTTTAAAATCACTACCTTTCCTTGTCATTAAAGGCTACATTTTAGTTCATTCACTACAAGTTTAAATCTTTACTGTAGCTGAAAAAAAAAATCTCCTTTCAAATCTGACTTTATTTAATTAGAAAATCATAACACCTGTTACATCCTTTTGTCTATTTTCTGCCATTCATGCTCTGCTAGTGCAGAAGTATTTCCTACACAATAGTCCAAAGTGCTCTTTCCAGTGTGATTTTAATAGACTGAAACAACAAAGAACAATTCCTTCTTCCTTGTTGTCAGAAATTACCTTCCATCATTCCAATTCTATTAGCATACACTTCCTCCTCATTTAATAGCTGTTCTGTCCAACCAACTAAGGTAAAAGGTTCTAGGGGGGTTTTTTTATGAGTAAATCTTTAGGGTTTTTTCCTGTTCCATGGGCTTCCCTGACACTGATTATAGCAATTGTGCTTACTATATATCTGTTGCTAAATGTCAAATAATTTTATCTTAAAACCAGCTACTCAGAGTTTGGAAAAAAGGGGGGGTTAAAGTGTTCCTTACTGTCCCTGTGGAAGCAATTAGCAATTGATAATAGCATTATTTTTATTACCTTTGCTTAGCCCTAGCTCCGTCACGGTTGAAACAAATAAAATAATCATAATTATCTACATTATCACTGTTACTATTATTATATTAAAAAGAGAAAATGTAAACACAGTAGACAACAGAAAACTAAATTGCAGGGCTGTTTCATACCTTGGATTTAAAAGACTTTTAAAATTCAGGAGTGCCTGCCCTTCTTGGGGGGCAGGGTGTGCATGTGGGGGAATCTGTGTATCTTTCCTCCCATATAGTTGATCATTCAAGATATCTAAAGCAAGATATAAATAAATAAGCACTCTTTATGTTGGTAAGCTCTGCCTTACCCACTCTAGATGCCCTGAATATCCTAAAGAGGACTAGGGGCTGTAACTTATAAATGATTCTTAAAAAAAAGACAATAGTTAAGTCAGTTACCTAGAAAAGGCACATAAGGAGTTGCCTTGAAGCAGGCAAATCATTGAACAGCAAGAATCCTGAATCTGATTTAAACTGCCCTATTCCTTTCTTTTCACCAAATCTTAGCTTTTGCCTCTCCTCCGAGCGCACGTGATGACTGAACAACTCAGTGTTTCACAGGAATTTGTTTCTTTATTGTACTACAACTTCAGTAATCCACATCAGCTTTATCTAGATGTTTTAAAATTAGTCTTTTGGAGTAATTTAAGCTATTTTTTTTCACTCAAAATTCCAGGTACATTTTGAATAGTAGCTGTATTTTTTTTCTTTTACTCATTTCATTTCCTATGTAAGCCTTTACATTTTATTTGGGTTTAATAAATGCTTGGTTTTCTTTTATTTCAAGAAACAAGTCATTGGATTCTTACACAAATCCTCTCAACTTCTGAAACAGTGTTAGTATCCTCTGGAAAGAGTGCTCTGGGTTTGCTGTGCTTGGAAGGAATTTGCTTAAGTGTTGCCAGGTAATTACTTTCTCCAGTTGGTATCAATATTCTTATACTAATAACCAGTTGTATTATCAAATGACCTCCATATAGTTTCCATAAATCTTGTAATTATTCATCGACAAAAGTATTAAGAAATTATTACATGAAGGTTATATAAAGATACACTGCATTTACACATGCCTTAAAAGGCTTTTGCCATCTTAGCCATAAAGAAGAACCAAGATTTGTTTTGCTAAGAGGAAAGGTGAGTCAAATAAAAGCTAATCAATGGGTTTACTATATTCTGTTATTGAAATATATATATTTGCAAATTAGAGATCTTTACTTGTGAAAGTAATAGAAGCAAATTCTTTTTGTAACAGCATTTACAACTCTAATTGGGATCTCAATGCTAATATGTTTGCTTGTTCCTCAGTGGAATACCTTTACATTGTTCTGCACTGAGGATATTTCAAAAATCAACCTCAGTCTCAGTTTTTCAGCTAAAAATAATTCCAGTATTGCATTTCAAATACTCCCAAAAGATCCAGATTCTGAGGAGACACTCTTTATTAGATGGCTGCCAAATTTTTGTGTATTTATGACTTGCAATTACAGAAAAATCCCAGTAATCAATACATATTCTGCAACAGAACATAAAATAAATTGAGAATTAAAGTGGCATGTAAATTACAAATATCTGCATTCCAGGGTCTGCACAAAACCTTATGTTTTATGATCTTGAATCACACCTTGTCTGACATTGCTTTAGCTATATATTGGGACTCCAGAAACCCACTGGCATTTTCTAAAACAGTGAAGTATAGTGATAACATGAGCAGCTGAAACACAAAAATCTGCAATAGCATATCTGAGTTTATTTTCCAGATTGTAAGAATGTACAACTCTGTGTCTCTTTTAAACATTAAAAACCCTCAGAGAAGATTGTAATGGACTAATTTAAAAATAAATAGTGACCATTTTATTAAAAATCTATTTTCATATTTCAAAATAGCTCTGTACTGTGAAACTCTGAATATCTTCCAGAATTTAAGATTCCAGTACCCTTCTGGGTCACCTTGTCCAGTACTTCACCATTCTCATTGTGAAAAATACTTTCCTTTCATAAAATTTTTTCTTGCTGTATCTTGTGACTAGGTTCTCTATTTATTTCAATGTACTTCTCTAAAAATCCTGGTCCCAGCCCTTCCTTAGCTCCTAAGTAGTGGAAGACAGCAATTAGCTTTTCTTTTAGGCTCTTTTTTTTCCAGGCTAAAGAAATGCCTGCCTAGAACCAAGCAGCCCCAAACCTAACAGGACATGCCACTGCAACCTAAAGGAAAACAAGTAGAATGGAATATTCATTCAACTTAGCTTGCTAACTACAGTCTAAGACAGCACATCTGAGGTTAGTGTTTCTTCTCCACTCCAAAGGAGCACTGATGACTCATTTTTGAGACATTATCTTATATTTTACACCTCCAGCTCCAAAAAACCCTGCTTGAAGTAGTCTGTAAGATAAAGGGAGCAGAAAAGAGCACTTATACCAGTGGAGTTACTAAGCTCAAAGTTTAGAACATGCTTAAACGCTGTCTTGAATGGGACTGGATTAACATATGGGTATCCATCTCTTCCTGAGCAGGCTTCCACAGGCCTTAATATTCAAGGTAGGTTCAATTAAATAGTAACTTAACTGGCCCTTTGTTCCAAATAACATATTTCCAGTTATTATAATGAAAAAGTTTTGTGAACAGTTTTTCCCCATTGAGGTCAGTGCTACAATTCAATGCATGGTTTCCACTCCCAGATCTGTCTGACTGTCTATACGATTGGAGTCAAGTGGCATTGCCACTAACCAGAGCTGAATCCTACATTTTCTGCTCAGGAAAATCCCATTAAAGTCAGTGGTGCAGAATGAAGCCCGGCATGACCATTCCTCTACACAATTTTTTATATGTACTTGAAAGCAATTCCCGTAGAATTTGCAGTCAGCACTCTGTGTTAGGTTTCTCAGTTAGGATTTGTTCTCAGTTCTCATTTGGCTTCTGTTTCTGTGGAATCAGCAAAAATTACTCAAATCAACATTAAGGCGCTTTATGACTTTTCCAGATATACAATGGTTCACTTCTATTTTATCTTTTGGCTAATATGATCAGTTACTCCAATCCTTGTTGACTCCCTCGATAATGTTGTCTTCAGTTCTTGGGCTTTAAATTTTAATAGCCAGTGCTGACCTGTGTGCTTAGTTGGTTCTTCATAAAAGCACTTTTTACGGGATAAATTCACAGACTTCCTTTCATCCCTGATGGAAATAATGAGATTTTTTCCTGTTGTAATTTTTGTAATAGTGCAGCACACTCACCTCCTGCCAGGAAGCTTGTACAAATTGCTACAAAACATAATGGTAAGTGTTATTTTTACACTTGTTTTGGACTCCAGCATAGAACTATATTACATGTTTTATTAGCTAATTTACCAACTACTATTACCTAATTCATACAACATGATATGTGTTAGGTATACTTGTCTACCACTTCAAAGTGGCTCTTATCTGAGTCTAGTGTGTGTTTTTGTGAATCCACAGAAGTTAGTCTATCTGTGGTTTTATAAGTGAAAAATACATTTCAGAGATGTAGGAAAGCATAAAATTAAAGGGTAGGATCTCCCTCTGTCCTTTTCACATACAATATCTTATTATAATAAGTAATTGATTTCTCATTGCCATTGTTCAATAGTTTTGATTCACAGCCCATGAGGGTTAATGGAAACAAAAGACCCATGAGTGAGACCTGAACTTCATTTAAGTCCTTGTTAACACTCACGTTGACTATGGGACTGGGATTTCGGTAAATGTCAAAGTGGCAGAATCAAACTCAGTCAAGTCCCTTTGGTCTTAATTTTGGTGGAACACATGATCTGAAATTCCCAAGTTCTGTTGAAAATCATCATCAAAAAGGAAACGTCAACTAAGACTTTTAATAGCCTAGTGTTACTGGACATTAGTTGTAAAGCCTTGTGTTTATGTAACCCTGCTCCAGTTCAGGTTGTCAGCAATAACCAAGTCATGAATCCTGAATTTAAATCCTAAAAATATTTAATACACAGGTATTTTAGGGACTGTCATGTCTGATAGCTGGTTCTGTCTTAATAAAGCCTCAGTTCACACTGTTAAAGAGCATCACATATTTTTATGCCATGTGAAAAGAATTAACACTGGCTATTTTTCCTGTATCTTAGATAAAGCAAGTTTTTATAATTGCATATAACTTTTCTCATAATATCTGGCAAATGTGTTTTTAATAGAAGCTCTGGACTCTTTGAAGGGTAGCACCGTGATCCACAAACACATCAGACACTTCAATGGCACTAAACAGGCTTAGGAAATCCTCTGAGGATCTTCAGAATGAGCAGCAAATAGACATGGTGACTGGTGTGAGAATGAAAAATTAAGAGCACTAGTTAGGGTAGGAAAGAACAAAAGAATGTATCAGACAGAGAAAGACTGCAATAGCTACGATCAAACAGAAGCATTCTGCAGTTTTACAGTAAGAGGTGAAGGCATTGCTGTGCCATAAGGGGGAGTCAGCTTAATGAATGTCATGACATCAAAAAACCCAGAAAAGAATAAATAGAGGTAAAAGTCCAAATAAAATTAAAGTAATTCACTAGGGAGCCAAACTGTGACAAAGTCCCACGATAGCTAGTAAGAGCGGGATCTGTTGATATAATGGAAAAAGAAGCTAAAAGAAGGATCATGTCTCTGAATGCATGAAGTGCCTTTTCCTGTAGGCAGAAACTAAGGAATGGAGAAGTAAAAGAATGGGAATCACATTTAGATCAGGCCCAGAAAGGAAGAATTGTCCAAACAGACAAAACTGGTAGGAAATACAAGAGTGGCCTGAAAGCAGTGAGAGACAGAACTCACCAATATTCCTCCTGTGGTTTAGAGAGAGAGACAAATCCTCTTATGGCATGTGTGATTACGGTACTGGGTGGTAATATCCTGACTCAGATCTTAAAATAAATGCAATTTCTGTAATTGCCTACTATCATGGGCATGTTGCTGTGCATTAAGATATTACAAAGTGAGAATTACCAAGGGAGACATACAATATTTTTATCTGCTGGCTGTAATCTTAACTCTTATCACTGAGGAGGGTATATATGTGGCTACTGGAGTTTTCAGGGCCACTCCAGCTAAACACTATTACAAGAACATCTGCACAACACGGTGGCAGAAACACTGTTCTTTCTGGATTTATGCCTAGGGAAAGCTGTTTAAATAAAAGAAAAAAAGCCTAGTGTTGATAAAGTTTTGAAGGTGTAATATCTCGTCTGCTTTCCTAGTTTTTTTATGTTTCTACTTGCAAAGGAACCCAGATCTTTGAAGCAAGTCTGCCTAGATATTTTCATGGTAGAGAACAAAGTTGGTTTTTTTTTTTAAAAGAACACTGTAAATGTAATAATAA
>WUAM01000431.1:16260628-16271663 GCA_024336885.1 Actenoides hombroni
GTTTGGTTGGGGTTTCTGGGTTTATTTTGTTTTTCTTTGTGTGTGTGTGGAGGGGTGGGGTTATTTGGTTGGGTTTTGTTGGTTTGGTTTGGAGTGGGTTATTTCTTTGGGGGGGGGGGGTTGGTTTGGGTTTGTTCTAGTTTTTTTTGGGTTTTTTTAAACACAAATATCTCCCATAGTCTTTAATTGTGCTTGATAGAAGTAAGAATCCCACATGACAGAACCAGCCAGTTGGTAAATGGATTCACTGATGTACTGTGATGGTCAACAGGCTACGAGAACCTCGCCCTGTTCTTTATCATCAGTTATGTCAAGAAGTTAAAATTTCAGGTTTAAAACAAAGTATTTTGAGCTTATACAAGTGCTATAAATTACATAAAATTTAACATTATACAACTTATCGCATAACTACTTGTAGAATTTAATGTATATATTTAGATATATTTTAAGCTGATTGTACAATTATATTACATAAAACTATATAATACAGTCCTCTAACACATTACCTACAAATTACTGGGAAACCTAATGCAACCTTTAAGCAATCCTTGCTTAAAATAGGAGAAAACTACTTAGTTACTATTTAGAACTCTTGTCTTACAGTTACGGATACGAGTCAAGAACTGAGGGAGTTTTGCTTTGTACTGACTTACCTTATGTCACTGAATGCTCTCTGGGAAAGAAGCAACACGTAATAAATTCCTAGCTATTGTTCAGTATTCACTTATAAAAACACCACATGGTTTAATGAATGTTTATAAAATACCCACTGTTAATTGCTTTGCAATGGCATCGCACACACACCCACAAACACCCCTACAA
Organism: Actenoides hombroni; assembly: GCA_024336885.1. NCBI lineage: Eukaryota > Metazoa > Chordata > Aves > Coraciiformes > Alcedinidae > Actenoides > Actenoides hombroni. The sequence goes on from WUAM01000431.1 coordinate 16,261,451, forward strand.
TAAAAAGCACAGACTGCCTAACCAGAACTGGTTCAGCCTTGTTTGCATTGTTATATAATCACTAATTATGCCATCTAAGGCACTGGAGAGGGAAACAAACAAAACAAACAAACCCAACACCAACAACCACCAACCACACACAGAACACCACACTCAATAAGCAGATTGAATAACAAAGAAATATTCTGTCGATGCCTACCTTTTATTTCTCAGTCTTCCTTTCGAACACAAGTGTTCACTTCCCACCAGGATTTTCCTATGGTGTTAATTTTATTAAGTATCCAAATGCTAGTAAAGTTATTCAAACATTGCACCCTTTCTACATAAGGGATGGTGTACATACAAAACACTCATTACCCAGTTCAAAACCAGTAAAATCAGACCTGACACCGGTTTTAGTGCATAGTTTAGTTCAGCTCCCAGTCATATTTCTGACACCTATGAAAGATCATTTCAAACTAAGACATGAAAACCTAAGTAGAATTAGCAGCTGTAGAAGGTTTGGTTTAGGCAATTTGCTTAGCATTACACTGGAGCTTTGTAACAAAAGCACTAAAAGTCTTCACATGGACTTCTCTTTTGTCTTTCTGAAACTTCAGTACAAAAGCTTCTAACTTCAAGTAACTGCCCAATTCAGACTCAAAGGCTCTTGAAAGAACTTTGTGGTTTGGTTGGTGGGTTTTTTGGGGAGGGTGAAGGGTGATGGGTTTGGGTTTTTTCCCCTCCATTATGAAGCAGCAAATATCTATTTCAAGTTTTGAAAGAGCAACAAAGATACCTCCGTTCTCAGATCTAAGTCAAGAAGCTTTCAGATACCAGGAGCAGGACCACATCTGAGGTTGTCAGCCAGAGCAGACATGCCTTGGCAGTCAACACATAGCTTGCAATAAACACACTGAATCCAGCCTCTACCTGTTTACTACATATTTGAACAAGTCATTTTGGTTGCTGGCATAATAAGGGCACCAGAAAGTAAATCCTGCTCTCATCCTTTGCCACTCCAGAGGTCTGCAACCCTCATTCAGCGTGCTGTCACATTTAACTAACTGCCAGCACACAGATGATGAGCTTTTTGATGAACAGTCTGCATCTCCCCACCACACTCACACATGCCTCACAGAAAGAGATAAATATACACAGGCAGAAGCCAGCTACTTTGGATCAAAGAGAGATATTAACAGAAGTACAAATGGCAGTTAGATGCCGAAAGTCGGTGAGAACTGGGCACCGAATTCTCTTTTAGCATTCGAAAAATCTCCCTGTCACAGCTCATTGTTTGTCAAAAGTTCTCTTTCAGAAAAATCTGCATTCTGATGCTAGCGTTCCTGCTAACAGACACCACAATCTTAGCTAGAAAGAAGAAAGGGCAGTAGACCAGATGTTCTTACAAAAGAATTTAAAAAAAAAAAAAACACCCCAAAAAGTATAAAATCTCTTCCTGAACAGGTTTACCAATTAAAGATTATTGGTATTCACTGAATATGCTACTTATGGTGCAAGATTTCCCTCAAAAGAGGAAATTACTTTCCATCTGAGACAAGAAGAGATGAAACCAATGCAAATGGCTTTCTAGGGTTACGTTTCATGTTTGTTGCTGAAATTTAAAACAAACGCTGTTCCTCAAGACTTTCAAAATCGGTTCCAATTTATAAGTCATTCATTTCAATGTGCTTAATATGCTATAGACACACATTGTTAAGCAATTACACTTTATGGTGCTCCAGTATTTGAGGACTGCTGACTGGATACAAACTTTTCTCCTTCTTTGGGTAACTGGAAACCATTTGTTTCTACATCCAGGCTGAGTCAATGTTCAAATCCTGTCTGCTTCCTGTCCAAAGTCAAATGAACAGCACGGGATGAAAGACCATGTAAAATTAAAGGAATTATTTTTTTCTTCCCTTTTAAGAGGGGAAAGCAGCAGTAAGGTCATTTGCCACAGATAAGTTTTAAATCACCACCCTTTCTGTTATTTTTTCTTTGACATGTAAGTAAGTCCTAAATGTTTTCAAATTGGCACTGTATGTTTTAAAAAAACCTAGCACTGGATTACTGTTTCACACTATATTTATAGAAAATGTAATGCCTGTTGAGATAAGTTTTCTTCTTGCTTCAGAAAAATCCTATTACCTACATCATCATCTTCAGCTCATAGGCAATTACTTAATGCCCTTGGATTATTCAAAGCACTCACACGAGCTTCTATTCTGCGTACTCTGTTGCTGCCACCCCCCACCCCTATATTCCTGTCTCTGGCCAGCAACATACTTGGCTATAAGAAAAGGGGCACTTTTCATCTGTAATAGAAATGGGCCATGTTCATGAAGTGTTGCCAGAGTACACTTTCTCAGAAACTGCCACAAGGAAGATCTTACTTTCCTAAGTCACTGCAAGAGCTGACTGAGGGCAGAAATAACCCCTGTTTTCCTACTCTAAAAATAATAAAAAGTCCTTCAGCAAGACATTTCTGTTCATTTACAACAACTCATTAGCTGTCACAATTGACCTCTGTTTTTAAACTACATTTCTCCCTTCCAAATGGCATTTTCATTAACACGAAATGCTGCTTGAAGGCTTTTTGAGAATTTGCACTTGGTGGACACAGCACACTGTCATCAAATTGTATACAATTAACCTGAAATTAGAATGAACTGCAGAAAGGCAATTAAAGCAAACTATCAAAGAAATAAAAAATTTTTGGTAATTCTTCAGTGAATATCTTTTTGGAACAAATACTGATAGGCTTGCAACAGGTCTATTCAAGAGAGGTCCAAGACACACCCCACAATATGGTGCAAATCAGTCATTCTAAAAGCTTACAGGTAAGTGTCTTTCCACACCAGATTTTGCTCAAGTTTTATTCCCTTATGTACTCTTCATCACCTATCATCGACACAAGAACTGGATGAAACTGTATTCTTCTTACCTTACCTTATTATTTACACTAACCTTATGGTTAGTGTAAAAATGAACATAACCAAAGAACACATTCTCTGGGGTTTGCTTGGTGAGATGGTTTTTGTTGTCATTTTGTTTTTTAAACAATAAAGAGAGTAATTGTGAACCAAGGCAGGAAACAAGTCCTCCAGCATCATCTTTTCTTTATGATCCATGCACTCAGCACACAGTTATTCCAGCAGCACCCTGCCTCCTAGAGCAAAGAATGGAAGACAACCTCATACACACTGAGCTCAGTGAAGATGCTTGTTTGAAATTAAAAGGGGAGGGAATGATTGTCTAGTATTCAAGAGGTTTGAGCCATTACATTCTCCCTCTCCCACAACCAATAAATCCAAAAGCTAGAGGTTCAAACAATAAATGAAGCATTAAAAATATCCACCTCTTTTCATGCAAAAGAATATGATTTATAAAGACTTGATTTATAGATTCCACAGCTTCTCACACAATAATTCTGGTTGGCTTATCTAGTCAAATGATTAATATCCTAATACTACTGTTTATGCCACATTGTCTCATTGAGTTCTTGAATATCTTTCTGTAACTAGGTATTAATTTTATTTTTTTATTATAAATCTGTGATAGAATGGGCAGAACTGATTTCTGCAATTCGCAGAACACCAGTTATAAACCAGTAAATTAACACATGTAAACACTGCCTTTCTGCCAACAGTTCTCACTTCTCAAATTATTAAATGTGAATTACAGTAACAAATAGATGAGGCAGGAAGGAAATAATTTTAATAATTACCGAGTTATTTATATTGAGATAAGACTTAGAACCTTGATTAAGAACTATGGCCGAGAGAAAGAGAGAAAGAGAGAGAGAAAGAGAGAAAGAGAGAAAGAGAGAGAGAAAGAAAGGAAGAGAGAAAGAAAGAGAGAAAGAAAGAGAGGAGAGATGAGTATTGATAACTGCAGGCAAGTTTTTAAGCAGATTTCTTCCACCAATTATATATCATAGAATAAAAATAAACTGAAGTGTTATGTATGAATGATAGGAAAAGCAATATGCTTATTAAAAAAATGCTAGTACTTTGATCCAATAAAGAACAACATTATATATTTTCAAAGTTTTCATGGCTTTTATCTTGTAATTATGCAGTAACACTTGTTTATATGCAAAACCCTCCTTGGGATGGCAGACAAATCAAGCAAGGAACAATCTTTCCTTCCTAGTTAGCTATCCCGAATTCCTCCTCAGTACAAGCAACTGAAAGAGGCATGTAATTTCATTTACGAAGTGCATTCTATGCCACATTTGTTCTGCATGCAATGATACAGGTGCCAGAGCAGAAAGTCTACAGAATGCAGACACTGTAGCATACCTCCTGGCTTGTTTCTGAAGTCTGGAAATGCACCTGCAAGTCTGGTTCCTGTCATCTATATTAAACAAAGACTGCAAGGCTTACTCATTCCTGCTGTCTCAAAATCAGAAATGTTTATCCTCAACAGAGTGGCACACAATTTTGTGCAGAAGTTACACACTGAAAACCAGTCACCTGGTATTAGCGGGTCAAAAAAGTTATATATAAAAGTTATATATATAGATATATATAGTTTACATTGCAGTTAGTCACAAAACCCACAGACAAAAAACACATAAAACCCAAATAGACTAAGTCACTTAAGCCAGATCAGAACCCATGGGTATGGATGGGATGACACAAGAGAGCAAGATCTCAGCTGATCTGCACCAGTGTATTTGGAAACACATTTGAGAGCTTGATTTTTTTCTCATTACCCACTGTTGTGAAGCCAGAGTTCAACTGCTTCTGTATGCAAGGAAAAAAAAAAAAAGGGGCAGGGGGGGAATGTAGGAAGGAGGAGAGACAGAGAGCTAGAAGGGCAGAGCAGGAAGTAGAAAATAGCTACACAGAAGGTATTTGTCCCTTCCTTTCTTTCTAGTCCATTTTTACGTATGAAGCAACAGCTACCACACAGTTTCAACATCCTGAGCTAGGAGGACTTCACTAGCCCTTCCCTAGGGAAGGTCAGAACCAAAGGACAAACATAGGTGTGATAAATACGTAAAGTCACATTCCCAAAGCACCACAGACTGGTCCCTTAACTGCAAGGTTGAGCTGTGGAAACATTACCCCCTTCCCAAAGGCACAGTTGTTCAGCCACACTGCACAAAGCAGAGGAAGATGAGACAGAGCAGAGTTTGGTCATTCTTTCCTTCTTCCACATATATTTCTCAGAAGACACTTTCAGAAAAGATGAATCTTTGCGTGCCCACTACATCCTACATCCTAGAATTTTATTATACATCCCCATTGGGAAACTATGTCCATCTCAACAGTAGTGAGGATGTTTCACACTCTCACCTGCTGCTCACAGTACACTTTTTCTGCTTCTTCCCAGCACAGAAAAGAAGAAAGCTCTCCGGACTTTTTATTCAGTCCCAAGGGAAAGAAGAACTGAACTTCAGCCTCTTACCTGTAGTTCCACATTATAACGTGTATGATTCAAGTAACATATGAGCATTAGGTTTTGCTCTAATAAATGAGATCACTCAAGTGTGGTCCTAAACTACTGGGGCTGGGCTGATTTTCAAGGACATTATACGTCTGTTAAAACTCAAGGAGATTGACAGTGAAAGCAAGAATTCTTATATTCTTATAATTCTATTCCAGAAGCATTCAAAGTAACTACACACAACAGAAGGGGGTTTTGCCTTCGTGACAAGACCTTATCTTGAAAAGCGAATGGGGGTGGGGAGTGGTGCTTGTTTTAAATGGAACTTGCCTGCATTTTGGTAATAAAGATACAAATGGTAAGCTGTTTGTACATATTGAAAAAAATAGGACAGAGTGCAATTCCTACCATGAAAACATCTCCTTCAAATCATTAAGCAGCCTGCTACTTGACAGAGTAAACGTTAGTCCCAAAGTAGATGCACAGCTGGATGAGCACAAATCCCCTATTTTAAATTAGACTTATCCCTTTGCTAGTCAGACGATAATTCCAATTCTGTAATTCTATTGCCTAGGCACTACATGGGTTGGAAATCCTCTCACAAAAAAACGTGAATTCTCTTCATCAAGTATTGTTACGAGAAAAATATATTGGTCTCTGAGGCCTTTTAAGGCAGGAAACCAACTCCAATAAATTAAATAAAAGCTATGTTGTCATGAAAGAAACTATTTTCTCAAATTTTCCATCAAGTTTCACTGCTGCTGCTGTAAGCAGGCAGGAGCACGGATTCAAGAAAGTTAGGTAGCATAACTATCCTACTCAACTGCCTCTGTTTGAAAGAAAGCACTTTATGGCTGGGGAACCAGCTCTTCTACAGTGTGATACCAACCAGCCATACCTAGATGAAGGGTTTCACCTACAGAGTGCAGATGTTATACACACATATTTTCTTGGGATGAAAATTCTTATAGAGCCTGTTGCTTTCAGATCATAACCCAAAAAGCAATCAGTGAAGATATGCCTGCAGACAAGAGTTGACACTATTTCCCATACTTGTCCATTTTCTTAATATATGACAGATGGAAACAGGCTATTCATTACTAAAGATTTTATGTTCTAGTTCCTTTTCCATGAAAAAAATAAAAAATAAAAAAAAAAATAATCTAAATATCCTATTTATAAGCTCACAATTAGCTACACTTCACCACCATGAATACGATATCACGCAGGGCAGATTATGACTTTATATAGGGAAATAAGCACAAAAAGCATCTGGAAAGCTTAAAGAAAGAAAAAATAAGGCAAGACGAAAGGTAGGGGAAGATGCAACTTAAACAAGGAAATCACAACTGAAAATACTTGATACAGAAGGAGACTTTCTCCATAATACATAACATCTTGCAGTAAGAGCCCAAAGGTTTGTAAATATGGATGCTGGTATATGTTCTATGCGTTGGACTCTTCAAAGAAAGTATTTATGATGAGCACTTGTGTGTATGCATGTCAAGAACTGGTTTAGCTGAAACAGCTGAGTTCCTTCTTGCATTAGTAGGTTAGACACAGTAGATGTATGTGTGTGTGTTCAACGCATGATAAAATCCCAGTTTTCATCATGGATGATTTAGAGGAAGGAAGCACATGATGTCAGCAGATCATCCAAATGTCGAACAGACTGCCTGCTAAATAAAATCTGTTGGGGCTGCTGAATTAAACTAAGTTAATTTGGCATGTGGACTCCTAACCCAAGTTGCCCTTAATTCACTGAGGCTTTTCGCCAGACAAGGAAGTCTTGTTTACAAGGCATTCACAAGGTATTAAGATGGAACGCAGATTTAAATATGTTTCCTTCTTCCTCAGGAAAATTCCCCAAAGGGTACATTGCACTGGGAAAAAAAAACAGAGCAACATGCCATCTGGAAGTTCACAGTAGCATAGATGCAATTAATTAGAGTTCAGAGTTGCAAGGAGGATCCTCTCCCTTTCTCCCCGGGGGTCTCCACAGTTTTGTTTCTTCTAATTCAATTAGATACCTGAAAGCTTGTGAATGAATGGAATAAGCAAGGCCAACCCCGATAACAAGCAGTCCGAGGCTTCTGGAGCATATTTGTCCCTAGAGCTCCCAGTCCAGCCCTCCTGCCACCCCATTAGGAGGCCACAGCTGACTCACCTTTGACAAATGCATCAACTGGCTCCTTGTCTACACACCAGCATGGCCAGAAGGGTAAATGAATCATAACACACAAACCCAAGCTCTCCTTGCACTTTCTTTCCCTTCAAAAGCATTGAGGGACCAAACTATGCTTTTGCAGATGAGGATGCAGGCTCAGGTCTACATGGAAGTGAAGCACACTGTAAGCAGTCAAGTGTGCAGGGTTGGAGTCATGCTTCATGGAGCAAAGGAGACATGATAAGAGGGTCTCCATCAGGAATGGCATTGCTTCCTTGCTGCAGACCACATTTTCAACCTCTGCAGTGTTGTGGAAGACTTTCACACCCATGTCTATATATAAAGATTTTCCTTCCAACTCCATTCAAGTAGAATTTGAAAAAAAAAAAAAAATCCCAACCATGGCATCATGGTGACTTCAGTGTGCACAGATTCCACAGTTTAAGAACTTCACCACACAGAGATTTTAGTGATCAGCATTATCACATACATACATCAGCAGCCTGTTTGATTCCCAGTTCTTTACTGGCTGTCTCCCTGCCTTACCAGTTATGCAATCATTCCCTTTAGCCTGTGACCCCATGCCAAGCTAAAATGATGTGAGTGAATGTAACACAGTCCATCCCCCTTCTTCTTCATTCTTCTGGGATTACTTAGCACATGCTAGTAGGGTTTCAGTGTAGCAGAACTTGAAAATTCCATCTTGGGTTTTCAGATTTACAAATCCTACTGCCTGAGAAGACAGAGGAGTGATACATCAAAAGAACTAGACCAGAACCAATTCTTATAAAAAGCAAGACAATTATGCTGAATCTTACTTTCATAACTAACATTTGAAATGTCCAGAAAAACAACTTTGTAATCATGGCACTCCACAAAACACGTAACTTGTGTTCCCAATGTGCATGACTTTATAGTTAATTAAAACAGAATACATTAATTAGTGTGTTAAACAGCAATTTAGCACGTACTGGAGTTGAAGAGCTGTAAGAGAGACAGATACTGACTTCTGAGTACTTAGGCACAATTTTTATCAGGCTTAAAAAGGAAATGTGTTCATTTTCAATTCTAGGAGGCTTTAATAAACTATCATTTCCTCTTTTTCCTAAACTTCATTTGCAAGATTTTATGCGGTTCCAATTCTTCATTCATTTGGCTAGCAATCTTTACCAGTGAGGCTGATGATACCCTCCATCACAGAATGCTCTTTCTACTCCCATTGCTATTTTGTACAGAAATCTTTCACCTCTCACCATCAGCTGCATTATAGCCAACCTAAATTCTGTCCAGTAAAGACTAGCTCTGTACTTTGAGAAACAGAGTCCTGAAAAAATAAAGGGTATGGGAAGTCTTACTTTTTAAATCTTAAACCCCACTGCAGATTGAGAATGAGCACAAAAATATCCAAGGAGAATTATTTTTAAAACTAGGTGTTTTTCAAGCCTTGAAAGGAAAGACCTTCATCACAACTTGATAAGTAGAGAAATCGTTAATTTTTAGCATTGCTTATTCAATTTTCTTCTAGGCTACAGATCATATTCATGTCCAGGAAAATGACCTGTCTGGAAAGGGAAAGCAATCAAAAACATTGTAACAACTCCAGTGTTTTTTTAATAAAAGAGCAAGAGAGAGAGACATTGAACTGCAATTTTAAGAGGGAAAAAAAAGTAAATAAATAAATCTCATTGTATGAGATTATATAAACTAGATCTTGAAGCAGTTTTAAAGAGCATTAAGGATCTTGCTCTGAAGAGAGAAAAATAGAGTGATGGCAAAGCAAATGGTAGACACCCTAGAGAGGGAAAGCAGCAGGGAGAAAGACGAAGAAGTCTGTGTCTGGTATTCTACTTCCTAAACCACCCCAAACACTGCTCACTACCATAATGTTCTAACTCTGATAAATGGTATCCATTAAAGGAAGGCTTTAAATGTTTAAGATGCCAGAGTACAGTGACAAAGGAGAAATACATTTTTAACCCGAGTATTGTCAAGGAATGGATTGAACAGCCTCTTTTACAGTTCTCTTGCCACACGGTATACTGCATCACAGCAACAGACACACAAATGCTTTCCAAAAGTGAGGCAAGTAGCAAAGTACATCTCCCAAGTACTTGCATGTTCACAACTCAGCTTTCCCTCACCTGAAATCACCCCTTCCCAGTAAGAATGTAAACAACACAATGTCAATTGACAGACTGAGGAATAAGTCTATGAATTCAGGGATTCAGTCACTCAGAGCTTCACAAAACTTCTGTTTTCCCAAAATTTGTTTGTATTAGTTGACCAAACCCACTTTCTATGAGTAACCAGCTAACTGGGGAGTTCTCTTTGATTGATGTAATGTAAGCTGTAAGCGACATTGAGAGGACTGCTTAGATACCTCTTAAAGGCAATGGAGCTGCATCAAACACTCATTTTAGTATTTTGCTTCTCTTGCTTTTTTTCTTTCCAACACTACATCACTGACACAGCACTGTGAAGTATTGTTACAGCTGTGCCTTTGAACTTTTATGCCTTTTAGGACATGGAGATATCCTAAGAGGCATCATCACTGCTGCTGAATAATACTTCTTACTTGCAGAGGAAAAGCTAGAATAACAGGAATAAAGAGGTCTCCTATATTAAAAAAAATAAAATTAATTCTTAAAATATTTTTAAACTTATTAT
>WUAM01000431.1:16271673-16348987 GCA_024336885.1 Actenoides hombroni
TATGATGAAGATAACAGAGAGATCCCTTAGTACAAGTACTTATGTCCATCTGTAAAGCACTTTGCCTTTGTCTGCCAGATATCATTTCTAATAATTAAACGTCCTGAACTTCTGATTCTACTTTCTGCACGGTGACTTCGTGCTGACTTCCTTTCAACATAAATTTCCTGATATACTATCAATTCTTTGCCAGCCAAGAGGCAACTTTCAAACAGTGAAACAGAATAGTGAGCAATTCTAACACCCCTCTGCATCAGAGAGGAAATATTTTCAAATGTTTTCGTAAGTGTGATTTTCCCCTCCACCCCCTCGTGGAGTATACATCCAATAATAGCTTAACAGTGACTGCAGAAGTCTGAAAAGATTGCTGTTAGACCACTTTTTTTGTATTCACAGAGTTTCTCAGAGAAAATAGTTTGAGATGACAAAATACAGGAGAGGACAGTAAGCATAAAAAAACCAAATATATGGCTTGCTTTAGATTTAAGGGCACTACAGGAAAAAACTCTCACCAATGTATCCTGGTTTTATTGGAGCCATGAAAATAAATAGTGCAGTAGCTGGCAGAGCTCCATCACCTGTTCCATACAACAGGAAAAGAGTCAGAGCATGCAGTGGCAAATCTACTGTGATACAAACTGTTTAACAACAGAGAAGCTAGGAAGTACAGGCACTGTACTAAGGCAGGCAGGTTGGTTCATTGGTGCTGGGTTTCTATTGGAAAATCTTACAACTTGCAAGGAATGAAATTACTCTGCTTTGAAGAGACGTAAAGACTATGGTTTTCTCTGAGCACAACCCACAATCTTCCTGATGGAAGAACTTTCCTGCCAAGTTCACTACAAGCTTTAGCTTTAAACAGCCCCTCAAAAAGGCTTCTGAAAGCAAAATGGGTTTCTGTTCTCTCTGGTATTCTTCCTCAGCACAGAACTCTCCACGCCTTTATGAAGAACAGCAAGACAACCACAACCATTCTTTTGGGAGAAACAGAAGCACATAGGATTAATTTTTCACCTTCAGGCACTGAAAGAGATGAGCATTTGAAACAAATATAAGGGCAATAAAATGAGAATTAACCTTTTTGGCTCATCTGTCTCCCTGTGCTTGCAACTGGACATGCAACTTTGTCAAATCAATTAAAAAGTAACCGATACACGTACTGGAACTTTCATCAGCTCAGCATTCTTCGTTGCTCTCTATGAGACGAAAAGAAATATATTGCTGTTCTGAACCATCACCAGCATGACTGTGAGAATAGAGAGTCTATTTCCAAATGGCAACATCCATCAAAGAAATGATTTTTTTATTACAGAAAGAGCTTCTTTTTTATAACATTTCAATAACTGGTAAAGGTGCATATCAATGAAAAGGGTACTGTAATAGCCATTTTTGAACCAATGTTCACTCTATGAGGTAACAATACATTTGGAAATGGGCAGATCACCTTTTTATCCAATCATTTCCCTGAATTTTTAAAATCTAAATCAGTCATAACTGGCTAATTCACTGCAGGAATAGATTAGATCACCAAAAGCCATAAGAAATTTTGTGTGGAAATTTGATAAAGACTATAATTCCAGAATAGGTTTGCAGTGAAAACTAAGTAAAACTACTATTGTTTAAATCATTGCAGGAGGAAAAAAACCAAATTTCTGAGCATAATATCAAGATACAATCCTCTTGTATAGATTACTACTCTTGCACTTCATTTTCCCACATCACCAGAAGACTCCTTTCAATACTACTTTACTTATATACAGCCAACTCTTATTCTAACTAAAAATTGAAAAAGCAAACTTGTCTCGTGCCACAGTGATGTGCCAAGAGTATAACCCATTGCACAGTCCCAGTTCTAGTTAGAAAGACCAACACCACAAAGAGGCAAAGAATTTCTGAGCTAGTAACTTGGGGTCAGTATCACAGGGCCTGGGGAGGCCCATCCACAGCTAAAGAAATGATCCCTTGGACATTCAGCCAAAGGACCGGACAGCAGAGTTGGCTGAGATAATTAACAGCTGAGAGGTAAGGCCAAGAACTTGTAAGCATAGAAACAGTTTTCTTCACGGAAAAGAAAGTCAGAGAGAGACCTGTGAATTCTGTATAGCCCACCAGTCCCCTAACAAGCAAGGACTAAGAGTCTTCTAATAACCAAACTAAAACTCACTTGTCTAAACTATCTTAAACCCTAATCTTATTGTACCAAGAGGGAACTAGAACCTCCTATGGGTATTTTCAGAGTGCTCAACAGAGAAGAGTATTTTTTCTTTAGTATCCTTTTTATCTTCAGCAGCAATGACATTGTAAGTGCATCTATTGGTGAGAACTATAGGATTCCACACCCATCCAGACTCCTTCCTCTTTCACTCCAATGCATTTGCCCCTACCACCCTCCAAGAGTGACAACATTTCACAATGTCATATGAAAAAAAAAAAGCCTGTCAAAGGAAAATTTATTCTCCAAAACCACATAATCTCCACTAACTAATGATCAGGAATCACAACCTATTTACACAGATAAAGACTTCTGAAAAAGACAAGATTGTTTCAAAATAACCAAGACATGAGTGATTTCAATTGCACATAATCTCTAGTCATCTCAAGCTTTAGTTTTCTTGTTCAAAAAGAGACAGTCCTGGAGAGCACAGCCACTAATCTTGCATGCCTTGCTCCCTTCCTGCATCACACACACAAGTGGAAGGTCAATGCTGCAGTGCAAAAACAGTGACAGCAGGATTGCCAAGCACTAAAGAGAAAACCTTGGCTGTACAAATTCCACAAAAAAACCCCAAAACACCAAAACCCCCAAAAAAACCCAAACACAAAAACACAAAAAACCCCCACCACACACACAAACTCAAAATAACTTTGCGCCAATATTCAGAATGATTTATTTTATTCTCCTCTTGCTTTGGCATTTAAAATATTTGAACTAAGTGGCTATGAGGGAAGGGAGACAAATACCAATGAAGAACTACTGTGCTTCAAATAAATATATTAAGCTCTTAATAAGAATCAAGTACCACTGTTGAAATTCTATTTTGATCAAACCAGCTCTGATATACTGATAGATTAGGATAGTTGACTTAATCATACATTTTCCTCAGAGGGCATTAAAATTTTTTAATAAATAATTTTACTATTAATAATTTATAGTCTCCAGATCAGTTAAAGATATTTTACATTGAAGAACAAGTCTTTGTAGTTAAAAATCACACATCTATCTTATTCACTTCCTTAGGTTTAAAAATCTTAGTTACCTTATTTTACTAAGGTAGCATTCACCTCTACCTTTTACAGCATTCATCTCTATCTTTTAAAAGAACAGTTCAACAAGTGTAAAAATACTGAAAGTTTTTAAATAGGGGAAATAGCATTTATTGTAATAATTACCTTAAAAAAAAAATAGCTATAGTAACTTACCCTTACATTTATCTTTCAAAGAACTTAAGAAGCTATATTTTTTTGTATTAAATTGGATAGCTTAACCTATGTAATACATACCTAATCAACCACAGTAGTATTAAAGGATAGATACTCCCAACAAAAGAAAATAGATTTAGCATCTGAAACAAACAAACAAAACCTTACACTAATGTAAGTATAATTAAATTCTTTATACCAAAGATAAACCAATAACATTCACATAAATGGAGTTTTGTGACAAAGAGCAGGAATCTGAACCAATTTTCATACAAGCAAAGATACTCCTAGAAGAGTCGTCGCTATAACACAGTGATAGTCCTCCAAGAACACAGGAATTACGTAGATATTGAAGAAAATATTACCAATTTAGAGATATATTTTTAAGGAAAAATAGAAGTCAAACTGAAGTCAAATCTCTAAAAGAAATATGTAGCATAGCTATTAAAAACCAACACACAAAGTTCCTGGCATATCCAGGTAAGCAACAATTCTCTTGAAAAGGCTAACCAAAGCCCAGACATTGGCACGGTAGTCAAGAACTGCTGTCTCCTCACATGGAAATTAGATGGTGAAGAGCAGATATAGAACAGCAATTATAGTTAGAAATTCAGTATTTTTTTCCCAAACAGGTCATCTCTCAGTTTCATGAATCCCTATGTCAACCAAGGTAACACGTTAGCCTGGCAAAGGTACCTCAAACCAATCTCTATAGATTCTGGCTCAGAAGAAGGATGTAGCTTTTCCTTCTTCAGTTCATACAAGCAGCAGAATCAAGAGAGAAAAGGCAGAGAAGATAGGGCTAACTTTTAAGCTGAGTTTGCAGCAAAGTTCAGAATGGCATTTTTTTGATGTAAAACTGCAGTAGTACTTGCTCATTTCCCCATCCACCTTTATCATCCTTTTACCTGTAGCTTCTTTCCCTGAGGAAAGAAAGCTAGATAAACATTAAGCTCAGAGACATGAGGTTCCTGTTGAATTCACATAAGGCCACAACTTGCATGCTTGCTCGGTGCATGGAAAATTACCACATGGACTCTCCTGGAGGACACTGTGCATGAGGTCTTCAATCTACCAAAGCATATATCATTCAGTTTAAAGAACATACATAACTTTTAAGTACATAAGCCTGTAAATTCATTACCCAAGAAGCCCAATTAAATTTGAAGAAAGATGACAATCACGATACAGGTTATTCACCACCTCATATAACTGCAATATAGCAATAGAACAGCAATATAACTGCCTGTAAGAATGTACTCACTCAGATATCAGTGTATTCTGCCTGAATCATGACAAACTCTTTTCAGAACTGTAGTCTTATGTTCTTAATTCCTCACAAAGCCAGTATCTTCTATGGCAACCGCTGAGGGACCGCATAAATATAAATGCACAATTCTGGTAGTACTCAAAAAAACCCTTGGCTCCTTCAGACCAGATCTCACAGCGAAAAACAGCATTTGGTTGGCCTCTGTCCACAATTACTGTCAGAGACCTACCATAGTTGAAAAACTGTAATTAACTATTTCTCAGTATTCATTCCAAGAACACAGGAGTGATGTAGAACAGTACAACTCAGCTTCCAACATTGTACCCAAGACCTAATGTGTTGCACAAAGCCCTAACTCTAAACACAGCTTGCAGGTACTTAGACCATGGCAGTTCACAGCATATAACAGCTGGATGTTTTACATTCAGGACTCTATTAAAATCATAAGTGCTTTATCAAACAATTCAGCATCCATGACTCTCTAGCTCTCTGAAACACTTGTAATCTGACCCATACACTGTTCCACAAAATGCTAAGCAGCTCAGTATCTCTCCTTCTGCTTTATGAGGGTAGCCTTTCTCTGGCTTGAACAATACATCAGTACTACAGAAATGTTTATTTCTTGAGCAGCTTTCAAAAAAGTTAAAAACTTCATTCTCTTCAACCCAGTCCACTACAAAATAGCAGTAAACCATATTTATTACAAATGCAGGTTATTTCTCCAGCTACATTTCCATTCCAAAGAACAAAACTGTTTTGTCTATGAATTTTTGTCATTCAACATCAAATACCACTGAAGGCTTCTACCTATTCCATCTAGTGCACTGACAAACTGTCACACAGTTCAAATACAGAATAGCTGTGAAAAGTTGGTATGAACAACACACAACTTTGAAGTATCCTAGAAAAAAAAATTAAGCAGAGGAATGTTTAGCATATTTTCTTTTATTGATTCAAGTAATGTCATTCAATTGTTCCGAAATTAAAGACTTTAGCAAGATGATCAAACAAAAAGCTTAATTAACTAAAGATATGGTGACTGTACAAATCAGATGTGGCAGTCCACTTACTGCTTTAACAGAACACACTTTCTAAAATCTACTTTTCTGAAAGAAAGTGCAAGTCTCTACTGTTCTATGGAGCTTTCATGGGTGGAGGGGACAGAACAGGAGTCGTCAGGGATTAGAACAAGTAGTTATTTAAGCAACAGAATTAGTCAAGTGTCATTTCCCATGGATTTGTGTATCTGATTTCAGAATTGAAAGCATGAACTGTTTCAGCAAATACAATGGCTTCCACAGCCAAGAAGCATACAAGACTGTCCACTGTCCAGAATTTCTGTTGTGGAAAAATCAGCAGCTCCAGGGGCTCCTTCCCAGCAGGGAAGGCTAAGAAGATCTCCCCAGACTACCCACTTCTTTGATTTTGCCTTCCTACCAAATTTGGCTAAAATTAAACAAGACTAGAAATTACAAGGTAAAAGGAAATACACATGCAAGCACAAATTAATTTCCTTTGGAAAATAAGATATAATGGTAAATGTGATATGAAAGGTTTCTCTTAACTAGTAATTAGCATAGAGCATAGTGTAATTATAAAGCAGAAACATATACTACATTGTGTATCATAGAATCATAGAATTACTGAGGCTGGAAAAGACCTCTGAGATCATCAAGTCCAGCCTATGACCCAACACCACCACATCAGCTAGACCATGGCACTCAGTGCTACATCCAGCCTTTCTTTAAACACATCCAGAGACGGTGACTCCACCACCTTCCTGGGCAGCCCATTCCAATGTCTGACCACCCTTGCTGTCAGGAAATGCTTCCTGATATCCAAATGAACCCTCCCCTGAAATAGGGGAGGACGAACCTTTCCTTAAGTAGCAGCTTATATTTAATTCCAGTCATAGTAATGGTTTAGTTGATTATATTAGAGTAACCTGATTGTTACTTGGATGGGTTTTGGTCATTTAACACTATTCCACACTTCCCACTGACTTTTTTTTTCTCACTGAACTGGGTCAGGGGTAGGGACTGAGAGTCAAGATGTGCACTTTCAAGTTTTCTACCTGTGAAAGAATTCATTCCTCCATTTTACTGCTATCTTCCCATTTGTTTTGTGGGACAGCAGAGTGTATTAGCATGACTGGTTATCCTATCAATGCCAAGAAAGCTTTACCTTCCTCTTCGGCCTCTCCTCAGCATGTAATCAAGGCCAACTGCCTTTTTGCCTTGTTGCTTGATGCAAGTGAAGCCTTACTGACACACACAGGATGGCACTGTGATCACCGAAATAGCTTGATTCTATTGGTACAGGCATAATTAAGGTTTTCTCCTGTCATTTCCCTTAATGCATGCCAATTTGGCCTTGTCAGTCATTTTATTCAGTATGACAGGAGCTTTCATCCAAATAACATCTCCAGGAGCAATCCAAAACCACTATGAGCATAGCTGTGCTGGAAATACTTTTCCTGTAGTGAGAGCTTCTTTTCTTCAATAAAAAAAATAATTAAGCAATCTCCATAACTGAACTGTAAAGCATGGATCAGAAAAGTGACCCCTTCAGAGAATAAAATGTGTTGGGTGGCAGGTATATTTTCTGTTTCTTTTTAAATTTTCCAAAGTGAATCTTGAGAGACTCTGTGTCTGGCCTTTCCAAGCCAACCCTGGGATTTTGAATGAAATACAGAAGGCAATGACGAATTAGTCATAACTGAGCCCATTGTAGAGGACTAGCAAGAAGGCAAAGCAGTTGAAGAAAACTGAGCATTTCCTTGCAAGCTGTGTTTAGTCATAACAGTAAACCTTTACTTACTTCTTTAATCCTTGTGACACTCTTGGGAATAAGTAAGGCTAAAAAAGCTGACCATATATCCTCCCTTTTGTGCTTGTGGATAAGCAGACTAACCCACATATGCTTACTATGCTTGCAAAGTAAGTAAAGTGCAAAAATAGAGGAATGATCCCTCCTATTTTTAACTTGGAAAGGAAGACAATATAACAAGCTTAATTTGGAAAGAAGCCTGAAGCTTTGCATCTTTCGCTTAGTGTTGCACACTTGGCTCTTGCTGAGAAGATAACTTTGAATATCTGAATCTTTTCATTATCTTAAATTAATATTACATAAAACACTGCACTCTCTAGGTTGTTTTTTGTAAACCGACAAGCAAGTCCAACAACTCAGGGCATGTACTAATGTGCCTTCCAAAACTGAGTGGCAGGCGCTGAATTAAACTCTCTGTTTGGTTCTTCAGTGTGCTTCACCTGCTGAGCTTTCTGATAGGAAAACCTGAGCAGTATTTTTTTCGTTGCTACCAGCTGTCAGTTACAGAACTAATTGTGCCACTGTCTCCTTCCTGGGCTAAGTATTCTTGTAATTTTTGCAGTTCTCCGACTCCTTTAACAAGCCTGAGCTAGATGAAAACATATTTGACCAGATGTAAGTATTTCTGAGTCTTCTTCCCAAAAGCTTGTGGCCAAAGTAAAACAAAATATTATTTATACTTCAATAAAACCAGACTACTTAGGGGGTGAAAAGGACTGTAAAACAAGCAATGTACACATCTGTCTTGCCATTCCCAGTGGTTACCCTAAGCAAGACTAGATAAGGTTTTTTTTCCTGTCAGTGTTGCAAGGCATGTCTACAGAGTAGATGATTTAAGCACAAAGCTACTGCTGGAAAGGAAGATAAGAAAGCATCTGCACTAGTTTGACAATAAGCCAGCTGGGGTCCACAGGATTACAGCTGTACACAGACAGAAAAGCAGCCTTGCTGGTAAAGTCCTCCCAGCAGAGTTCTTAAACATGGGGCAGCCATGATTAAACCACACTGCCTCAAAGCCGCCACATCCATGAGGCAACACACAGCACTGTGCATTACACCTGCAGATATCTGCACCAATTACCCACTTTTTTTGAGAGTGTCCTCCCTTCTAAATTTATTCTAGTTCCTTTGATGCTCCATGGAGACGTTTTTTGCCACTTGTGACCTTTTCTCTTTCCACATCTTAAGCACTCACTGAGGGATTTTCCATAAATATATCTAAGCCTCACGAAATACACTCTTACAGTAAACAGCCATTCTGCTGGTAGCATCCTTCATAACATTAGAGAGCAGCTCCAGATCTTCTCACCACCTGCAGCTTTGGCTTTCTTATATGGGCAATAGATAATTTCAAACGACTCACGGACATTTTCATATCTGGGAAACACATCTGGGTGCCCATAGGCTAAAATGTACCACACACCCTAAAGAGCCTACTCTGAGAGTTCCTCATGTCTGGGACCTGGCACCTGCCAAAGTTCCATATAGTAGTCTTTTTCTTTCTTCTTCCAAGACACCATTATTAATGAAGAAAACTGTTAAGTCATTTTTCTGCCTTTAAAGAAGTATCAACAGACAATTCTACAGATTAAAAATTGCTTCCACTGAAGTAGCTTCACTGCTAACACACTTTAAACTGCACTATGGCTGATAAAGAAGGAAATACACATGTCTATTTACTCTGTCACCTGGAAAGTCTTACTGCGCCTGCCAGCTAATTTGCTGAAAATGCTAAAGGCATTATGACTAAATAGAGTTGGACTAGAGTTTCCAGAGAGACAAGGGGTTCAGGGAGAATGAGAGGAAAAAGAATTTGTTTGGTTCTGATCAGATTCACAAAGCTTTGGTTCTGTAATGGATATGCAATAAAGCAGATATTGTGCGTAGCATAAATTCAAGAGAGATTAATGGTCACATTAACCTTTTGAAAAACGATAAAGCAGATTTATTCCCTTGCAATTGGTGTGATAAAGTAATAAAAACATAGTAAAATAGACCAGAATTCATGTCTTCTTCCTTTGTTCAATGATCTGACCATCAAATAAGTAAACAAGTAAAATAATCAACAAAGATTTACAGCATGAACAAATGCATATAATAAAACTTTACCTGACATTTCATCCAAGCAATAGAGAAGCACAATTAGAGAGATGATAATAAGATGTTCTAAAAAGTGCTCGAAAATTGTTCTGAAACTAATTTCGGCATAAGAGACAGTATTACTATTCTCTTTACAAAATTTATATGCACAGAGACATCCAAATCAATCTCTTGGAAGGTACTAAATTGAGAAACATTTTTGGCCGTGTTAGTAATAGCTTTTCATGTTTGCCCCTATCTAGATAAAATGAAAGTAAGCTGTGATGTGAAAGAAATTGACCAGAAATACAAGGAAAAAACACATGGTCGTGAATATTTTCGCTTGCCCTAATTGTCATGGAAGTTAATGCTCAGCTGCAGTGTTGGTTTCATGATCATTAAAAATTGCCCTCTTTTTTTTTTTTAGGTAAATATGATTACTTCCAGCTTGAAAACATTAATATTCTTTCTGATGTAAGGGCTTTGGAGAACAAGAAAATTCATCAAATACTATACATAAATCAGACTCCTTGAAAAAAATCTTGCCAGCACAATATGTGAAACTCATAAAAATCACCTCATCAATATCAATGTCAAAAATAAATGCTTAGAAAAAGCAAAATCAGAAAGAAAAGAAAAAATAAAAAGAATGTACATGTCACTCAATCTGTGTGCATTGCTACCTACCAAGAATAACGTCTCTGTGAGACAGACTCTGAAACAATCTGTCCAGGAGATCAGCTATGTGGTCTCTGCACCTTCTCCTGCTTCACATTTACTCATGCCCATTTCCACTGGAGCGGAGACTTTCAAGCAGGGGAACTCCAATTTTTAAATAGATCTCTTGGTACCCAAATTCTTAAGGACTGCATAGAATGGACCAAAAGCCTGAAAAGCCACAAGAATGAATGTTACGCTCTTCTACAGCAAATGAAAGATATAAGCATCTAGAAAACGTGATACATCACTTTCTAAGTGTTGAATCAGCCTTTTTCCATCAAGTCCTATCCTGTAAAGAAACAGGAATTCATGTGAAGGACAGGCAACGGGTTTATGAAGTAAAGCAACAAAAAATATTGTTTATTCACAAAAGTAGCATGGAATCTTATTGCTGATATTTATATCCTCTCTGCCTCCAAGTGAAAACTAAATGAAATAATACAGAGTACAAGACAGAGATAGTACTGTATGATGTGCAGAACATACTTTAATCAATATATTAACAAGGAACAGGCTGCCTTGACACTGAAAGCTTAAAGACAAAATGAAAACCAGATCACCCAAAAGAGTATTTACTGAGTAATATATTTGAATTGCTGGAATTAATATGACAGTGTTTTGTGTGTGTTTGTTGTAAAGAAATACTAGTCCATTAAAATGAAGGAAAAAATGCAATGCAAAGCCCAAATCAAGTTTTTGATATAGCAAAATATGCCAACAAAAGTGTTAAATAAAATTGATATCATCTGGTATCAACTTAATACAATCAGTTCACAGTTGTATTTATGTATTACTGTTTCTCTGAATTTAATCTGTAGAATTAGAGGGTCTGGATTGGAACAAAACTGATTGTTTGTTGTTTGTAACCTCACCTATTGTTGCACTGGAATGCTAAACCAACGAGTGAATTATTTTTACCACTGTTTCTTGCAGAATTATACACTGTGTAGCGGTCTACATGTGAAACATCAGCTCTGAATTCTGCTACCTCTTTGTGGTGATTAACTCTCACAAAAAGGGCCCTGTAAGTATCTTAGAACAGACATTGACCTTTTTTCCCCCATCGTTATCTTCCTTACTAGACTTCTAAAAATAGCGTGTAAATACGTTAAGACATATAGATGTAGACCTTCAGACACTACATCACATGAAATTATGAAAACAAGAAGAAACAGACTGCAGAATGAAATGCACAAACTCACAAAAGGACACGTCAGAGAGGAACAGAAGTGCATGAGTGTGGGAGCATTCCTGGAGGAGAATGGGCATGCCTGCTATCAGCAAGACTATGTGGGAATAAACTGGGCTGTGGGCAACAACCTCGAGGTATGCTTGAGAATGGCAAAGGAGGAAGCAAAGCAGTGAAGCAAGAAGATAAAGAAGAAGGAAGTAGAAGATAACCAGGATGGGGGTGGTGATAGAGGCAGTGTAGGATAGCCAATTATGCATTAGCTTAGGACGCATGAACAGCTCGTCTATAAACATGTAGAACCAATAGTAAGTGAGTGTGCACCTGACCAGGAAATTTTAGGGTAGAAATTAAGGTGCAATTCGATAATAAAGTGGCTTTGCTTTATAACTCTCATAGAGTTGTGTGAATCCAGTATCCTCCTGCACGAGATATTCCCAACAGGCAATAGGGCTATTTCCAACAGTGCTTGCTCCTTATTCATTCTCTAAAAAAAAACCTCTTCACAAATTTCCAAAAGTTCCAACATGTATCTTTTACCTGTTTTACAGAATAGTCTAAAATGCCTTCTTTCTTATGTCCCTTTGAGGTAAAAACAGAGCATTGTAAAAAGCAATATGCTACTGAACCATAAAAAACTTCAGAAGCTCTACCATAAACTTTGAATATCACCTAAATATATCCAGTACAACATTTTATAACATCAGGGACTACCTCTAGTTCCTTTCTGCTGATAATGTTGTCATTAAAATGTGCATTAATATTGATCAGTTATTCTACCATGTTTTTCTTGCACCTAAGTCAGCAGGAAGATAGACCGAAGTGAAACATGCCTTTTCTGAGAACATCACAGAACAAAAGGGAACAATTTTTCATGTAAAATATTGTAAATATTTCCTAGTGGTTGTAATAAATTCATATATATATATATTAATTCATATATGCATATTCCTTATACAGCTAATGAATAGCAATTTGATGAATATTATGTTAAAAATCATTATCACAACTGTTACGTACATCGTATTCTGGAAAGAAGTTAAAGATGTAGTACATTTGGTACCTTCATTTCATGTTAGCTATCTGATTAGCTCTAAACTTTTTAATTACAATATGTCTACATTAAAACTGCTCACAAATTTTAGATCTCCTCCACTGAGACAATGTCAGTTCTATCTCTAGTTTTATCTAGATATTTACACACACAATAACATATTCATGCCCTCAGTGATTATCACATGGTTGAAAAGTTAAAATCTTTCCTTAGAAGCAAGGGAGAAAAGAATAAATCAACACCATCAGAGTAAGGTCAATGGAGATCACAAGAAGAAATTCAGGAAAGGCCTGTCAAGGGAAGAGAAGAAAAAAAAAACCAAATACAGGATGGTTTTGTTTCAAGCAGAATTCATGGCAAGTATATTATGCATGCAGGAAATGATAAGTTTGACAAAACTAGAACTGGCCTGAAAATGGCACAGTAAGTAACAGCATAATTTCTGTACACATGGGCTTCAGAAGAGTTTTACTCTAGTAGGCATGCAGTTGGCTGTATTCTGTCATAATGAATGAGAATTTGATATAATTCTTTGAAGAAAAGCACTGTATTGAAAATTTCCATAAAATCTCCACGGTAGCTAACTTCCCACCAAGATGTTTTAACTGATACTGACATATTAAAGTCTTTTAAAAGAGTTTATGACTACCTGAAGCAAACACCTGCTGTCTAATCCCAGTAGCATACATTACAGGCAGCACTTAAGTGTCTGCAACAGATGAGGGAAATAATTTAACTACTGTATAAAATATAAGGTAAAGATTTCTTCCCGCACCAAGCACAGTTTGCCAGAAATGCAATGCCTTTTTGTTCCTCTCTGCTATGTCCTTTTGTGAGTTTGTGCATTTCATTTTGCAGATGGAACGGGAGGGATGGAAGGATGGGACTTCTAACGTGGCAACAAACAAATTTTTATCCTAGAAAGATAACAAAGGTAAGAGACACACTCACATAAAACACTGTCAAATACAGTGTATTTTTAAGTATTTCCTTCAGCAGTGATTGTATTTGGTAGTTACATCATTAATGCTGTACATTATACTGTTACTGATTAATAAGAATACTTGGCTCTCTCAAGTAGGATCACTAAAGTGTAAAAAAAGTGTTGGAAACATTCACATTGCACTAACCCCTCTGGGTGCTGTCCAAACTCATACTGTTTTAATTATATGCTTAGGACTGGTTCAATTATGTCAAGTCATCTTAATTGTCAGTGTGCGAAAGCCCATGGGATATCAAAGATTTTTCTGCAAAACTTAAAGTTGGTGAAGTAATTGGTGAAGAGATCAAGAATCCTGGTGAACAAATGGAGCTTTATCTGCACTATAATTCTTATTTAAAAATACATTATAACGGCCATTTGATCATCCCTATATCTTGAGCCAACAAATCAGATTGTGATCTTTAATACAAACAAGTGGGAGGCTTCATAAAATTAAAAGGATTAGGGGAAAAAAATGTCGGACATGAAGAGAAAGGTGCAAATAATATACTTGGGGCCAAAGGAAAAGTAACTTGGAGGCCAAAAGTTTTATTATAAGCTACCACTATTTTTTCCACTGAGTATCCCAAAAAACCTGCTCTCTTTCCCTGTATGGATTGGCATTTTATATCTTTGCTGCCCAACTGCCCAGGATTTGGTGATCCGTGGTTCTTTTCTGTCTCTGGTACATACAGTGAACACTGTGAATGGTATATCAACTATTCTGAGAAATAGTTAGAAATACGATGAATCGATAGACTGTATCACCAAGGAAAGTTTAGAGGAAGAGCTAGGAGTTGTGGGGACAGGTATAGATGTAGGAATTTGATAAGGATTTGAGAAGGCTGGGGAGGTGAAAGAACAGAGGCTTTGAAGCAAGTAGAGAGGAAAGGAGGACAAAGAGGAAAGAGAAGTCAACTGTCAAGTAGTTGCATGGCCAGTATATTTTTATTAGCCAGTTCTACTAAAATAGCCCAAATAACCCTGAATAATACGCAAAGACGTCAGTTTCACAAAGACCTTGAATAACTATCTGAGAGAAGCAGAGCTGACATTTATCACTAATGTATCTAGCTGGGTATATAGTAGTACTTTTTTGAAAAACTGTTATGCACATGAATGCACCTTTATATTTTCTAATAATACTCCTTTAAAATAATTACCATCTGTTTTGTGAACTTTCCCACCAATTTCTTCTTTTTTTTTTTATCAGAATTCAGGTGTTTATAAATCAGGTGGTTTTTTACCAAGTCTACCTCTCCCGGTCTGCAAAGTGAGATGAGAGCTTGGTCTTTATGTGGTTAAACACGATTTGTGCTTCATACCTTTAAGGAGCAGCCATAGATCAGACTGTGTTATTTATCTTGCTTTCTCTAGCTTTTTCTGATGAATTATTAAAATACGCCTGGAAGCATGGAGCCATTTGGAAGAAGGGTCTTACTGGAGAGTAGAACAGATAAAAACACTGAGATAAAACAAGCAACCCTGTCACCAGCAGATGCAAGCAATACTGCAGAGAAGAAAAAGACCATTTTATCAGTCAAATTCTGCTTGCAGCCCCAATAGTGAAACCTCACCTACTTCAGTGAATACAGTAGGCTGCTTAAATTCATCAGGTGCTTAGAAAATAATATAGTGACTATCCAAAGACAAAACTGCCACATGAAACATGGAAATATAATTTACATTGTTTGTATACCTGCAGCTAGACTGCAAGACGACTAAAACAAGAGACTAGTGCAGGAAACCCAAAAATCCCTCTGTAATTGGAGTCATCATACAGTTTCTTTTTCGTCTCAAAAGATGTAAACTACTACAGGAAGCACTTGAGTCGTCCTGTCATTATCTGAGGTGAAAGTGTGTCTAGCTTTTAAAGTAATCAGGAAAGAATTTCTCTGTCAAGCATTGCTACTTCTAAGTTTACAATATTCTCATTTTAATTTTTTTTCATTTGGCTAACGACTAATTTTAGCAAAACTAAAACCAATATCATCAACATTTTGAAAGTCATATGTCCCACATTAAACTTTTTTAGACAACTCTCAGGCAAAAATGGCTCAATCATTTCTAAGAAGAAAGCCAGACAGAAGTATGTTTTTACGTCATGTTAAACTCAGAGCTTCACACACAAGTCCCAAAATCTGCAGCAGAACACAAAACTTGAAAAGAGGAGTGACTGGAGTCAGAGATCTGCTTTTTCCAGATTTCCTAAAGATCTTCCTGTATTATAAAACTATAAAAATTCAGCTTGCATATGCTGAAGTAACGTGGATTAGAATGTAGCAGCTAAATTCTGCAAAGACCTGCCTTCCCAGACTATATTCCTGTGTTGTGCAGGACTTGCACAACCACTGCATGATAATTCACTGTATTCATAGCACTCCATGAGGAAGTTAAAGATGTGTTCTACTAAGAGAAGGGAGATGCTTTTTCTTCCCTAGATTCTCTAAGTCACTTCTTGACTTCAGCTGCTAAGAGATAATTTGATGACTATCCATAACAGTAACATGCCTAGAGAGGAAGAATCCAGGCAGGAGTCAGAGAATAAAGAAACAAAGACAACAGCAGATCATCAGACTGGGACAAGCAAGTGTAGAACCGAGCACTAGAAGGCACCTAGGGAGGGGAGGAGGAGTGAAAAAAGGTGGGAGCAAGAACTGAGAAAATTATTTGAAGTTGGGGCTTTTTGTTTGTTTGTTGTTTTTTTTTTCCCTCAACCAAGAAGAATAGAAACAACATCATTTTGCCGAAGTAAAGATTTTGTTTGACTAAATACAGGATTTTTTAGATCATTTTGGACTAAATCCTCTATCTTAATAAATACTAGGTTTTTAATATTAATTAATCTTTTTACATGGGGGAAAAAAATAAATCTATTTACTTTACAGACAAAAAAAAAAAATAAATTAAAAACTTACCAAAACATTTCCTCCCCTATATATAGGACCAAAATGTATTCTGAATTCAACTCAGTTCTGTGGGAACTTTTATTTAGTCCTGCACTGTATTTTTAGTAGACAAATTACTTGACTAAAAACACTCTAACACTAGAAAAAATGGTGATGAATTAGAACTCTTTGGAATGGAATTAACAGAAAAAAGTATTTCCTATAAGCAAAAAGCTGTGAATCACAAAGGGACTAGGAAATAATATGCAGGTGGCAGCAAGACATAAATGTTTCAAGGTCCTGAGTTTAACACCTGAGAAAAGTCAGATTCACAGCTATCTTTGTGCCTTAGCACTTCACATCAGCTGTGCATAAGCATTAACTATGTGATCCCACTGCACCCTGAGAATTCTCTCCTATCAGAACATAAGATGAACGATCTCCAAGATCCATGGAGATACATTTGTCTGTAGCACCACTGTAATAATAAAGGGTATTAACAAAGGCTTGGTATCATCTTTTAAATTAAAGATGATTGGATGTAGTGCTGAAAAACTGGATTTTCACTTGGCTGCTTCTCTCCAGCAATCCAGTAGTTTCAAACATGTTCTTGTAGGCAGACAGAATTTATGTGTTCCTGTTTTCTGGCAACCTTACTTGAAATCTGAAAGTCTGAGCTGTTAAAACAGCTCACAGTTGCAACTGAAATCAGTGGGGGCTGTAGTTTTCTTCTCCCTTTGAAGGGTCTAAATCACATACCTCATTCAGATGACTTTAGCAATATAAATTCATCAAATCTTGTTTGTGAAGCACTTGGATGCTATACTGCTGAGCAGTGCAGAAAAGTTTATGAGGACACGAATATTTTGTATTTAGAGCAAGATAGGGATATTTATAAGTCAAAACCTTAAACCACACATTTCAAGATGAAACCAAACTACAATAGTGACTGTCTTTCCTATTTGTTTGTTTGTTTAGACAGTACTGTTCAACTGACACTGGAAAAAATAAGCAGATTCTGGAAGGAAAAAAAAAGTGATTATATATTTAACTATAAAGGTATATTGCACTTAACACAATGAAGCTGAAGTAATTATGATGTGCTAGTTTTGAGGGACCTTGGATTGCTAACGTTGATTCTTCCTGCACACACTGAAGGTTTTTTAAAGCTTTAAGGTAACACTGAAGCAACTAAAATTAATAGGAAAGATTACAGTACAAAGCTGAAATTTGCAGCACTGTTGATTTTAAGTCTTTCCTGCACTTAATAAACACATCAATGAAGTAAAAAAAAAAAAAAAAAATTCAAGAACCCATAAAAATCAGTGTCAGTGAAACGTCAATTTAAAAAAACCCAGCCAGACTGTTAGAAGATGTGAAACAGAAAAATCTCCTTTCTCTTGGGTGCATTTTGTAACAGCAAAGGGAAAGAAGAAGATATGTCAAAACCGAATGTTGACCACTACTGCATTTTATGGGGAACTCATTTCTGCATAGGTCTGAGAAGCACACTCAGGTGTTTTTTCTGAGTCATCTGGAGACTGTAGTAGACAAAATTTTCTTCAGAAGAGAGACAGATAGGAAGACAGATATCACTGTCAAGATACAGGGAGATTTTCCTTGAGGTTGAAATTAGGGTCAGTTTTGGATTTAACTGTTTAAGTGCTGTTCATATGGCAATTTCAATATCAATGATCTTTTCTGCAGTCTAGCCCAAGAAACCTTTTCCATTCAAATGCTCCACAGACCTGATAAAATGACAAAAGCCACCAAATCTTGAGTGTGAATCATAGTATGGCATGGAAAAATGCAGAAAGAAGAATAACAAGGCAGAATTCCCTTTAGAGAAAATTTTAGGAAGTTCTCAAAATCCAACAAAAAATATCTCCTTTTCAAAAATAAAGTGAATAGGAGAAGAATTTTTGGTGGTAGTACCTTAAAAGTCCTCTCTGCTTGTTCTTATGTGAATTTGCCTTCTGTGATGTCCTGTAAGGCAGGTAATAGGAAAACTGGACAACTAATTCTTTAGAAATTGTGCTAACACCTTACTATACATCCATATATACTATAGATTTTAGCTACATTGAGGCAGTTCTATTAAAATATTTAATCACGTTATGAATTCCTGAATGTTTCCTAAGTGACTCTATATCACCAGCTTATGAGGTGTGCAGCTGTAGCTTGTTCGCAAAAGTAAAGAGAAAAGAGACAGATAAATGAAATGCATGCAGGTGCAAAACAAAGAAACAATAACACATTGTTTGCAGTATGGCTTTCAGAATCTATACAGAAACTCAGAGGTGCTCTTGCTAAACTAACATGCCATAAATGAAATGCCCTGAAGCCGAATAAACGCATTGCAAATTCTGCAGTAAATTAGAGGCAAGTTACTTAGCATAGGCATTTAGTTTAATTAATTAGCTAAATTCTACAATTTGTAAATACAGACATAATCTAGGCATAATTTTTCCATGAGGTTCACTACAAAAATACTAATAATGGAAGCTAATAATTAGTCTCCCTGCTTAATATATTGTATGCAAGTCTTCAGGTGTACACAGAGAGATATGCAGCTAAGCTCCAACCCTTACTGTTAATGTGTGCGCTGCTATTAAGTTATTCCTTGAAAAAGTATTTTGAATGTTAGTCTAAAACCTGTTAGTACTTTACAGATCACATCTCAGACAAGTATTAGTAATAGTGCCCAATGCCCTAAATTCACTGCAGTGATTTTAGGAATAGTATTTTTTAGTAAGCAATTTCATGTAAGTTGTGTGAATGGAGCACTTCATCATTTTGATTATGGAGATCCAGGGGGTTACCTTTGCTAAACTGTAAAATCATCAACAGAGCAAAGAGACCTTATCTGCCAACAGAGTATCTAGGTATTTAAAAAGGTGAATCCATCCTTCATTTAGTCATTTTTGACACTGCTCTTTGCCTGAATGAGTTAAAGGCAAAAGAAGTTGGAGAAAGAGAAGAAAATTGTATCTGAGTGGACTGGATAGAAACACTCATATATACTCTGCTAATATGTACTCCCTTGAGGAGGACAGCCTGAGATACAAGATGATGAGAGTAAGCAGGAACTCCTAAGAAAATCAGGCCAGGATCTCCCACTGATGGGAGACACTACAATCATTTCATCTTGAATAACTAGTTTCAGCTTGGTTTATTTTCCTTCCTTGGTGGTGTTTTTACAGACATTTGTAACTATGTTGTCTATGCTGGGAAATGTAAATGTATTTTTCATTTTTCTTTCAAACCCCTATAGATAATTGAAAGATGAGGAATTTTCTCATACAAACGTATTAAGAGACTCAAAATTGCACTTCTGGAGCCCAGTACCACAGCTATCTGACATAAAGGTCCAGCATACCAAAGAATCAAAGAAGACCAAGATGTTTTTTTCATAGAAAGTCCACAGGAATATATCTCATATCAAAGTGAACAGGGAAGAACTCAGGTCAGCCACTGTCACACAGGTTTTCTGACATACGGTTAAATGTTTGAACCCTGAAGGTTCAAAGAAAGTTTTGTGGAGAAGTGACTAGCTTAAACCAAACCATGTCAAAATGTTAATATTTACTGAAAGATAACCTGAAGCTCTTGGTTTATCTTCTTTTTCTCAAGGTGAGGAGAGACTTCAACTTTCCAGGATTTTTTTTTCAGTCACTTAGTACAAAAGATCAGTTTGATGGTATATGCAGGACTGAATGAGTAATCATTTGTTTATATATATATATACACAGGACTGAATGAGTAATCATTTGTTTATATTTTCCTGTGGAACACTGGAGGAAATGAATAAAGCAAAGCTGTAAAGTTAATCTCTCTTGCCTGCCATGAAAGTGGTTTTGTTTGAAAGACAGTAACAGTTATCTGGGCACTTTCTATACATTTCTACCACTTGGAATACTTAGGTGATTCTTTTGATTTAATAAATGCATAGTTTTTTACATTATTATTCTACACTCTATGAAAAGATGAAACTGGAAGGTGGTTTGGGAGGGGGTTATCTTCTGCATTGTTGAAGATAAAATTCAAATTATTAATATTTTCATCACACAATAACAGGACCCTGACCTTGCTGGAAGCAGAAATTTTTCTTCTGGAAATCTATAACCATTGTTTCAGTATTATTCCCTCTGGATGATGTTACCTCTCGGTGTACTTTATTTGCAAGCACATGGATTTATGATGCAGAATAATATAAGGAAAAAGTCACTGGTAAATCCCACTGGGTATCTTCTTTACTTCTTTTCCTTTTCCTTCAAAGGAAAGATTGCATCTATGAAAACCTCCTCACATTTTTAACTTACGTGTCCATATTTTCATTTTCTAATTTGAAAGCAAATGACCATAACTCTAAACTACAGAGAATCAGAACATTCTGGGAAAATATTCCCAGATATATTGTGGATATAATTTTTGTGGAAGGAACATGGCCTTCGCAAGAGGAAATCAAAGTAATAAAGGGATTGAGTCAACCATTTTAAGGAAAAGAGTCTTACGGAATAAAGTTGTCCTAAAAAGCAGAAAGCTTAGTTGCTGTACAGGTTGTGTGTAAACATATTTACTGCAGACAATTAGATCAGACAAATAGGATTTCCTCAGCAAGAAAAGACCAAGTCTTTTATTTTCTTACTAAGGAGTAGCACCTGGGTCTACTGAGTATTCATCTGATGGATTCTGCAAACCTGCTATAATATAACTGTTTCTACCCAACTAGAATAAGGATTGGTGGTATCTCCATTAGCTTGTGAATCATGAAACCACTCAGCTTTTGAAGAAAGTTCAGGCCCCGTTAACTAAGAGAGGCACCTTGGTGTCCTGATGGATAATAAGTTATCCATGGAACAGCAATGTGCCCTTGTGGGGTTTACAACCTTATGCCCCATTACTTTCAATAGAGCATCCTTGCCTCTCACAGGAAACTACCCAATGCAGACAAGTAGCAAGAGGCATGTCATATCTATAACATATGGCTGAACTATCAATATTGCAATTAGATTTGCAATGCTGGATATTAGTTTGAAACTCCTGCCTTGCTCAGCTTAAAAAAAAAAAAAGACATAATCAGAGAACTGCTGGCATTGCATATTAAAGGGAATAAAAGTGTAATATGTCACTACCAAAAAAAGTCCTCACAGTATTCCGAGTACATTTATGAGGACACGAAGCAGTGCATAACCCATTCTGCATGAAAAGATGCAAGTTCAGAGGAATCCAAAATAAATAATTTTAAAACATTTCACTCAAGTTAGAAACAAAATCTAGAGCCTGAAGAAGAATCGTGTGTGGTTCAGAATTCCATATTTTGATGCGATACATCCATTACAGCTTTAAGAAATGGTTTCCCTGCTTGATCTCAGCAGAAATTCTTTGCTTCTTTTTCATCTCTGCTGACATTTTTTTTTCCCCATTCCATTAAGAAAGCTTAACTCCAGCTTGGGTCATTTGATTTTTTTCTTAGTATCTTTAAACCTCAGTTGTAATTGAATCAACAGAAGTACTATCTAATCATATTGTTCTGCTATTTATGAAGCTTTATAAATCTCTCTGCAAGTAAATTAGTGTCATATCAAACTGCTGAGCCTGAATTTTGCTGTCAGAGACAGATGTAGGGCACTTTCCTTTAGCACAGAACAGCAGAACCTGTTTTAAAAATAATTCCTTTCCCTTCCTCCCCCCAGTCTAGTGTATTCAGGAATAGTGCTCTTGTGTGGGTCAGCTACAACTAAGATGAAGCCATCTAAGCTGCAGTGTTCACAATGTATATATCTTCTACTTGTTCTAACATATTCATTGCTGCTTATTTAAAAACAGTAGCATTTTAACACCTGCTAACAAAATTATATCAAAAGTTGGTTTTTTTTTCACAAAAAACCCAAACACCTTTTAATTACTTTTGTCAAAATGCAGCTTCAGTGAAAGAATATTTAGTGATGCCATAACAGCAGCAAATCGGAATCTTTATATGAATCATTAATCTGCCACATTGAAAATATTTAGGAAAATTATGTAAATTCACTTGTCTTGTCACAACTTGTTGACACCTACTTGCCTGTCATGTGCTTGGTTATCAACATCCAAACTCATGTCTATTGACTTCAAGGACCATTGACTTTATATAATTTGATTTTGTACAACAAAACCATTTACCTCAGCTTTTGGACTGTATTTTCCTTAGTATATAGCACACAGATACATTAAAAAGGTGCTTCAAATGGAGACAAAGGATAAAGATGCTGTTTATCTGGAACAAGTACATCATATATTTCAATAATTATGAAATACTTAACATTTCCTTTTTTTTAACTATTAAAGTTATATGACTGACCATTTCAATGAGATTTTGCATACTAGAGGAAAATGAAGTAAAATAAAATTTACTTTTACATAACAGATTTGCAACATTAAGAATTAAAATTTATATGTAAGTGTTCGGGTTTAGTTTTGACTGTCCTTTTTTGTTTCTTAAAGGTCTGATAACATTCTGCTATGTTTTGAGCTGTTTGTCCATATATCGAGCTATAGAAATGCTACAGTCACTTCTGAAAATACTTTGCCAGCCTTTATGTGGCTTCTATTTCTAATTACTTTTCGTTGTTTGTGCTGTAATTATAGGCAGTGTTGCTTCATCTGACTTTATAAATTCCTTGAAACTGCTGCTGTTTGACAGGATACTTGAGAATTGTTCAGAGTGCTCAGGTCCCCTGATAAACTTTCTGGTAGGAGCTGAGCATCTCTCAATGTATGACCAAGACTGGGTACTCTGAGTAGTAAGAACAAGAATATTTATGACTACTTCAAAGTAGAAGCTAGAGAAGAAATACAATTTTAATATACTAGATTGTCAGTGTTGAACAGAGTCTAGCAAATCATGATTAAATCCCTTCTGGTAGAAGAAAAATCCCTGTTAAAAACACCTGGAATGAGTCTTAAATTCTAATACAAAGATTACCATTTCTCTCTAGTACACAGTATAAAACTCAAATCCAGATCTGAATAAATTACAGATAAATCTGCTCAAGTCCTGGAGTTCTGTTGACGAGGCTTACTAATAAATAAAATGCTTCTTTTGCTCCAATAACTATATTTACACACACAAAAATTTGAAATGGTGTACTACACTAATCAATGACAATAATAGTCCAAAGATTTCCTTTCGAGTAATTCCTGTTGTCAATAAACTTTCTCTTAGTATTTGTCTTCTGGTGTGATGTATATTTCATTTATTTCTCCTGTGTTACTCAAGAAATATAAATATATTCCACTTATCCCATGGTGAAATTTCTGTTTTCAGACATATCTTTTTATGTATACACTAGTATTTATACACATTCTTACAGACTTTTTTTTGTATATAGGATTTCTTTTTTTAATGGTGTACCAGCACTATCTTTCCATCATCAAGCACTTTACTAATAGAGTCCTGAATATCTAAGTTCTCCACTTGTTACAGTAAGTATTCCATGCTCCACATACTAATGTAGTGGGACATTTGGAGGATGGAAGTTGGTAACAGAATAGTTTATGCGTACTAATATTAAGTTGTTTTATAGCTAATCAAAAGTTTGGTTGGTTGGTTTTTTTAATCTCAGCTAAAGCCATTGTTTTAACAAAGAACCATGGTATGTATTTCATTCATTCTGAGTTTGACTGGGCTATCACAGGAGACAGTTAATAAAAATCTTGCCATTTACTTAAGTAGAACCAGGATTCACATACTTTAAATGAAGCAAAAAAATGTCTCACAACACTCCTAATTACACCCTGGGGAAAATTGCTGCTGAAATCTATAGGCAAAGAATTCTGCTTTATATTCCAATCATTAATGCTATGCTGATTAACATAACATAAAATAGAAAATGTTTGAATCTTGCCACAGTAAACTTCAGCATTTCAATTATTTCCCTTGTATCTAAGTGTATTTATGTGAAAGATGCATAATAGATATGTCTTATTGTTCTGTGTGGTGTTAGTGTGTAACTCTCCTCCCAGATCCCGGAGGAAGATTTCAAGTTTTCAGGTAACAAGCATCACCCCCCTGCATCTGCCACCCATGTCAGGTGGTGGGAGGTGATTTTATACATTATATTTACCCTAATGATAATGAATTCTTCATATTCTGTTTAGGGCATAGGGTGATGATATGTAAACCCAATCCATTAGATTTTAATAATTCTATAGATCAAAATTATTCCTTCATAGTAGAGATGCTTATTGCTTTTTAAGAACACATGCCGTCCATTTGTCCTGCCTGTAAAAGGGAATGGCTGGGCTCAAAAGCCTTCAGTTGTGTTAGTCCTGCAGGCAAAGACATGATTTCAAAAATAACCCTGAGTAAAGACTGTTTATCACAAGAAGTTTTCTTTTGAACATTATTGGGTCTGTAATGATCTGGGCACTTCCAAGGCACTACACCCAAACCCTACCTTTTATATTAAGGCCATCAAGTCCAAAGAAGGAGGACAGAATGCTGCAGGTTTCCATACTCTCTGGGCAAACATATAGTCATACACAGTGGAACCAGCCCTCCCACTCAGAAACCCAAAGTGACTTCACTATTAACCAAGAATGTCATCAGTAAAGTATTCAAGCTGCCTGACCATCCTGTGCACTGCAGATACCAATAGTGAGAAACGGATTGCTAAGAGCAGCTGTGGAAGAGCTGATCATTCAAAAATACAAAATAATATAAAGAAAGGAGAAAAAAACAAGGAGTACAGCTAATGTGAAAAATTAGGAATGAAGGTAACTAAGCAAGGCACATAGCAATAAGGCTGCAGATGACCCAAGTTACTGGAAATGATACATAAACCAGCTTGATTTTATAGTTAGCAGAGGGACAGCAATGAAAAGAATAATAGAGGAGTTCAGTAATGACCCTGGTGAAGTCTCTTCCTCCAGGACCAGAACTATATCACACTGAGGCAAAATCCTGGGAAATAACATAATTTCTTCATAGCAATCTGCCTGTTAGCTGGATTCTTCTCAGACTGTGCTAGTAGAGGACAGAGTGGGGAGATGAAGAGGAACAGCGGTTGCCTTTTCCAGCAAGTCCTGTAAGCCACAGGAGCAAGATGCTTAGGACACTTGCTAGAGTACTTTGCAGGGTAATAAAGCTTTCCAGATTTGTTTTGCATCACTTATTATTTTTGAAAGCCAAGATTTTATGAAAAATGAGAAAATATGTCACTAAAGCTTTATAACCTGGCTTGAACATGTAACAGCAAACAAGTCACAGATTGTGCATAAAGTGAGTAGGGCATTTCAGGTTTTAGACTGTTGTTTACAACAATGAAAACAGAAAACATGGAATAACATAGATTCCAATGAATTGTGTTTCTGAAGCTTCTAGCACTGCAGAACGTGAAAACCAGCACTTTTGAACTTCATTCGCATTGACACAAATCTGTGTTCACATTCTACCTCCTTCTTCATTCTCCCTTCTCATCCTCTACTACAAAAATTACTGTTGTTTCCACTTAATTTTATTATATCAAACCTTCATTATTTAGTTGGTTGTGGAAGATTTATTTGACAATATTTCTTTCAATTGCAACTGCAGAAATATTCCCTGAAATCTGCCTTTCCTCTGACTTTTATTTTTTCCTTTTAAGTAGCAGATATTCCTTTAGCACTTTCTATTCTTATTTACCTAGCTTTCAAACTTTTCAAACTTGTACTTTTTTTGTTTCTTAAAAATAATTCCAGTGTACCCTATCTGAAATATATTCAATTTAAAAGTACATTCTACCTTTTAAAATCTGATTAATGAACTGAAAGTACAGCAGTAATCCTAAATCAGTTCTGTATATAACCTCATGGGTATTATACAGCAACACCTTTCTGAAAACAAATATTATGTGCAAAACCAGGAACATACTAACTCACTATAAAGTGTTCCCTTTGTTGCCACTCGTGCAATTTATTGCTAAAAAAATATCTATACTGAAGAATTGTTCAAGAAATGTAATTTATATGCCTTTTGCAGATGAAACATCTTTGCATAAGGCTAAGGGGTGTTCGGCAGTTGCAAGGGTCCGTGGATGTTAGATTACCACAGTTCTTCAAAGCAGTGCTGGTGAGAGCCTTGAAATTAATCTACCTGTGCCCTGCTGATTCCAAGAGAAACCAACTCAATATGTATCTTCTTTTCCATATTCATACGTCAAGAATTACAAGTGTCTCTAAGGCACAATAATCCACCCTTGTCTGAAGTTGGGGCATCAGACAGCAGTTTAGACAGTATCTTTTACCTTAAACTCATTCTATTCTTATGCTGTCTAGAAGAGATGATGGTCACACTCCCTTTACAAGGAAAGGTGCATTTGAATGCTGGTCTTTCTTGTCTTCCACAAGTACGTACATGTTACTCCATTACACAAAAAGTCAACTCTCTCAATTAAGAATACTTAAACCATTTTTTTCAATAAGGTAGAAAATTCTTGTCTCTTCCTTCAAAAATTTCTTGCTGTTCCTCAAAGAGGGATGTTTCTCTTCCTGAAGATTTTTTAATATTATTATTAAACCTATACATTAAAATATGCATAACTACATAAGCTATTTCTGCATAGCTTGCAATTCCAGTCCAAACACAGCAGCCTTTGACTGGGCAAACAAGTTGGACCTAACTGATCCCTGCAATATTTTTCTTAGGTAAAACCTAAGGGCTAAAAATACTCAAAAGGAAACAGACATATGGTGAAGAAGATGCATGCAAATTCAAATATTACTGACTTGTTTTAAGATTTATAGATAATTGTGATTGTATGAATAGCCTTACAGTAACAATGACAACATACAACTGTCTATCAGGTTTTACTCAACAAGGATGCATACACATAATTCCAAAGGAGACAAATGGACCAGGTTGGATTCCCCTTTCATTTTTACCTCAGTGTGGTCTGAAGTAAAACACCATTGTCACAGGAATCTCTAGCAACTTCATCAGCAATGATACAAATGCAGAAGTTGCCCTACAATGCTCAAGTCTGCATACTTCAACCTCAAGCATTGTTTCAGAACCCCAGTGTTATCTTTCAGGCTCACAATACCCGTGTGACCTTGAAATTTACTGTAGGTCTTTTCACTCATACTTGGAATATAGTAGAAAAATACCATGTTGTTGCTAGAATTCTTTAATGTTGATGTGGAAATTAGTGTAATGCTTCCCAACCCTGTCAAAATGTTTCAGGAAGAAACTACTGCTGAGAGTGACAACTCTATCAGTACTGTCACACACACTGGAAGTGAAATGCATAAAAGTTTACTGTCCTTCAGCAGTTTGTAGGTGAAAATTGCTAATCTTGAAAATTTAAAGTACTGTATTTGATGGAGTGAACTGAATAGATACAGAACTGTATCCTGACAGTTTCCTGCCTTCGCAGAGTTTAAAAGCACAGTGATAATCTGTAGCATCCACATTTGCAGAACACTATTTTGGCTCAGATAATCTCTTACCTTAAAGCATTTCAGAGTTTAACTGACTAACAATAATCTTACAGAGCTCGGAATTCACTGTGAGTATGAGGAAGTGAACACACTCATTGCCTCTTTCAATGTGGAAATGCCAAACCAAAATGAATTGTCGGTGTAACTCCATTGACTTCCAGGCATGTATTTGCTACACTATAAAATGCCAGACTGGAGCTATCTTTAAATTCTCCTGTGATTTTTGAAAGTTTAATTGTTAACATTACTAAAATTTTTCTTACCTTTTTCTCCATTAACCATATAATTACCAAGATCTCAAAGCACAACTACTTTATGAAAACCATTGCATAGGAAGCTAACATTACATCAACTTCTTAAAGCAAAAATTACCTTCAGAGTCAAGACTTCCCTTACTGTGGTTGTAGGGAGAAGATGGTCCTAATTTATACATTTTGCACTACCAGCAGGCAGGATAAGCCAGTATAGAGAAACTAGACTTTCCTTGACAAGAAGATGACCAGATGTTGTCACACAGATGGGATATCACTGAATGTTGTATCCATTCATTAATCTGGAAGTCAGATCACTCATATGAGCTCAGTCACTCATATGGTCCCCATCAGCATGATCCTGCTGTATGGATGACTATTTAAACAAGTGCAAAGGTGGCACAAAACAAAGGAAAAAGAGATTATGAATCAGACTGGCAGTATTTTTGCACTTTGCACTTAACGGTTATCACTTTAAGTATTTGCATATACAGCAAATTCCTAGTTTTCACTTGGTCTGCTTAGGAAGTGCTTCCCGAGGCAGAATCTTGGACAGGATGAACTTCTAATACTCCTTTGCATTTTTGCTGTTTCCTCTGAAATAACACATAGCACTACTTTATAGCACAGCTTTAGGCATTGATTATAGTGCTTCAATACTTTCCTTAACAATAACTGCTGTTGTTCTCTTTGTGTAAGACTTTGACACTCTATTTGTGTGCTCAACATATATTTGTATTATTTCAATACAAAGCAGTAGTAAATAGCAGAACTTACCTGAACAGCAGACACTGCCTAGGAAAAACAGACGCTTGCTAGCTGCCAGCAGAAGTAAATGATGTCATTGAAGCAGAAAAGCAAGCCCAGCAAAGAATACCTGCAAAGGGAGGACAGAACAGCTGTCAAACAAGTTACAGTGCTGAAAAGACATAGAAAACTATTTAATGTAATATTTTTACCCTAATCATTCACACATTTCTGTCAGCACGGTACTGAGAGTAGATCTATATTAACCAGTTATCATAGAAAACAATGGAAAACATTGCTCTTGATAAAAGAAGGGGAGCAAAATGTAAGTATTATGTGAGATCATAAGCACCACTATTCAGCCATTTAAATTAATGCATAAACATGATCTCACATGAATTCTTACCGAAAACAAAACAAGCAAACAAACAAAAACCAACCAAAAAATATATTTTAAATTTATAGTAATAGACATTTCTTTTCAGTTTATGGATTAATAATTTTGAATGTTGCAATAAGGATTTAAAATACTAAATTCTTCTTTGATTTATGAACCAGGGGCCCCAAAATCATGGGTTATTTATTTTCTTGTGTGTGACTTGTTGTCTAGAATTTCAAAAAAACCACAGAATGTTGTCAAGTCAGTACCATTCACGTTGCTGTCATATCTGTCACAGCATCTAACAGACTAAGCAGTTTCCAAGAACAAGACAGCACTGCCAGGGCTTTGGGAAGATTCACTGAATATACCCCTGGATGCTCCCATGGTCCATTGCTCTAATCCCACTTGTTCCAGACAGCCAAGGCTCTCTGGTTTGTCCCTCTTCTGAGGGACCTGGATCTAAAGTACAGTTAGTACCCCGATGATGTTGTAGCCGTAACTGTTTCAGTGCAAGAGAAGAATTTAAGGACATTTCACAGAAACCTTTCACAGAAACCTTAAAGAAAAGACAAAAGGATTATAAAAAAAAACCCAACTCACCGAAAACAAGATAATCTCACACACAGAATTAAAATGATACCTTCAAAATACATTAGAGTAAAATGCCTTTACTTATTCCAGCTATGTGGCAGTGTCTTTTGACTGTCAGATAAATTATTCTTTTCCTATATCTGGAGCTATATATTTGCACACCCAGAATTTTGCTGGAAATAAGGGTACTGAAAAATGTGACATTTTCAGTAGAAAACTCATTTATATACTTCAGAGTCCTGGAGATAACACCCCACATTCTGAGGTGATGAACAATATGTTTTATTTAATTCAATCTTCTTAAGGAAATGAATAAAAGAAAAAAAAAAATTAATTCCAGACAAGGGAGACTGAAGGTAGTTTGGGTGAAAAATACATAGACTGAAGAGAATGATGTATAATCATGAATACAACAGAAAATAAAAGGCAAGTATAAAGTTTGAATATATGGCATCACGGAAATAGCATCCACAGTGCTTCAATTTTCACAAAACGGATTGTAGTCTGTGCAGGTGCCTTTCCTGACTTTTGTACAGTGGTACCAGTATAAAAACTGCAAAAAGAACTGTCTTGAAAACATTACAAATAAGATTTTGAAACTTGTGAGAGCTCAACATGGTATTAAATGTCAGAACTCCAGCACAATTTTTCTCTCTGGATTATACTATTGCTCTTTTAAAGGAAGAGGAAAGCTTCTTCTCTTGTAAAACAGTAATTATAGTCTACTGGACTATCTTGTTCTGCATCATACCCTGCTGGTCAGAACTCAGAATATACTACTCAATCACATGTCACTTTAACCCTAGAGGAAACTTCTCTCTTTATGAACCAAAAGCTTAGTGAAGCTGGTTAGGACACTGAGAAAGAGGCAGACATTAGGGGAGAAACACAATTCTCAGTAGACATAATCTGCTCTTGACTCAGAACTCGAATCCGAGCTTTCAGTCCTTTCAATGAAAAGCATATACTTGATATGTCTATTAGATTGTCAGCTTTTGGACTGCATACTTTCTTTCATGGACATTTTTTGTTGTTTTGAAGAATCTATAAGGATAGATTCGATAGGGTGAATAGGATGAGATGAATAAAGACTGTAG
Source organism: Actenoides hombroni (assembly GCA_024336885.1). Classification (NCBI taxonomy): domain Eukaryota; kingdom Metazoa; phylum Chordata; class Aves; order Coraciiformes; family Alcedinidae; genus Actenoides; species Actenoides hombroni. The sequence continues at coordinate 16,302,636 of WUAM01000431.1, forward strand.
ACATTGAATAAACCCCAGATTTAGATGTTTTAATAAGATTAATACTTGCACCACTCTATCAATGTCCAAGGCATTCTGAAGACATTAAATAAGACAAGAGTCTTTCTCAGGAATCAGAGATTCTGAAATGCACAATTTAAAACAAAAGTGTAAACGTTTATGCCTATTTTTCTGATTATAAATTCCCCTTGAGACGTTAAACTTTGAGCTGACTTTCTTCAAGACATTTTTTCTTTTTATTTAGATTAGTCAGAACAAAACCACATTTTTTTCAGTCTTCTATCTCTTATCCATTTCCTAGTTCTTTTTCTTATTCCAGTTTGTAATGAATGCTTGTATTTTGCCCACTTGCCAATTCAGAAGTTACCACATCTTTCTTGCTTATAACTAGACTCAACTGTAAATCAACATTGCTGTGTTAAAGTAGCTAAGACTCACTAGCTAGATATGCAAGCAAAGTGCATTGAAGAATCTATAAGGCCACCAATGTGATGTTGCAATAACCAGAAAATCATAGAAAGTCCATGATACCAAGCGTGGACAGTAACCTTAACGCTGCCAGTGACACCTGTAAGGCACATTTTCTTTAATTAAGATTAATTCAAGCTAAAACTCTGTTAATCTTATATTTGGATTTTGCCCTAATAGCTAATAAATGTCATTTTTTTCCTAAAAATTAAATCTTTTTCTATCTTATTTCTCTTGGAGAACAGTTTATTAACCTTTCCAATTTTATTGGAAGTCGTGATTCCCTTTATCATCTTTCCATCGTCTAGCTTTCACTCTTTTTCATTCTTTTATCCAACACACTTACAAACATTTACCTATACCCTGTTATTTGAACAGGAGTTTGTACTTTGTTCCCACCATAAACTCTCACATGCACACACAGATACATATATACGCTTGTGAACAGGACACAAACAAGGTTAGAGATGTGAGATACATCCAGTATGTTTTTAAGCTCCCTTGTGGACAAGTCCTATGGAATTACACAGATGAGCTACAGGAAACTTTATAATCTTCTGCTGAAATCTGTACGAAACAAAAAAGTACTCATTAGGGAATTCCAAAACATAAGAACTATCAAACTACAGAGTGATTCAGGAACTGAAAACAGGGAATGAATCAAGCCCACTCAATCAAGTACTGCCCCCAAAGGTCCATAAACTGTTTCTCCCTCACAAGAAAATCCTGTGTCAAATTTTAGGCACAAAACTACAATATACTACGGTAAAGGTGTGGGACAGACAGATCATCACAAGGGTCCTAGGTTTCTCAAACTGTTATTATTTTTTATTCCATTTAAAAGGATTTCCCTCAAGGCCTTGTACACACTGCAAAATCAATTCTTTTTTTTTTTTTTTTTTTTGGTTTTGTTTAGTACTTCATTGTATTCCCAAGTATATTAGGTTTTAGGCTGTCTGTCTTCATAATACGTTTCTTAGAGTTCCTCTCTGCATTTTCTTGATCATTTCATATATAAGCATAGTGAAATTGTAAATTCCTTTCTCTAGCCATGCTCTGGTAGTGCCTCAGAGCAAGAGAAATAAAGGAAAGTTGCCTGGCTATTAACAGAGCAAGGTGCTACAGCAGCCCCAGTGGCTACAAGAGCCATAGCAAGGCTGACAGGGTTGACAAAGGTGTGCAGGGGGTGTGCAACATCTGACAGCTCTTCCGTTAGTGCTCAGGAACAGGAATGGAGACTATTGGAGGTGTGAGAGGTGGACAGCACATCCGTAGTGAAGAAGAATGGAGGGGAGAAATGTGCATTTTGAGGGGGGAAAAAGGTGTATGAGATAGGAAGAAGTTTAAATCTGCCAGAGGAAATGGAAAAATGAGAAGGAGGAATGTCACAATAGAAGAAGAGCCAACAAAACTGAGGAATCTGTACATTGCAAATAATTTCCCATCATTTAAGTTGCATTCCTACAGACAGCAGGAGAGGTTTTGATTTGGAACCATATCTTTAAGATGAGATCTTCATAAGGTATCATACTTTGCAAGGTATGTAAACTGAGTGAACAAATGACATCCCTTACATGTTCATCTTGCTGTTGCTTACCTTAACATCTGTTCTGACAGCAGAAAACTAGTTACTTTCATTAATTTTAGGTATTGCAAAGGAATAAAATCTAGGATTTACTTTCTTAAACAGCTACAAACTTTATTCATAATACTGCAAAACATAAAAGCTTCTATCTGAGAAACAAAATACCATGACTGAAACTGGTGGTGTTAATTTTGCACTCTGAAGTTCAGCAGGAGGCTAGATTTCCAAATGTGAAGTCCCTCCTTTTGTTATGTGTTGGATAGAAAAAAAAGAATAAAAATCAGAAGACATAAGAGTTACTTATCCATCCATGACAACAGAAATGCGTTAATTTTAGTATTTGTCAAAAGAATGAAAGTAGAATGGCACCATTTTTGAAAGCTGGTAGTCTGAAAACTAATACTGGATCTCCCTGACTGATCACCCAAGACAGAAATACACTCTAAAAATACTTCATCAAATAAAAGCGGACCTTAAAGAACAGAATGCAGCGACTTACACCATAGACTGTAAAAAGAAATATGCACTCTTGTTGCCGTGCTTTATTCATTACTGGAAGGATGAATGTACTACAGTGATGTTCATTAAACCAGGTACGTTGTAACAAGAAAAAAGCAGAGCAGAATATTCCACACGGTTCAATTGTCCACAGAGTAATTTTCTAACTGATCATCTTGTGCTGGGGACTTCTCCCCTTATCTTCATCTGCTGTTAAAAAGTTATAAGTTTATTTATTTTAGTACTCCATTATAATTGCATAAGGAGTGATCTCAGCTGTTACCTGAAATAATCTTCCTACTAAGATGGAATCTACATGACAAAAGTTTTTGAAAACTGCTTTTACCTACATAATGCTATGGTGAGAATAGGACTCAAAAGACTAATGGCACAGCATTCTATCTGTAGGTCGCTGTGACCTATAAGCAACTACAAGGTGTTCTTTGGAAAATCATATCTTCATAGAAAGACCAATGACAAATAGAAGAGCTTATGTTTGCTTAAGCCTGTTTCTGTAGTAATTACCTATAAAAACTACTTTTAAGAGTTTTGATGACAAAATATGGGAGAGACTCTAAACTTCTCTCTAGTCAGTGTTGTCTTTAGATTGAAATACGTATTTTCCTGTTTCCATCAGTGAAAGTGATGTGCAGTGGAAATAAAAGTAGACTTAAAATAGCTCAGATGCCATTCTATAGCCGATCATGCTAAAATAATATATTCCAAAGAGAAGGACTAAGATTAGAGAGAGATTGATATTTCTCTCCTGACTGCCCCCCAGGGGTAAATATAGCAAACAAAAGATGAAGAAATTCTGTCAATTACAGAAAACTCCATAAGCCAACCTTATTCATACAAAAAGGGTATTTTCAAGGAGTCAGAACTTGTTTTCTAACGTACAAACAGAGATGAATAGGCATATTAATATCCTGGACTTTGCTGAGATAGTCTAACCTTTATCATTTGAGTTTTATCTATCAGATAAATACTGATCATTTTAATATATGACTTGGTTATAATGCTTCTTAATAACTGTATTTCTATATCCTGGATTATGCTGCATGAAATCTTATCTGTTTGTATACAGTAATGAAATATTTCACAGTCTATTCTTCAGAATGCTTCAGGTTGGACTGTCTTCTCAAAGCTTATCTCTGATACAGGGTTTGTCAAGGAGACTTGAGCTATTTTTTTAGTGGATTTCTGAGAATCTTGTCAAAATACTTTGTTTCCCACCAAGTCTTAGATAAGTTACCAGCAGAAATGTCAGCTGAAATATGACAGCAGAGCTGAAGTGTAGATTTATTTCACTAAACTGCTTCTTAAAGGGACAGCCTGCAGAGAGGTTAAAAACACCTGTGAAGCTTCTAGGAAAAAAAAAACCTGGAATTGGCCATATTGATCCACCATACTGATGTAGAGCTATTTATTTGGGTTCACACAGGTCATGTCACCTATATTCTCTTTTTTTTATGCTACGTATTTTAATACATGTTAACAGAAACATATGAACAAGTTGCCCAGTTGTCATGATGTAGACCCAGCAGGGAGACGAGCACCACATGGCTGCTTGTTCACTGATTCTCTACATCCCCTGAATGGGAAGGAGAAGGGGGATTAAAATACAAAACCCCATGGTCTGAAAGAAGGATGGTTTAATACAACACCGCAGAAGGAGAAGAAACAACAGTGATAACAATAACAGTAATGAAACAATATATAAAGTGAGTCATATAAAGTGTACAAACTATGCTAGCTCTTGAACCAAACGCCGCTGCCCCAGACCAAGATCTGCCTGTCCTTATAGAGTGGGCATGTACTCCTTATAGAGTGAACATGACATTAGTATGGTATTTTATACCCTGCTGACTGGTTTGGTTGGTTATCCTCTCTGTGGCTCCCTCCCAGCTTCTGGTGAAAATTAACTCTATCCTAGTCCAACCCAGGACACCAGTAAACACATCAGTGCCTTCACACTCAGATAAACAATAAGCTTTTTAGTCCAAAAAGATTGGGCTAGCTGAGATGAAATAATATAAAAAGTAAATTAAAAGGGTATAAATGAGATTCTTGTTTCCATTAAAAGACTCCAGGAAACTGGTTATCCCCAAAAATCAAGTGAATTAGTTGAACTGCACGCTGAACCGAACCATCAAAAAGGCCAGTTCACTCATCCTTATCTAGAGAGACTTGTTTGCAAGTGTTTGAATCTCTGGTGAACAGCCTGATGCAGTAATAATCAAAAGGTGCATGGCTTTCCTTTGATGTGAAAGATGGAGTTTTTGCTGAAACTGTCTGATACTCATTTCAGCCGCAAACTGTCAGTAATAGATTGCCAGTAGCCAGTAAAAAGTTCACTATAAAGAATTATATGTCCTTTCTGTCCTTGGTCACAGTTACTGTGTTAGCTACAGTAGGCAATTTTCTCATACGTTCTTCAGAAGGTCATTCAAAACTCTTTTACTTGGCAAGATGATGGGAATCTAAAAATATTATGATCTCCAGGTATTTAGCTTTTAGTTACGTTTCCCAGTGTTCTAAACAAGATGAAAGTCAACAAGAAAGGTTAAATTCAAACAATCCAGTGCTTATAATTTACATCATATGAAACTAGAGCCAAATTTTGCAATTTTATCCAGAGTATAAGCTGTCATGTTTAATAGAAGTACTTAGGGTATTCAAATATATATACAAGCCACTTCTAGAATATCCATGCCATTTTAACATATAATTCTGACTTCAATACACATGCAAGTTTGTACCTTCAAACTTAATATTTTGTTAACAGGAAAAAGAGATGGCCTAGGAAGTTGTGTATTCATAGTTCATCTCTAAAAATATGTCCTCATTATGTACAAGTCATAATACTTCTGAAGTACATGCAAAAATCTTGGAAAATTACATACGGAAAAAAACAACTTGGAGTATTTGTAGAAAAAGGCCTCAAGCTGTGCAAAGTTTGAGAGGTGTGATGAGTTTTTCAGGGGTTAGGTTTGAGTTTTTTAGTTTTCTCTTTGTTGTTTTTCTTAAACCAACATTATAATATATGTAAAGTACAAAATAAATTTCAACAGCTGTCACATTTATATTTAGTCATTTCTTCTTTTGAAAACATTTCAAATGACCCCTTGACAAATCAATACGTATTTTCCCCACTTGTAGTTTACACTCAGGTTCTTTGATTGCACCTGATTTTTGAGAGGAACAGCTGCTTACACAAGTTTCAATCTTATAGATCCAACACCTCTCATAGTGTTAGCATAAAAAAAATAAAATACCATAGGGAAGGGATGCTTCTGCTAATAAGGACTAAAAGGAAATGAAAAGGAAGGACTTGCATTTTTTTGAGTCATCTGTCTGGTGGGCTTTTTTAAAATGTTTGGCTATGAATGCTCTTCTGAAGGGAGGAGGGCTTTTAAGAAGATGAGCCATTTCTGTAGCTTATACTTGGTATGAAAAATGTAAAGAAAAGAGAGAGAAGATAGAAAAACTGTATAGGAAGTAAAAAGTTTGTCAGATGTGGCATACATAGCTGGCACTCGGCTATCAAGAACTATTACAAAGTTATCATCTGGTTTGGACTCTTTGATTACTGTCAGTCTTTAAACTTCAGTTAATAAATGTCTGAAACCTGCCTGAATGGAGCTTTTAGGATATTACTGGTCTATAACTGTGCTGGTTAGTTGCAGGCCAAGGTTTATTATCTATCTAATAGGCCCTCATAAAACAGAAAACCTAGTAACCTCTTAAAGCTTGTCAGATAAAAAGAATATAGTCTGAAGCACTACATTTCATGAATCTTGAGAGCACTGAAACCTTACATTCTATAATGAAAATTGTGCTTGGGCAGGGAACAGACAACTGCCCTGCCTCTGCTATTTAAAGACAGACAAGTGGAAAGACCAAGGTATCCAACATGATCAGGAAATTACTACTGGCTGAAAAAAAGAAGATGCTTGCAGTTTTTGATCAATTTATAATTCCTTTGGCAACATCAGTTGAAAAGACAGTCCCATTAAATGTCACTGTCATCAAACTGAATGCTGTCATATTTCTGCCAGAATTGTCACAATGCTGATGTAAAAGCAGCACAGTAGTTTTAAAATTTTCAGCACCATATATTTTAAGGAATTCGGTTTTCAGTTTTACTTAGGTTTACAGCTGAGTTTTTAAAAGGCACATAGTATAAAACATGCCTGGAAATACTTCCTTTCTATTCATTATAAATTCTATTTATTCTCTAAATTCTATAAAGTCTATTCATTATAAATTAAGAAACAAAAGAAGAGTTAAGAAACAGGAAAATTCCCAAACACAGTCAAGTTCCAGCTATCCGTGGCTGGATTTCTGAGTTACATACTACTAGGTCCCACTTGCCCAGATGAGCATAACAAGTTGAAAACCCCCGTATTGCTAGATGAAATACACTCAGCTCTGACCAAAGCAGATGAACAAATGAGGTGATAGTGTGCAATGGGAAGGAAAAAGAAGCCTGATAACTAATTGAGCATCATCCTTACCCAGTACCTGTTCTCCCTCTCTTATTCATGTCTGTGAAGGCACAAGGTTCTGCTCAAACTAATTACTAAACCAAAGCAGCCTGATCCTTTCAAGTATTGACAAAATAAATCTGTTGCAGCAGCTCCCCAATGTCTTTCATGTATTCTGTCCTATTAAAATAACCACAATGAGCTGTACAATCATCATATTCAGACAGCCTTACCATGACTCAATTTATTTACGGACAGACTGTGAAAATAATATGCAGAATCCTTCATCTGCATCTCATCCAGCTGCCTATCACCTCACTGAGCCAAGTGACCATGAGCGTATTCTCCCAAGTGCCATTCTTTCCACAGATTCTCAATGCTTTTCTGTTCTCAATTCAAAGTCTTTAATCCTCCAGTTGATCCACGGATCAGATTTCCAGCTACTCTGTTACAGTCATTTCAAAGAAGCCTTTAGTTTTGTGATCGATGATACAATATGACTTCGAGTTAGAAATTTAGGACTAAGCATAATAATAAAGAGCAACTACAATCAACTGGTCTTCTCCCTTAAGGGGATGTGAAGAATTACACTTCTTCCGAAGCAAATTAAGCTAAATCATTTCACAGGAGAAAGAATTTTGGCAAAAGCATAGAGCTATAAAAATAAAGTGGTTTGTGTAAACTGGAATGTATATATTAGCACAGGAAGACAGTAACAGAATGTCAAAATTCCCAGAAAAAAAGGTAAACATAACATTTTTTGAGGATCATATTTAAAAGAGAAAGACAACTAAAGCAACCCAGTTTTGAAGAAGAAATACGTTACTGTTTTGTTGGTTTAGTGTAGATGAAAAAAAGTCTTTGTAATAGTTTTTTTGAAAGACTACAACCACAAAAAAATTCTTTCTTGAAAAAAGTCCAAGTAGTGTCCATAGGTAAGCAAAGTATCAATGAACCAAAAATATATGAGGAAACTGAACAATGCTTCCTTCTTCAAGTCTAGCTTCACAATGATTAATAGCAAAGACTTTCAATTATTTTGATATATTAGATGAACTGCACTCACAAAAACTCATGAAGTTATTATTTTTATTTGGATTTACAGCTCTTATGGTTTCTAAACTCTAAGACTAACTTCAACTTTAGGTTTTAATTTCTGTATCAAGAAGTACAGATTTATAGAAAGGAACAACTATCTTAGAATCATAGAATCATCTAGGTTGGAAAAGACCTTTAAGATCATCGAGTCCAACCATTAATCCTGCTCTACCAAGTCCACCACTAAGCCAGATCCTCAAGCAACACATCTATACAGCTTTTAAACACATGCAGGGATGGTGACTTAAACACCTCCCTAGGCAGTCTGTTCCAATGCCTGACAACCCTTTCAGTGAAAAATGTTTTCCTAATATCCTGTTTAAACCTTCCCTGATGCAGCTTGAGGCCATTTCCAATTGTTCTATCACCAATTACTTGAAAGAAGAGACCAGCACCTACTCCCCTACAACCTCCTTTCAGGTAGTTGCAGACAGAAATAAGGTCTCCACTCAGCCTCCTTTTCTTCACACTAAATAGCTCCAGTTCCCTCAGCCACTCCTTATAACTACATTTGAATTAATCTTACGTAACTACATTCAAATTAATCCTTCTTCACGTTTCAAAAGAGAATAGGATATAAACACGACTGATGGTTTACATTGTTTTTTTAAAATCTCTGAATCAGTATCTTTTGTTTCATGGAGGATGCTCAACGAGTAAAGAATTTCTCAACACAGCATCCCAGAGGTATTCTTAGAAACTCTGAGGACCTTAACTCTGCTATTACTTATATCAATGCAAGTCACAAACATAACACTACAGCTAATAAAATCATACTAAGGAAAAGGATAATTAGTTCCACAGATTTCACTTAAACTATATAAAGATTGATTTTGTCCTCTAAATCTTATTTTTTTCTCTTATTTACCATAGTGATATGAGACAACTTGCTCCTACATTTGGTGGACCTTAATGGACAAGAGAATATAAGTGATTGGCTTTATAGAAGTACCCTAAAGGATACAGAAGCAGCACATAGCAGAGATGCCCTCGTTAGTAAGACAACTTACAGAACAATACAAAGTAGTTCTGCTGCTGTTGATTGGAAATGTTCAGGGAAACTAAAAAGCATGTTATCAAACCCCAGTCACAAATAGTTTGTCTACACAAACCAGAACCAAAATCATCAAATGCACCATATTCCATAATATGTTCAGTTATTCCTGAATTATTATTTTTCTGACTTGAAAGCCAAAAAAACCCAAACCACAGAACTTCTTACCTTTAATAAGAGAAGAAATACTTTTTTATGCAGAGGCCCTACTTGCTAATTAAAGCTGTAATTGTTTTGCAAAGGCAATAAAATTGCTGCTACAAAACTAACACTTTTTCTCAGAGTTATTAAGAAGATATTGTCAATGGAAATCAAGAAAAGTCACACGTTTTAGCGGTATAGGGAATACTGACTAAATTTTAAAACCAAAACACAAGTAATGAAACAGCATAGTTCCTCCTAACGTGTAACTCCACATGCTGTAGGAATTAATGTGTTTTGGATTTTATGATAACAGACATTTATTCAAATAACCTATGGGTTTCTTTTCAAAGAAGATGCCTCCTATCCCAGTGTAAATAAATTACAAATAATTTATTATGAATCAATGGAACCACAATCTCTCTAGCTCGTTCTACTTGTAACTTCACTTACTTTGAAAGTGCAAAAGAAAGGATTTAAATCTATCATTGCTCATTAAACCTGCAAAAGGCTGTGTTAATCGGATGTCACCTTTCTAATTCACTTACATGTTTGCTGACAATAAAGACCATATGATTTAAGAGCAACTGATTCGAAAGACATTATTTACTGACTTCACACAGTTCATAGTCTGAAGCTGAAACAAGGGTGTTAAGGACTATGCATTAGAAAAGAAAAAGATGAAAGAAATGCAATTTTTCTAAATTAAGAACTGGAGGAAAAATATGAAAGTGTAAAATACACATTAATAGACCTTTACTATTTTAAAGCTGTAATTCAGTAACAACAGAAATAAGCATTGCACATTATTTTGGTAAATGTCACTGCTACCAGAAATAAAAATCATATTGGAAGCTAATGGCTTTTTTAACAAACTGAACAAAGTATTTTGCATCACTGAAGTACATGCCAACTCATGCCTAAATAAAGCATAACATTTTAACCCAGATATTGTGCTATTAAAGAGGCAAGACTTTGCCTGAAATTGTCTTAAAACCCAGAATCCCTCTCCAGAACAAAACTCAGTGTAAAAAAATCACACCACAGAAATGACTCATGGATTAAAGCTGCACTAACTTCACTGTAAATTAGCACTGTAGTTGATACACATGTTCTGTGTGCCCTTGGCAGGGAGTAAAGCCAGCAGTTCCTCAGAATTTACTTACACAGAAATGGCAAACCATGTACTTCAAGTTGCTCATCTCCTGAGCTTCATTAATGATCAGCTGATGACTTTGAATGATGTTATTAAAATGGAATAGGCCAACTGCAGTTTTCTTTCACACTGAATTTTTTACTCTGCTATACTATATCTACTATGCCTGTAATAAACAGTAAAATGGCCAGTAATCCTTTGGCTACCTGAATTTCTATTATAGAAATATTCACCTATCCCCCCATGCCCTTGATAGTAAACAGAATACATGACTCATAAATTTATAATTGCTCTGTTTCCTATCTGATCACCAAGAGAAAAAAAAGGAGACATCAGAACAGATGTAACATTTTGCAATCTTCAACTCAGCCTAGGTTACACAGATGAAAGCAGCCAACTTTTACTGTCTCCATACCATAGTTCTTTTTCCTATTTCTGCATATTCCTTTACAGACATGTTCTTCGTACTCAGGAAGATACTAAACACATGAACACTTAACGATTAAAACATCAGGAAATAATATCACAATTCAAGTGATCCTAGATGGAAGTAATTCAAGTGACCCTAAATGAAAGTAATGTATTCTTAGAAACTAAGTGCCTTTTAGTGACCATTCATTATGATATTTATCTCAGACCACTGATAAAAGCAACAATTTTGTTTTCTTCTGTAATATTACAACTGACATAATACACTCATTACAAAATAAATTATTGATTTGAGATGTTAGGAGCTCTGCAAAGTAAATAAAACTGTTTCTAATTCACATTTGAAACAAAATCATTGGAAATATCACTGAAATGGTCATTTTAGACAGCCCTGTGTTGCAGAGATCATGCAAAACTTTACTTAGGTTAAGACAGACTGGGAACCTGACCAGAACATCACAGATCATCCAGCTGAAAAAAAGCATGGTCAATGAAAGAATAGTTTCCAGTGAGAGATGGGTATTCAGAGATTATCCTGTACACACTGCACTACAAAACAATAGTCTATCACAGGCAGCTGGGATATGATGTGAGTGCATTGTAATTGTCTGCGGATGTATGAGTGACAGCTGGCTGAATTGAGTGGAAAGATAGAAATAGTATATTCTATTTGGGGGTAAAGAGAATACAATAAAGGAAGTCTAATTTTTTGCAGCTGCAAAGCCTTTTTGACAGCAATTCGCTTCCAATTGCTTTCAAGTAACGCATGAATAGGATAGTCAATGTCATTAAAATAATTTACTAGTCATCAGGAATAATAAATGAATAGAATAATTTACTATTCTCACACATCTATTGCTAATGTAGACACCTAAAATGTGGTTAGAGACAGCACTATGCATGGTAACATGTCAGATTGATACTGAAATCCATTCCTTAGACAAGAAATAGTACTGGGAAGAGCAGTGACTGGAATAACTTCAGCTTATTTCTCAACCATTTGCTAATGAATTTTAACATACTGCTCCTAAAATAATCATTAGAATGACTAAATGAAGTCATATGCTAACCTGATGTACTGCAAGAATGACATGAAAGAACATAGACCTTGATACACAGAGACAGCCTGTCTATTGATAAGAAAATACCTGTACAAAAAGGAAAAGGGCTTAAATCAAATTTTTGGCCTTCCAAGGACATTTAATAAAGGGCTGCTGTTGTCTCAGAGTACTCCTTAATCTGTTTTAACAAATTAATAAAGTATTCATTTCATAGAGGAACAAAGTCATAGTCACAGACGAATGGCTGTGATTGAAGTACCGCTGCAGCTCAGCATCTCCCTCGTGTCGCAACAGCTCCTTCGTACTGATGTGCACAGGATGATCTTCCACAGCGGTCTACAAACTCATCCAACCCATGGGACACTTGAATCGGGGCTGTTGCCCTTTTCTGTTGGGAAAAAGAAAATGACTGCTTGAGAAGCAAATGTTGCAGGACAATTGCCTGGTTCTGAGGTGGATCACAGACCCCCTCACAGCTTTCTCTGGCTGCTGCAAGGGCTGCTTCTCCAGAAAGAGCCACCCAGCTCTGTGCTGGACAGCACCACCAGCTGCTGCAGGTTGTAGAAATCCACACTTGTGCTTTCCCCACTCTGGATTTAAAATTACAGTTGCCCAGATAACTGAGATTACCATAACAGGATCAACTTGTCATCAGTCCAATGAAGGAAAAAATTGCATAGTAATAACCACATGCTTAAAACCAACATCTGGCAGATGCAGTGCTGATCAGCTATGTTATAAACCCTCTATACCAACAGTAAAATCAGCATGGCTTTTGAGGATGGTAAAGGATCCTTAGCATGCATCACAATGGACTTAAAACATTCTGGAGTTCAAAGTCTACAGTCTTCATTCACCCTTTATGCAGATCACTGCAAAAATCTGTCACTGAATTCAAAGGAATGATTTAATAAAGGAAACTTGAAAAGTTTGCAGGGACCTCTGGATATTATTGTAACTTCTCAAAGGTGAGAATATTTTGTTCCGAAATTATTGTCTGTGTCATTTTCTCGCTGTCTTTTGTTTAAGCTTTAGCTTTACTTAACTGATAATCTTAAGTGGAACGAAAATTATAAAGAAAATAAATATAAGCACACTCAAAGAACGACTGACATTACGCCTGTTTTGTAAATCTATCCCAATTTCAAAACACATGCTATGAGTAACTTGATCTCCAATGGAATCTTACCTGCCTGTGTAATATAAAATGGAGATTCGATCCCAAAAGTTATTAGATGTACTTCTGATTATTCTAGGATCACACAGGCATTGTGAAGCCTTTTCACTGGAAGAGCACTGCTTCTACTGTGAAAAAAAGTGTTTGTACTGTTTTCATTGCAGAAACCCCTATCCTGGCTCAGTATTTTAGATTTCTCAGTTTATTCTTCACTAAAAGAAAACATTACATTTCTTTGTGCCTGAAAAATGCCCTATTATTCCTCTTCAAAATTACAGTACAGAATGACCTTTTATGAACTGACAGAAAAACCCCAAAAAACCAAAAAAGTATTTGCTAACTTAAAATTGTAAGAAATCCTAAACCAGCCTTTTTAACAAACTTTATATATATATAAATAGTATCTTCTACTTAGATAAAAATTAGCAAAGAAGGGGGCTTGGTTTGTTCACGAGTTGTAAGATAGGTCAGGGGGGAGGCAAATAACTTAAGATCATATGAACGCTTCAGAAATTTCTCCTTAAGTAAAGGCAAGAGAGTAATGTTCCTGGTTACACAAATTCCAAGAGAATTGCGTAGTTCTTAAGTGACTTTAAACTCCCTTTTCTCAAAATTATGCTAAGAGCACAATGAGCCTGTATATACAGATGCTGCGAACATGCACCCATCGCTTGGATGGGCTCATTGTGCTCTCAGTGTAGCAGAACATGCAACCTCCCTTTTTCTCCTTCCTCCTCTGGCTAGTGACAGCTGAGAAGACCAACGTTTTTCCTGAACACAATTAATATTCACTTATGAGGAACTAAGGGAAGAAATGATAGGCTTTGCTAGTGCTGTCCTACTGCCCCCTCAGACATGGGAGAGCAACAGGTTAGGAGATAATAGGCAGGAAGAGCAGTTCTTCCTGAAGGTTTCTGAAGAAGAGTTAATATTCCTGAGAAATATTTGAAAGACAGTAATAAAACCAACAATGTTAAACCTGCATTTAAGAATTCACTACTACCACTCTTTTTAAGACTTCATAATTCCTTTTCATAATAACTTTTTCACATCATTAACTAAGCTAAAATATGCCTTAGTCTTCATGTTGTGCTTTTCTTTAGCATCTTATTTCCACGTGCCCTTGTTGTATATCTTGTTGAAATCTGGGAGATGACACATATAGCATTTGCTATTATGTTAATACAAACAGTTGTCTAATACTTTGATTAGTAAATCAGTGTTATTCAGCTACAGCTCAGTCTTAATACGCTGCAATCCTAACAGAAAATATCTTCTCAAAAAATGTATTAATTCTCTTGTCAAAAATCCAGCTTCCGTATATGAAATGTTAAACATACATCTCAGAAGAGGTAATAAATGTTATCCAAATAAATGAAACTGTATATTCACTCAACCTAATTTATAAATTGTTTTTCCTACTAACTTACCTAGTTTTATTCCCAATACTGTGACACAAAGGCAAAAAACATCAACCTTGCAGTTCTGAGATTTTTTATTTTATTTTATTTTTTAAATTGAAATAAGTTCTAATTTTGTGAACCAGATTAAATGCTTATAATATCACAAACACAGCTGCCAGTGACAGTCTGGGTTGTGGGTTGTTTTGGGTTTTTTTTGCTATAAATAATCCCAAAGAAGTAATGCTAATGAGTGAAACAATAAGGAAAAAATGCAGTGTTTAATAATTTTGTCCAATTAGTTGTCAAATATGAACTGATGCTCAGCTATACTTTTTCCACTCAAAAACCCCTCAAAATTAAACTTGGTTTTATTGGTTCATATTTAGAATACATTATTTTTGAGTGGTTGAAGTGAAAAAGTGCCTTTGCTAGCCATTACAGTGGTCACTGTGCCTATAGTAATAAAATAAAAAAGCAATGTTACTTCTCTATGTATAAATTAATATACACCACAGTTCTTTTTAGAGATGCTAAATGAGTTTGAAAAACTAAAATTTCTGAGAGGAATACTAGAGACTATTTAGTGACTGCTTAAGGTTTTACTACTATTTTTAATACAAATCCCAAACCAGATCACTCTCAGCATCTCAACATATCCCTCTAATTAAAAACCAATACCACCATTAAATGAGGTTTTGTCCTGCAAGTAAATGAGATCACTCTTATGCTCCAGCTTACACCTATTGCCACTTATCCTATCATTGGACATACCAGAGAAGAGCCTGGCTCCATCCTTCTGACACTAGCCCTTTATGTAAAATACATTGGTTGCAAGACTGCAGTGCTTTTAGATAGTTATTTGATATTATGTCTGGCCACCACAAGTCTTGCCTTAAACTTCATAAACCTCAGAAACCCCGTGATACACAAGACAATTAAGCCTTGAGTCATTTGCTATAGATTGGCATGAAGTGTCATATGAGACTTGCCAAGACATCATAGCCAACGTCCTCTGTCAACTTCTGAAGTCAGGTCCTACATTATACAATACCCATGTATAATCTAGATGTCCTAGAGCACCTCAGATGGCACTAGACGCCTCTGTGCTGACAAGAGAACAGAAGTGTTATTGCTTGCAAGAAGCACGATGCCTTCCTGCTCCATTAATGTACTGGACATACATATGCTGCCTGCATACTGCTCAGCACTGAGAGGATTCTCAGTTACTCAGACCAAGATCAGGTCTCAGAGAATAAGCAAGTATGAAGATTCTCCCTTCAGTTTCTATTTCATATTCATACAATAAAGGTTAGACTGACCTCAGGTGCTGTCATGACCTTTTTGATAACTGCGATGACAGGGTCTCCAATGATATGGAAGCATACACTAATATATGGTGAATGTCACAGAAGAGACTGGCAAGCATAAGGTGCTTTCCTCCCCCTTCTGACCATTAATTCCAGCTTCTCCAGTACTGCAAGATATCACCTTGAACCAAGCTTCATGCAAAAATGTCAGACTTGTTCATATGCATGGGGCTACTCCTCATCCTCCGTGACAAGAGGTCTAGTGTCTCCATTCGTGGTTTGTGAAATATTGAAGACTGTATACTAAGACTGCCAGATGCCAAAAGCATTGATATCCTCATTAAATTTTAGTTCCACTTGAGAGAATACAAGCTAGATGAGAGAGTACAGTGAACTTCATATTAGATCTGTTTAACACACAGGCACAAATACATTTAATGTTTTAAATTTGAGTTATCTCTGACCACGACATCTCAGCAGGAATTACAGTTGAGCACCCCAAGAGTATCAGTTGTGTACAAATATTCAGATGTGAACTGTAAGCTTTAGTGATGAAAACTCATTTTTCATTCATGATCCAAAGCTGGCAGGACCACAGACGAGGTAAATGGGTACATTCAGGGTACATAACAATGCTCCTTCCCCTTCAAATGCATTTTTTATCCTTTATCACATGCATGTGTCTAGGCATTCAGGACTGCTCGAATTCCATCAGACTGCATGGTGGATATAGTGACAAACCTAACAAGCATCATGGAGAAATTAATAGAGAAATACAAAATTCATCAATGCTATTCATGGTAGGTTTCACAGTGTCTGTAGTCAAAGCAAGGTCCCAATTTTAAGCTGTACTACTTGTTGCAGCTTAATGCACATTTTGCAAAGCAGACGAACATTTTCTTTATTCTAGTGTCCTCTAAAGACAGAGTACCTCAAGCTGTTATTCTCAGGTGCTATTCTTATGTCCACTATCCTAACATGTTTTGGGTTCTCCAGACACTGAACGTAACTCACGGGTTTTTAGACAACAGTGAAGGATTGTATTAGTTCTCTGATATACTAGGAATTATATGCAGGACAAAACAATTTAAAAGTTTATTTAAAAATACTACATATTCACTATTTTGTTTCTGGATAGTTTGGAGACAAATATGACCTTCTGTGATTGAGCAGAAAAGACTTTTGTAACTGTATTGAACATTAAGAGCAAAACCTTGGCTCCCTCCAGAAGCTGGATCTAATCAGATGTCATAGAAATTTCTTGGACTGATTTTTTTTTTTTTTCCAATCCCAATATTATGTATTTTGAAGATTGAAAATTTCATACACAATTTCTCAAAAAATCTGCAATGAAGAGCTACTAAGCTTTTCTACCAGCCAGGAACTACTGAGTTCTTTCTCCCAGTACCTACTTGTATGCAACTTCTTTTAGATTTTGACAGATGGATCAATAGAATTACCCATGGTTTAAAAGCAAGGACCACTTGAGAGAACACCTGCAAGATAACACTGACTCAATACTATTATTCACTATTTGTAATACGCTAGTACCAAAAGATCCTATGGTAGTGAGCACTACAGTTAGGCGTACATCATTTTGCAATAGTGACTTCCAAAACAACCATACCTCTGATTTTTGGTTAATTTAGTTCTAAAGTTTTCTTGTCTTCTGTGTGGGTCCAGTTTCTCACATAAACCCAGAGACTGCCAATATGCCTACACTGGAAGATCTGGTAATGTACCAGCCTAAAGGATGCATGAGAATATGTCTTTCAACCAAACCTGAAATGGCTTTTGGAGGATTTTATTGTACAGAAATGTTTCACCAAATGGTGGATTTAGCTACCTTTAAAGAATAGTGTAGACAGAAACTATCAATAAGAACAGAGGACAGCATCTGCACTGGAGAGTAGCCCCTAAATAAGGCAGAAAGAAGGTCGAAGAAAAAAAAGAAGCCAAGGCAAGACAAGGTCACAAACCAGATCAGTAGAGATCTGCAAATGGAGCCCAAATGACCTGGCTTTACATATTCTAGGTCATGCCACTTCTAAGTCATTGAACAAATAAACCTATTTTTGTTATTTCAGTATTTTGAATAATTAAAGGAACCAGAACATAAAATCCATTTCCCCTAAGTAGAAATGTCATGTAAGAAGTGCCCTACTCTTTCCTCGCAATTAGGTCATTGAAATATGCTATGGCTTAAGACCCTGACATACTTTCCCTTACTAATTTAGAATGAGAACACCTCTCAGACATAAGTATCCAGCTTCAGATATACATCTTCTATTTGAAACATAAATTAAATGTAAATGTTATTCTGAAAATGGACTATTTTCTCAGAGTTGCTACCCAAATCCTCCTATCTCGTGATTTATCACTTAATACCTTTGTATCTGTCATACTATGATGTGTTACTAAAATAAAAACGACCATCATCTCTGCATCAATAAGTCTAAGGGCTATACTTTTTCAGCCCTTAGAAATGACAGGTTTATCAATCAATATTTTGTTCACTAATATATGTCATTTATTCACTACTTTTTCAAAACAAATATTGTAGGCATGCATAGTTCTTGCAAAGATTTATTAGTTTATCTCTCATAGTCTGTTTCTAGTATGATTAGTTTTTGTGTGGATGAGGATTAAATAGCAAACGCATTTGTCCAAATACTTTACAGAGCCAATCGTCTCTCTCAAAGTATAGAGAAGCTTACATTATTTATATGTTAATGGTCAGGGTCACACTGACAACACATTCCTAAGTTCCTGCTCTCTAAAAGAAAAAAAAGAAAAAAAGAAGAAAAAAGAAAAGAAGCCTTAAATAATTCAGATATCATTGAAAAGAAATGGGAAGATTGTTGGGCAAATATCAAACTAATCTAAAGCTGGTAGGTGTAGAAGACATACTGTGCAATGACATGAGCAGAGTTATTATTTTGGGAACACTTCTGCTTGCACTGCAAAGTTTAATAGACCACTGACTGTGAAATGAGATATCTTTCACTTGTGTTTTTCTTCCTTTCAAATTTTTTTTTTTTTTAGTAGTTCTGAACCTTCCTCTAATGAATAAAGTTTATTAATTAGTGCTTGACTTTACTAGCCCCCCAAGTGCAATTAAACAAAATTAATACAAATTCAAAGAGATATATGTGCTGAAGTAAAGTGCAAAAACGACAAAGTTTGGCATGAACAAATTTTTCAAGAGCCACATACTTCCCAAGTTTGCTAGTAATAGAGCATGCCAAAATACAGTCTTAAAAAAGGCCAGGAGGGAGGACAACAACATTGTAAGAGAAAAGCTTTTGTTTGCAAAATAAATTATTTTTATGTTTTTAATGACATTGTTATTGGCTGTACCTTAAAATTTCCTTTATAGGGAAGAGACAGGGGATTAAAAAAAAACAAAAAAACCAAAAAACAGGCTGAGCCTGACCTCTCCCTCAAGATTAAACAGTCCTATCACATGTCATTTGGAGCTGTTCATGAGTTACTTCACTTTCACTCCAATCTTAATTGCAGTGTCTTTGACTTTACCAATGCAAATAAAGGCACAGTTCACGACCTTCCACTTCACAGTTTTACTTTCTGTTCAGTATCATAGAAACATAGAATGGTTTGGGTTCGAAGGGACCTTAAAGATCATCTAGTTCCAACCCCTCTGATGTGGGCAGGGACACCTCCCACCAGATCAGGCTGCTCATAGCCCTGTCCAATCTGGACTTGAACGCTTTCAGGGAGGGGCATCCACAGCTTTTCTGGGCAACCTGTTGTGGTATCTCATCAACCTCATGGTGGGACATTTATTCCTAATATCTATTCTAAATCTACTCTCGGTTTAAAACCATTACCCTTCATCCTATAACTACACTCCATGACAAACAGTCCCTCCCCATCTTTCCTGGAGGCCCCCTTGAAGTAATGGAAGGCCTCTACAGAAGGCCTCCTCAGAGCCTTTTCTCCTTTAGGCTGAAGAATGCCAACTCTCTCAGACTGTTCTCATACAGGAGGTGCTCCAGCCCCTTGATCCCCCTCCAAAAACATGGCCCTTCTCTGCTTAAGTGACCACCCGTACTGATGAAAATTCATAGTCCTCAAAAAAAAAAACAACCCAAACCCAACCCAAACAAAAAAACCACACAGACATTTGCAGGGATAATTCTTTTCTCTCCACATACATCTCTTTTCAGGACTCACACCCAGGAACTCTGTTGTGTCTATGTCAAGTCAATAACACTAGTTTTGAAAAAAGGTAGAAGGACTGGAATGCATCCCATCCTCCTAATACTCTTATTCTGTACACCCATGTAAAGAACTTTTTGTGAAATATGTGTGATGTCAAGATTCAAACCCTTCTTCTACTTTTCTGGATTTAAACCACTTTTTTATTATATTTTTTTTTAGAAAATTACTCTCAATCTTGGATTAAAAGGGGAGATGGATTCACACACTTCTCAGTTCTTCTGTTGAAGTTGTTGCCTATGCAAACAGGCCTATTTAGACATATTTTCACCAGCCCTGCACAGCAGACCAGAGATAAAAATACCCGCAACCCCCTTTTCCCTGTCAGTCTGGTTTTTTTACTTCCTGGGCTGCAAGTCCACACTTTAGAACATGATGACCTTCTAAGTGTAAAGGGGAATAGCCAGCTCTCATAAGCCTTGAAAGTTTCATTGAGACACTGACAGAAAGGCCAGATGGTGATCTTAAATGCCATGAGTTCAATGAACTGTACACTTCAGGAAATTGTTTCACTAAAATGGATGGTTTTCCACTCCAAATGCTGACCATCTCAGAAAACGAGAAGTCTCACCAGTATTGTAACAAAACTGCTTGGCTTGACAAACTCAAGCCTTCCAAAAGTCTTCAAAAATATCTCTCCCATGTTTCCTCTCCAATAATAAATCAGGTTATTATTAATGGAGCTTGTTTGCTGTCCAGAATCTAAATCACAGTACTAACTTTACAAAAAGAAAAAAAAAAAAAGATGAAGAAGAAGAAGAAAAGGCTGAGTTAAGGAAATAAGATTCCCAGAATGGAGTCTCATTTTAAAATGAAGTAACCATAGCCTGAATTCCCGTTCTTAATGTAGAGGAATTCTAGCTTGCTCCTGGGGACTAAAATAGTAGATACATACATCAGTTCTCAAGAAGCCTTAATAATTCCTTTGTTTGCAGCAGCTCTTTGAAAATCATGCAGCATGAAAGAGAATAATAATGAATCTTTACTTTGATATAGCACTTCTTACCAGCACAAGTCAAAGTATTTTATGAAATAACTAGTATCAGTATAAATCTGATGAGTAACTAACACTCAAAGGGAATTTCTAGCCTAAGAACATGGGTCACACTCAAGACTGTACTCGGTAGGCCACAGTGTTCTAGAATTATTTTAGGGTTTTTCTTTGTCATGGCATTATTTCAGTGATGGCTGACAATTTTTGAAGTTGTTGTGTTCCTTCTATGATTTGTGGAACTGGTGGAAAATTCAGATGCGTGCTAAAATAATGGCTGTTAATACAAGAATCAGACTCAAATGCAAAAATAATGAATAGTAGAAGGGTATTAGAATAGTAAAGGAGAGAAAAGAAAGTGAGGTACTCATTTCTCCGGAAGAGCCTCAGATCTGGCCTCAGTTCATCTTCTCAGCTGATCCCCTATGACGGGAGGAAAAACTATATCATTGATAAATTGATATATATGCACAGGTTAATACATTGTACTTTTTACATAATAAAAGAAATGTATGAGGAGAGAGCATTTCAGAAACCTCTTACTCTGTATTTATTTCTAACCTTCAGGATTAGAGGCTTGATTCAGCTAGTAGGTAAAGTTCATAAAGCTGTGTTAATGAGCAGTCTCACAGTGCTCAGAACACGACCCTGAGCTTTTTCACTACACACTTTTGTGAATAACCTCTAGTCTCCCATAGCAGGCTCTCAGCCTCTATACTGAACTTGTTGTTTCAATTTTGGGTTATTCCAGATACTTCAAGTCCCAAAATCTTGAGCCACTGTGGGGAGAAGACAAACACGTTTTCCCCTCAGAACTACCATGCAATTACACCTGGCCACTATCTGTCTGCCCCCAGTAAGTAATTCAAGCCTGACAGCAGCACTCCTTCTCACTAGTCTAAGTTGAAGCTGAATGCCTGCAAAGGAAGAGCTTTAATCATTTGTGAAGATATTGTTTCATGTAAGAGCCACCAGGCATCTCACCAGACTGACCAAAGCATTTCCAGCCACTGTCATTCTGTCTCACATTCCAGTAAGAAAAGACAAAAAAAAAAAAACAACAACAAAAAAACCCCCAAAAATCTTTAAAAAGCCTTTCCTCCTCCACCACATTCTTTTTTTTTTTTTTTTCTTTTCTTTGAGGAGAGGCAAAGAAGATGTAATTTGTGAATGTACCCATTTACAAATCAGATTTCACAAGTTTGACTTGTACCACCTGTGACCTTCAGCATCCTTACCATCAGTTGGTAGCATCAGATAGCATAACAACACCCAAGACATTTACCTTCTCCTTGTTCTCTCTACTCCCAAGCTACTGACTGACCATTTTCCTCTATAAAAGCACTAAAATATGAGATTTGCACATAGGGAGATTTTTACCACCATACAGTCAGCCCAGAACTTAGTCCCAAATAAATCTTGTACCGGCTTTAGGACTAGCAACAATTAGAGTTCTCCTTATTCATTTAATAAAACTTCCAATTTTATCAGTCTAAAAATGTACTGTCTTTCCAAAGGCAATGAAAATCCATTAAGAACCTCCTAAATGATGCACTGCAGCTTTGCAGTTCCCTCTGAGCAGTAGAGAGCTTTCAGCATTGCTGTAAGACACACCAAGTAGCAGCTTTCATAAAATTGATCAGTATTTAACATGATAGAAAACCATGTTGATAAATCTGTGCTCTAAAATAGTACAATCAGTGGAGAGTAAAATTCATAACTCTAATTTTAAATCAAAAAGCTGATCAGGTAACTTTAAAACTACAGAAAGGTAGATAGAGGGTTGGAGAAATGTTAAGGCTGTATTCTAACCTGCTAGAGCTTTCCTTATGCTCTCTATGAATTTCCAATAATACTTCATATAGTAAAGGTTGTAACAACCATTCATAAATTATGAACTATTTAAAATTAAAAGTATATCTATTAGAAGTCTAATATCCTTTCTGTTCCCTGGTCGCAATGATGGTTTCATTGCATTGCCATTTTCTAGATTTATTTCTCTTTTTCATAAGTACCAGGTCACTTTCTCTGTAGCACAGACACTGAAACGAAGAGAAAGAACAGTTCTGCTATTTATGAATCTGATCCTTGCATGAGCAACACAAAGTACGTGAGATTTAACTTCTCATCTAACAACCACCCCTTTGGCTATGGATATCACATTCTGTGAACAAAACAAGGATCAAGATTTTGGAGGAGTTGATAATATCAGTAAGGTCACAGAGGAGCATTGATTTACAGTATAAGAAAGTGGGGGATAGAAATGCAGATTGCTTCCCAGTGCCTGGCCAAAAAGGAAAGTAGTAACACAGAAGAAAGCAGCCCACATTCTGGATAGAGGGTGAATGCTACAGTCCAGTTGTAAATGAAACAAGTATACATTTATAAGAAATAGAGCAATTACTAAGGAGTTAAGGAATTCTGGCTGAGAAGGTAATGGCCATTTTAACATACATTTTTTTGGCAACCGATTTAAGCAAGAGAATTCAAAACAGTCTGCACGTCGTATAAAACAAAACCAACCAATAGCTACAAATACCTTCTTTTGGCTGGTGATTATTGCCCCCCTACAGTCTAAAAAGTGAAATGAAATCTTTTTAATTATTTTACTTTTTTTTTCGCATCAACAGATGCAAAAGATCATTTAAGAGTGTGAGAAACTGTAAATCACGTCAGAAAGCTCATGCATGCAAAATAATTGTTATTCCCTTGATGATGTTTGTCACGCTGTATGACTAAGCCGAGAGTTACCTAAACTTGCACGTCAATGTTTCCATTTTCCATCCATGGATGCCACCAGTCTGTACGGTAAATTACACATTGATTGGTCAGGGTACATGCCACAAAAAGGTATAAATTACCCTTTGCTCTAATTGGTATTTATGCCATCTAACAGCATTTTACTGCACTGCATAGATGATATTAGCTTTAACTCATTCAGTAACAGCGACTCATTTAGTGACATTAAGCACTATGTGGGAGGATGAATGTGTTAATATTTCATGAAAACATGTGGTTAATTAGTAATTTATTGCTTTGGGTTTTGGTTTTTTTTTTGTTTCACGTCTTCATGCAGGCTGTGAGCAATGCTTGCTGGGAACCATGCTAACTGCCATGTGGCACAGACAGAGTGATACCGGATACTGTAATGGTTTTGATGTGTAGAAGACCAATCTCTGACATGAATGGCCTTTTATCACAAGAAGCAATACACGCACACATACCAACTACAGATGGGCATAAGATTTAAGCACCATAAAGGGTGTGAGCTACATAAAGCTGCTACACTTTCTTACATACAACTGACTACATTCTCATTCACTAAACTACTCCCTGATGCTTGGCTGATGATAAGCCAAAAGATCCCCAGACTATGGTTACAGAACTCACCTGTCACCCCAACCCTTGTAGAAATTGATGAGTGTGCATGTCAATGATGCCGGGCAAAAAAACCCAACCCTTTCCATAGCTGTTTGAACATGGCTCAATCACTTCACTAAATAGCAATTAAGCACAATTGCTTCCACAAAGAGCAGTTTAGAGCTGCAGTGAGGTCCATAAAGCAGGAGCACCCAAGAGTTTTTAAGGACTCTGTTACTGTGTAGTAACACCGTCCTTTTACATGGACTGCTGAATTCACTCATGGATATTCTGCTTCTATAGAACAGAAAGATGACTTGGCAGTCCTCTGGTTTTCTAAGACATTTTCACTTCCTTATTCAGACACTGTGTAAATGGGAGATCTCCATTAAAGCCACTATAAACAATACTTTTAGCCTGATCCCTTTAATGAGCTCTACATTCACAAAAAGGATTGTAAAAAGGTAGTGATTTATCAGGAGGAATAAATAAGTGATTGCCCTAATGTAGCTACCACCCAGCATTAAAAAATGCCAGTGATGTTTTCCCCCAAATTTAAACTCGTAAATAAACAAACTACAACAAAGGGCATTTCTGTGTTTGTGCATGTGTGGGTATTTGTATGCAAGAGTAGTTGCAGTAAATACTCTCAGGCACTGAAATATACATATCTGGCATGCATAAATTAACGTTATAGAGGTTTTGTGTACATGCCAGGAATGATACAAGCAAGAACGATGACAGTAGTATGTTTTATTTGATTAGCGTTGACATAAAAACATCACATTAACATTTGTTTCTTTTATGAAACTCAAGGCTTAAGTGGAAATCTCTCTAACATAATATATTTACACACAAGGAAAATAAATATTCAATTTAGCACTAAAATAACTGTTGCAATAAAAAAAAAATATAAGAAAATAACTTTTACTTTGAAGTGTCATTTGCATTAAGAATACTTGCAGGGGAAAATATTCCAAAAACTGAAAAATACCCTGTCTGATGAAAAGCATTATTTTAATCTCATCTGTTTATACAAGATGGTTAAGAAGTCATACTTGAAAAAGAAATATACTGAAAACATTATTCTATTTAATTTTTTCCTACTGGGTATATCATTCTGACATTTGGATGCATGCTAAATGACTTTAAGCAAAACTAATACTTCATACAACACTTTTATTAAACGCACTACAGAATATTAAATGTAACACAGAATATAGAATAAATACATTCAAGTTCATCTACAACAATCAGTCAGTATGTCCTACTTAATTAATATTACAGGGTTTGGGTTTTGTCACTTATATTTGACAGGGAAAATTGCTTCCTTGTGCCCTCAAGCCTATATACTTCAGGGATTATAATGCATACTGGTAAAAAAGAAAGCCTTAGAGGGAAATACAACCAAGTTCCAACAACCAAAACAAATATTTGCTTGAATGAGGTGACACCCTTTTTCTTCCTTCCCTCCCCTTTTTAGACAGCTGATAAGCAGACTTGTGAAGCAGGTTTTTTCTTCAGCTATCTTCTGAAAAATGACCTTAAATAGCACATCAATATTCATAGTTCTGACATTCAGTATTTAATAGTTTATATCCCTGCTTCCTTTCCCAAAGCAAGACATAGGCCCTTGTGATCCTGTATAACACCTTGAAACCACGTTAACCTCGTTTCACTCGTGTGTCATCACTTCATGGGACCACTGAAGTTTATTTACTGACACTTCTCTCCTAGACAGTGGGCAACCTGTCGACCTGGCTATTCACCTTCCCAAAGGCTGTGAAAACTCACCCACCACATTAAGAAAAAGCTGCCATCCAATACAGTCACAGTTCTTCAGATGAAAAAGACACTCTTCTCCCCACCCTGCTACTGTGCTCCCTTGATCTGCAGTCTGGAAACATTATGTGTCCTTGCACATTATTTTGAAGTGTTTCCTCCCTCCTGCCTTGAAGCAATTCTATTTGTCTTCCGTGAAATATTTTTTTCATTTAAGTTTGGACTTATCAAGACAGGTCAAGAAGTTCAGTAGAAAGTTCCTGCCCTTATTTGACACATGAAAGTAGAAATAAAAATTCTTAAAACTTAAAAAAAAGTGTGGCATACATACTAAAAAGAAATGGTGGGATGTTAGGCACATATTTTATACCCCTACATTTTTGTTAATGAGAATTAGCATGGAAAAAAAAGAAGGCTTATATTTTCAGCCAATTAGCATCTGACAGATAACACTGTAGGAATTCAGTCTGCAGTCCTAAATTGTATTTTTTTTAAAAAAAAAAAGTGCTTTTGACATCAACATCCCTGAAATAGCCCTCAAAGCAAAGGTAATTTTTAAGCACTGTTGAATTAGATGCTGATACAGAGCATGTCAGACACTGTATTAATTATACTAATCAAGCCACTGTCCAGAAAAAAACCCGGTTAGTAAAGAAGTTTTGCAGTTTAGAAATTATAATTAAAAAAAAAATAAATCATAATGCTTCTTGTTACTCAGTGTATCATAAATTCCTTAAAATTTTGCTTGCTAATACAGACAGGACTCAAGCAACAAATTCTTTCTACAGGTTGGATAATGCATTTTCCCTTAAGAACTTAGACTACTGACCTATAATTGCTCTCTTAAATAAAGCACCCTAACTACTACATTAGATGCTCTTCTACTGAAATACTGCCCTCAGCCAAGAAGGGGAGTGGGAGGTGGAGAACCCCCAAAATCTCTGTTTTAAGAAAGTAATTAGTTTACAGGATACTATAAACAATCACAGATTCATTACACACAGGCCTTACATAGTAAAAAAAAAAAAAAAAAAAAAAAAAAAAAAGCAACACATGATTACTATCTAGAGTTATTAATAGATTTATATATCACGTCTTAATGATAGTTTTCCCTACCAGGATGAAAAGTTATTGAAATTATTTTCTTTGGGATCAGAAGCACTACTTTCATTAGAAACTCAATATTTTCTATTTTCTAATTATACAAATGGTCTGATCAAGTCTCTTCAGGTTCAATCCCTTCTGGAGAATAAGTTTTCTCATTAAACAGTATTCACTTCATCTGAATGCTAACTTCTGATTAACCTCTCAATTGTTGTTATTCTTATATAGAAAGCAAAGCCAGAACAAGACAAGTATGCATATGCCATTAAAAGAAACCTAAGGAACACAGGCATAAAAAACATCTGCTAGCTCAGCTAGTCCAATGTCTACTTTCTCAGGCTTCTCCCTTCCTTTTAGGGTTTAGGGTTAATCAATAAACTATCCTCAGCTAGAATACAATTCCTGCAAAGCAGAAATCTTAAAACTTTGAATATCCATGACAAACTAACTGCATGTCACAATGTCATACCTGAAAATGTAATTTTCAAGAGCCCTCAGCTTGTTCTCTCAATATAGGGAAACAACTCCCAGACACTCCTTCCTAACCACAATCTGCAGAAATATATGACCTACTCACAGCTCAGTTCTGCCATTATTCTTGAGCATCACACGATGTTCTTTTATACCAGGAGTTAATGGCATATGTTTACACTTAAATACTTAATTAGAAGCCACATTCCTGTCAGAGAAGGGTGTTGGCTTGAGGGAGAAGTTGTCACACACTTCATGAAGTCTGGAAACAAACGTTTGCTAGCTTGAGTGCACAAGGCCTTTTAGAGCGTTGGGTTTTTATTTTTAATAACATAAAGGAGTGTGGTAGATGGGGAAGTCAGTATCACAGCTCTAGATTTATAGCAGTCTCAGTTTATTATGCTGTAAATAAGACCACTGGAGAAACAGCCAATGGTTTATTTGAACAGCATTTCACAGTGAGATATACATCACAAAAATATCATCCTGACTGCACTCAGCTTGTCTCTCAAGGGAGAAGCCATTCTCAGGAAGAGTTCAGAAGTATTTTCTTAGCAGCTTGTGCTCAAGGCACAGTCATGAGGCTTGATGAGTATGTTTAAGCCAGAACTATGTATGTTGTAATTGCAAAATTGTCACAGGCCTGTTCCCCTATTCTTTGTGGCTCTCAATACTCTGTCACATCTTGAGTGAGAAGCTAACAGTGTTCTGTTATGGTCTGCACTTGGGAAGGCTGAGCAAAATAGATTAAATTCTCCTTTCACATTAAATTTCCTTATTATCCATTTAGGCAAAGGGCCTTTGCAGGACACTTAGCAGATTTGGAACTGAATATTCTTGAATGTCAAATGGATGCTTTGACTATAGTATTATTTGGGAAACAGTTCATTTATCTGCAATAGGAGGTTACAAGTATAAGAAATAAGAAATACAGACATAAGAAATTTAGCCTGTATCTGGGCCTAAACCATAGCAGTTGCTCTATCACCCTATGATCCCTCCACAGCAGAGAAGAGGGATCTGGAAAAGGAGACCTGTGGGTTGAAATGAAAACAAATCTACTGAAACAGCAAAACTAATATTAATACTAATGCCAATATGAAGTATACAAACATACTCAGCCCAGGGAGTGCACAGCAGTCACAACAAACAGGAAGGCAGGCTTCAGGAGCAGAATGGTAACTGAGTCCCTTCAGGGATGGGGAGAAGCAGGAGAAGCTCCTGCCTTCAGCAAACCTCACTTTTTATAAGCATAACATTTATGGTATGGGATATGGCTACTGAGCCAACTCAGGTCAGCTGCCCTGGCTTTTTCCCCTCCCAGTTTAAGCTCCTGGCTGACTCCAAACTGCTGACAGACTGCAGACCATGGCTGGACTGTGGTTCTGTCCCAGTGAAACCAGAACACAACCCCAAAATGCTAATCATAACTGTGATCAAAACAAAGCAACAGAGAAAATATGTGAAAGAAAAATAAAATTCACAGTTCAGTATACTTTACTAGAAAAATCATATAATTAAATATAGTTTATGAATTCTTATAAAACTTCGCTCCCCAGCTGGGGAGAGGTGCCCCACAGCTGTGGGCAGCTCTTAAGCAGGCAGAGCTGGCAGAGCCGCTTTGCCCTGCTGTGTCCCGCCAGCACCCACCCAGCCCCATCCTCACCACTGCTGCTGCTCTCCGCTCAGCTGCCTCGGGGCAGCTGGGGAGCGCTCCCAGGCTGGCAGGAGAGGGAGAAGGTGGTGGCTCAGGCCTCATCCAGCTCTTTCTCTACCTCTTCCTTCCCTGTGCACAGAGCTGCAGAAGGAGTGGAGGGCACCCAGGTGATCCAGATGCCCTCCATCAAGCCTCTGATGCAGCAGCTGAGGAGCCGCAAAGCTGTGAGTGTCCCTCCTGTCTTGGCCCTGGCCCCGGAGGCTGCTCTTGCCCAGCATCAGGCGCATCACTTCTCACCTTCTGCTTTTGTCCCCTTGCCAGTCGCCGATGCTACTTGCCAGGGCCATGGAGACCATAGTGGAGGGCCAAGCAGAGGTGAGGATGGCTTGGGGTGCAGTCTTGGCTATCCCCACCTCTTGCTCCGATTGTCGGGGCCCCTTTCTGCTGCAGAGCCACTCAGTGAGTGCAGGGCATTTCTTTCAGGCTGATGGGGAGCAGCTGCCACCTCTCGTACCCTCAGGCAGCGCAGACGGAGGTGGCCCGGTGGCTGGTGACTTTGGAGAAGGCGGGGGTAGGACGGCCCTTCTCTCTCCCCTGGCAGGCGGGTGGGCACCGGTGCTGCACTGAGGCTGCTGCCGCCCTTCCCCATGCCCAGACGACGCCTCTCCCTGCTGTGCTCGGCGGCGGGGGGACAGCACTCAGAGGGTTTGGCAGCGCTCAGCCTGGACTTCTCCTCCATGGCTCTTTGCTCTTTGCTCCTCAGCAGCTGGCAGCACCTGCAGCAGGAGTGAAGGGATGCCCTGGCCCATGGAGGAGGCCTCGGACGCTGCAGAGGCGCTGGGCTCTTCCAGCTCTGGCAGCAGTGGGGCTCCCTTCGCCCAGAGCCTGGCAGCTCTCTGCAGCCAGGACACCCTGCTGACCCAGACCACCGAGGTAAGCAAGCCTGCACAGGGGGTCCTCATCCCACTTCTTCCTCCAAAGAGGTGCTGTCCCCAACAGTGGACTGGCGGGCTTTCTGCTGTGAAATGAGGGTCAGGAGTGGGAAAGGCTGTGTGAGCCGTTTCCAAACAGAGGCCTGGAAACCCTTCTTTTGCTGCGTGCAGGAGATAGAGTGGCTGGAATATTCCACCGAGAGCCAGTCAGAACATCTTGAGGAGGAAGGGGCTGGTTCAGCAGGCAAGGAGTTGCCAGTGGCAGGACCGGAAGCAGCAGAGGTACGTGAGGTCCACAAACAACATGACAACAAAAGCCCGCCCTCTCAAAAGGTGGGTCTGCTGCTACCGCAGGGACAAGTAGGCTTCACCACCAGCCCACAGCTCTGCACAAGGGCAGAGTAAGGCTGGTGCAGGTTGGTGTGATCCTCCCCAAACTGTCTCAGCTGTGCTGAGCAAAGCCAGGCAAGGGATCTGCCTTTCAGAGCTAAAGGAGCCACTGGGCAGGTAGGTGCTTGCCACCTGTTGATGTCCACATTTCCATTGCAGGTGCCTTCAATCCCTCTGGAAAGCCAAGAACTGAAGAGCTCCAGGGGGAACTGAGCAAAATTCTTGGGGGAACTGAAGAGAGGGGGGTTGTTGTAGTGTTTGAAGATCTTAGATTATAATGATAAAAAGGTTGGGTCAAAAAGTGTGGGGGAGTGGTGGTGGTGGTTTAGTGTTCAAGATCATAATGATAAAATCTTCTGGTCAAAATGAGGGGGGTTGGTTTAGTATTCAAGATCATAATGATAAAACCTTCTGGTCAAAAAAGCAGGGAGGTGTCTGGTTTAGTGTTCAAGACATTTAAAAATAAATTCTGATTCTTGTTTTTACTCAGTATTGGAGTTCTGAAATTTATTATGTTACATCATACTTTGTTTGGCCAATCTTTCTCATCTGTGCTTTTGGTCTGTAATAAGAAGATAACTTCCTGACACAGCTGGTGAGGGAGTTGACTAGGGAAGGCTCCCTCCTGGACCTGCTGCTTGTGAACAGAGAAATACTTGTGGGGGTTATAACAGTTGGAGGCTGTCTTGGTCATTTAGGTCTTTTCCTACACAAGTGATTCTATGGTTCTATGATCCTAAATTCAAACCAGGTAAACACAAGGATGTCTACAGGGAGTTTAGAGCAGAAGTAGGAAAGGAAGATACAACCTGACTTCATTATTTGATCTTAACAGTAGCAATGTCCTTGGCTATCATTGCAAAGCAAAGCGTACACATCATACATCTAAACAGCTTCTGTTTTTAATGTTAACTTCACATTGGCTTTGGGAGCATCTCATATTATGTATTCTTTAGCATACTCCTCTGTAAGCTGAATTATGGTATGTTCTCAGAGACAACAGCAATGTCCCACTCTTGCATAGTGAATTGTGTCAGTCAGCGCATTTGACCCCAGTATTTTGAGACGAATGCCTTCCAAGTAAAGACTTCCATTTGCATTATTAAGTAATCAAAGCAACAAGTTAAACTGCAGCATTTTGATGCCTTATCTCATTCAGAGGCAATATATTCAAAAGAATGAATCAGCAACACTTAACTGTTCCTTTCTATTACACTTATTTACTGTAACAACCTGATGAAACACCAAAGGCCACCAAACTTCAACTTCATAATGCCACAGTTCAAAAGGTTTCCAGTAAAGGACTTTCATTTTCAAATGGCATCCTTAGGGTCTAAAACTTATGTCAAAATATACTTAAATATACGTATTTATTTTGGCTTTATCTGTCTGTAACATATTATTTTTAACTGAAAATGCATTGAAATTATAGTAAAATTAATAGCCAGGAAAAATTCCAGCCTCTCTTACAGACCAGCTAAATTTATAACCTATCTCCCCTATTTGATTTATTCATAAGCCCTGAAAAATGCAGAGGCCAAAAATGCTAAACAATTCAAATTCCTTAAGATATGTGCAAGTATTAAGAAATATGTAATGAAAAATGAGATAGTATAAGCCCTTTCTAATTTCAAATGAGGCACTGTTAGCTGAGAAGTATCAGCCAGTAAGTTTGTTGTTTTGGGGGAAATTTATGGGGGAAATTTTTAGACTAGAGCAATCAAGACTAGAAATTTTATAGGAGCCCCTTTTTAGCTATATTTATGTCTATTGACATGAAAAGCTCTTAGCCCATTAGCAGTCATCTCGATACTTAAAACTGCTCAGTATTGTAGTCATTATAACCCTGACGTGATTAAAAAACTCGAAAAACTGCTTTGGTAATTGAATACTGGTTCACTGGACCAGCCTCAGCCCCATTTCAAACACAGAGGAAAAATGAGGTACTGACACTCGATACAGCAAACAGTTTTTATCTGTCTGTATCATCATCATTTAAATCAATGCACAAAGTCAACTATTGAAACAGCACATACAAGTTTTAGGGGTATGGCATTATATTTCCATAACTATAAATGTAATAAGCATTACTTTTGCTCTATCTTTGTTTTAGCCATTTAACACAAACATTCTTTTTTTCCTCATCTTAAAAGCGTTCCTGCAGCAGATGGCATCTTTCCTGCTTTTCTCTGATTGAACTGTTTAAAGGGACATAAAGCAAATAGAGAAACATGGCACAGCATCTTCTGTAGGATACTCCACCAAAATAAAAATGATGGCCCACTCTTTAGTACTTTCTATACTAAAACGCAACTAGGTAGGTCATTATACATAGGTCACAACATTATGTCCAAGATTTTGTAGTCCTGGCATCCAACTTACAAAAAGTAGAGTAGATTGATATTGACTAGAGAAGAAAAATACAGCCATGGGTTTTTTCACGCAGCACATAGTAATTAGCTCTACACCTGCTTAAGATCCTGAAAGCTTAGAACTTCCGTGGAACTTTTCTTTGCAAAATCAACCTTTCCACCTCTCCACCCACCCCTCAAAAAGAAACTAAACACAAAGACCAAGCTCCTGAAAGACTGAGACCAAACATATTTTTTCTCATGAGGTATCCTTCACACTAACACTAACACCCTCTTCTAAGGACCTGTTATCGTTTCAGGTTATGGTATTGAGGAAAATAAACATATCACTCCAATGAAGACAATAGGCATACCTCATTCTTTCAGAAATACATAATATGTATAGTAATATATATATATATAATAATAAAGCCTCCATTCTAGTATAGGAGACTAAGTTTCCCTTTATTGCTAGAAAAAGAAGAGAGGTAGCATTTTGGATTTCCGGCATGCAGACCAGTTTACATCTTTTACCATAACTCCATCCCAATTTGTTTCATAAGAAAGAATGCATTTATAAAATCATTTAGGTTGGAAAAGACCTTTAACATAACTGAATCCAACTGTCAATCTAACACAGTCATGTCCATCACTAAACCATGTCCCTAAACGCTGCATTCGCTGCTATCAGGCAAGCAAGATGTAACCAAGTGACAAATAATCAACAAAGAACCCCTGGCACCGCCAAACATGATCTGATAAGACACGAGATTAAAGTCCTGCCATCCTTTCTCCTCCAGAACTGGACGTATAGAGATAGAGATGTACTCCGCTTCATAGACACTCTGCTGGTTTACCATTCAACTTCCATGTCACCATGATATTTAATGGGCAGACTCAAGCCTGCCCTGCCTATGCTCTAGTAGACACTACCTGTCTCTGCCCATGCCCTGGGCTGCCCAGGAGCATATGGCCTCATTACCGTGGTGCTGTAACCTATCTAATATATTCTACTACTGAACAGGGCTTATTAACTTGGCCTCAGTCAAAACTATCAGAAGCCACACAGCTTCCAGCTGGTTTGGAGTACAGAGTGAGTACACAATCATCTGTGAAGCAGCTTAAGACCATAGCCCAACTTAATGATGCCTTTAGAAATCAATTTCAGTTGTATATAACATAAGTTGGGGAAGGCTTGTAGAGACCAAGCTCTCTTTCCTCTCCCCTTCTCATTAAGCACTCAACAGTTTTGAATATAGATTTATAAAAGGCTATTAAAAAAGTTTGTATTCATCACCTATGTTGCAATAAAATGAAGGTTATGCTACTGAGTAGCACTGTGAGGAATAAGAGATACCTGTGATACTAATTATTAAATGGCCCCTTTTTACATGCCATTCTATCCTCAGAATGATTTTTCAGTGACATCCTTAAAAGCACAAGTGTCCTTAAAAGCAAACACATTAGTCTTTTCACTTTAAATTGCTATACATTATTAGAAATTCTTCTTTTCTAAAGACATACCAACTGAAAAAGTTATACAATCAAAGCCACAGTGCGTTTTCTGAAGTCATCATTCAAAAACACCCAGGAGTGCATTATCCTAAACAATTCATCTTACACTTCTAAGTTATTGGTAATTAACTTTTACTCACATATCAGAAAAAACAAATCTCATGCCTATTCTGATAGTAGTCACCCCTTACACTAAGAGTAGAATAAAAGCTTCCTTTTTTCCAAATATCCATACTGCCATTTGACAAATCATTTCATGCAAGAGATCAGCTTCCTCTATTTTCTACAGTAGTCCTGAAAAGTGGAAAATATATCCTATTCTTATACAGGGCTGTTCAAACATAAATTGATGCATAAGCTTGAAGTGGCAGTTATAGTCAAAAAGCTTATAAAAACCATGCATAAAAAAGACTTCTGGAAGTTGTGTACTGTCTCTTGAGATAATAGTACATGAGGTGATACATTTCAAGAATAATTTTTTTTTTTTTTCAGAAATTTTTTTTTCATTAAGCCAGAGTAGTTTTTCAAAAATCACTTCATCACTCAGGTGTCTAATTCAAAAAATATTTTGAGATCTGAGATACTTGGAAAGCTGGATGAATTTGGCTCCATATTTCAAATATTTTTTTACATTTCCTCAATTTTCAAATATAAAATTAAAAGTTACTTATAACCCATGACCTATTTTATTTCTGGAATAAGTATATAATTTGGTTTTTTTATGGATTAGAGGAGTGTATCTGTATTCCTGAAGGAAAAGGGGTGGGCTTAGGAACTTGAAAGCTGTTTCAAAAAAGTGTATGATTTCCTCGCGAATTAAATGTAAAGCTATGATAAGGTCTTGTTAGGTTGCCCATCCAGAAGAAAGAATCGCATCAGAAATAAAATGACAAGTACAGGTTTAGAGGTAATCCAAAACACTGAAAATGCTGTTTACACAATCTCAAGCTGGGGTCAAGAACTTTGCAGTCAAATTTAAAGTGAAATGCTAGTGGAATCATATACTGTGGAACAGCTCTGCATATCTTCCTTTCTACAATAGGAAATTTTGATATGCAATAGTCTTGAAACAGCTAAGATACAGAAATTCCATATAGCTGATACTATCGATTAATAACTAAAGAAAACATAGAAATAGGATCTACTTTTATCATCTTACTCTTATGATGCTTATGGCAGAGTGCTAATCCCAAAAGCATTTCTCTTATGCATGCTTAACTTTACGATGAAAAGGCGTATTGATGTGTTAGTAGAGTAGCCAGTAATAATAATATTAAATAAGTGGACAACTGCTCATTAAATTCAGACATAAAGTCCCATACTAATAAAATGTTTGTTTTGGTTTTCTTTCCTTTAAAGTTCCTGAACTAACAGTCTTTTACTATGTGATATACATAGGATAGCGCTGTAGGAAGGGGATTTTAAAGGAGCTTTCATCTTGTTTTCTTTAGAAATATAACTTGCCTTATAAAAGCTAGCATGACTAAGAAAGGCTTCACTTTAAGTGAAGTTAACAGCATGTTTTTGCAGACAATGTCTGCTTCTAGCAGTTAAAACAGTTGATGTTTAGAATTACTACGAAGGATTCATGCTCGGACCAAGACCACTGCTAGGTCTTGTGTACCACATTAGGAAGTGGTGACACAGAAAGTAAAAGGTTGCACCTGTGGGGAGGAGCGGACAGAACAGGTGATCCTAAACTGACCAATGAGGTACTCCATCCCATATACATGGTATTCAGTATAAAGCTGAGGGATCACAAAAATCTAGATTTTTTTCCTCAATGGCTAGCATCTGAGAAGGACTCTGTCCATTTTGCCTTCTTGATCCATATGCTCCTGAATCTATTTCTTGTCTGCTGCTGAGTCTAGCCTGAGATGTGCCCAGCACCTGCTCCACAGCATCAGTGATGTAATTGCCATCAGGGGAGATTGGGTTTGGTACTGTTTTTTGTATATATTTATATAGATATTCCATTTTTATTATTATTACTTTCATTAAAGTTGTTCTATACTTATCTTCTAATTTATATTAGAATTTATTATTCCCTTTCTCTTCCCCCTCGGGGAAGGAGAGGGGTTAACAGAGTGTTTGTTATAGGTCTAGCTGACTGCCTTGACCCTAAACCTTGACACCTAGAAAAAGCAACAGAACTAGACACCACCAGATATTAGCAGCAACTGGAGAGGGAAACTTGCTTGCAGTAGGAATTCACTCTCTTTATTTGGAGAAAGGTTTCTGCAATTGCAGATCAAAATCAACACTTCACTCCTCCATACAGACATTTTAGCCTGAGGTAGATATGGAACAATCAGGATAACTGGTCAAACAAGATAATTAACTGAGATTGCTGACACATGGAATCATACTGTGGAGGAAAAAAAACACCCAAAAAACGCAGGTGACTGCTATCTCAAGATTTTGACTTCTCAGGTGGATGTGATCTCTGAGATGAAATAAAATGTGCCTCTAAGCAAGCTGCAGAAAGAGCTCTGAGTTTGATGGTGAAGGTGTCTGTCAGCAATTGTTTGAAATCAAGGGGTTTTTTTCAGAAAATATAAGCACCCAAAAAAAAGGAAGGAAATTAAACAAGATGAATTTCTGTGTGTCACAGTGAGTATTCAATAGCTATAGGTTTTTTCAATGGTTTTCTCAAATGTAAGTTCAGTGTTTAGCTTAAGCATTACAGAATTGAAAATAACAGTCTTCTAAATGTGACACAAGTGAATGCAAGGTTTTCAGCAGGGTGTTAAGAGCATAAGCAGTGAAGGAAGATGCAATTGGACTGTATTAAGAGTAACAGTAGTAATGATGGAAAGAGATTCCAAGATATCTGTTTGTGTGTGTGACCTCTGCCTTCTGGAAAAGTAAACACACTAAAATTTGAGAGTATCAATGTGCCTACTAGAAATAATTTACATCATACTTTAAAAATTTTAGTTACTTGTTATTTAGGATTGGACTAAACAAGGACTGAATACTGATAATTTGCTTGGTGACAATCTCTTAATGCTCAGATCTCTTACCAATATAACACAGAGAAGGCAGTTTTGGTAAGATCTTAAGGCACAGAAGGAGGCTTAAGTGTGTTAGCAGATTACTTTGGTGGCGCTTCTGGTTTTTTTTTCTCTTAAAAAAACCCTTATATAAAACAGCTATTTCCAAAGCTGATTATCTAATGTTAGGTTCCTTAAACTTTTCACAGTATGCTAGCATTTAGTTCTTAGCAAATAGCTATACAGCTGTTGATATTGGTAACCTATCTAAGTTGCTTGGGTTGTTTAAGTAACCTTTTTGATTTAGCAAAGTACTAATTTTCCCAAACTTGCTTTTTTTGTTCATATGAGATATTTTTAAAGGAAGAAATGAAATCATATTTGTTTGAGTAAATCTCTTTAAGTGTCCTTTGTACAGATATGATCTTAGTGCTTCTGTTTGTTTAACTTTTCAGATTACTGTTCCATTGTCTTGTTTCTTGAGACAGAAGGTGCTAAATAAGGGAAAAGAAAAAAATTAAATGCAGAGACAGGAAGTTGCAGCTTCTGTTTCTTATACTTTCCTTTTGGTTTTGAAAGTATCACTGAATCAGTAAATGGCTCACTTCAAAATTCTGTTCTTTTTCAGCTCTGTGCTACTCGGAGAACTTTTATTTTCTTTGAACTAATCTGTGGGATCTAAGACTTTGACTTAGATCAGGCTGTGCAAATATCACTTTTAGATTGGCAAACAGCACCCAGCAAAGTATTAGGGTGTATCTGAAGAAAGTAGCAGAAAAACAGAAATGGATAGGAAAACTGAGTGAACACAGACACCTCTAAGAAAGGTAATGGAGAATTGATCCGTATGTTGAGGTTTGTTCACTAATATCATCCAGAAAAAGTGAGGTTTTTCCTTTCTGCCTTTGAAGACCTTGGATTTGGAAGTGAAGTGATGAAATGTGGTGAGTAGGTTGAGGTGGTGATAGCACCTGCAGCACTGAAATATGCGAATGATTGCCTTGGTTACATCATCTTGCTATTTTCCAGTCACTTGTGACAAAGTAAGATTTCTTCCAATGCTAACTGTTTCTTGGTAAGGGAGTTAACTTTTTTCTTCTGAAAACATACTCTTCATGCTCTTTAAGGGTTGGCGGACAATTTACATTTTACTTGGCAGTCTGTATCGAATAAGTTGGTGTGATTTGTTGTCTGTGTGGAGTCTTTCTAAAATTTTGTGGACTTTTCAATGTTATCTGTTGCTAGTCTGTATTGAATTTTTTTTTAATGGAATAACAAATACAGAAATTCAAACTGTATTTCCTAACTTGTCCCAGAGGTAATATAACTTATCCTTGGTAATAATCAAATAATGATCTGAAGATGTCCATGATTTCTAATCTTTTCAAATGATTTCTTCCAAGTATTTAACTTTTTTTATTACTGTCAGTAGCCATGGCCTTTTTCATGTAGTACGTAGTTCTGAAATCAGCTGGATTGTTAAAAAAAATAAATTCAAAACAAACAAATGTTTTCCATTTGTCAGTATAATCAACATACTTGGTATTTCCTGCAGTCAAAGCTCTTGTCTGTAAGACTGGCGGAGAATAGAAAAGGACCGCTGTCAAGTTGAAGGGATGCTTCTGTGTAATGCATTTGTAGTACCATAGAATATCAGGGGTTGGAAGGGGCCTCTGGAAGTCTTCAAGTCCAACCCCCATGCCAGTGAAGTAACACCTAGGCCATGCCACACAGGAACAGATCCAGGAGGGTCTTGAAAGTCTTCAGAGAAGGAGACTCTACAACCTCTCTGGGCAGCCTGTTCCAGAGCTCTGTCACTCTCATAGTGAAGAAGTTTTTCCTCATGTTGAGGTGGAACTTACTGTGTTTCACCTATCATTACCTCTCATCCTATCACATGGCACAATTGAAAAGAGACTGGCCCCTTCTGCTTGACATCCACCCTTCAGGTGTTTGGAAACATTAATAAGATCCCCTCTCAGTTTTCTCTTTTCCAGGCTAAACAGCCCCAGGGCTCTCAGCCTTTCCTCGTAAGAGAGATGTTCAAGTCCCTTCATCACCCTTGTAGCTCTCTGTTCAACTCTCTCTAGTATTTCCTTGTCCCTTTTGAAATGGGGAGACCAGAACTGAACACAATACTCCAGATGTGGTCTCACTAGTGTGGAAGTAGAGCCGGGGGCAGGCATGCTTTATGCATCCCAGATTCTGGGGTTCTGGATTCATACTTTGCCTCTTCTGTTGGTGTACATTAGCAGATGTGAGCTTTTAGGAAAACTTGGGTACCAAAGAGTAGTATGACATGGCTGTATTTGATTATTTCTGCAGACACGGAAAAAGGAAGAATGATAATGTGTGCTAGTGACATGATGGATTGGGAGGAAATGATTGTAGTACTCTGTTTATGATACAGTTTTCAAGTCAGTAGGTTGTTTCTCCTCTCTCCCCTCCACCTCTTCTTTATTCTGTGGTGCTCAGATTGTGCAAGACAGATGCTCAGCCTCTAGCCACCATCCTGCTGTGGCTTTCATGCCTCCAATTTGATTGAATATGAGCATAGCAATGCTTTTTCTTCTTGAGACAGTCTGACAAACATTCTTTGTGTGAATGGTGCACTTGGTCGCCCTAGTAAACAGAATCGTCTCTTTGTCCAGATGTCAGGAGAAGTGATGACTTCCTCATAGTGCACCTGCATTGTACCATATCTCATTTCCCCAGGGCACTAGAGGCTACAGATGCCATCTGATATTTCTTTTAGCTGATTCAGGAATGTTTGCAATCAGGTTAAGGCCAAATGCTTCCTTGTTGTGGAAAAGCTGTAGATAGCTGTTCTTATTCTAAGAACTTTGTAGCATTCACTTTGTGGAGTTCTCAGGATATGCTCCCACCTGAGGGGAGGCGTTTTCAGCCACACAGCTGTGCAGCAGCACAGAGAGGAATGCAAGTGCTGAAGCTTGTATATGAGGCAGAACTGAAGAATTTACAGGCAATCAAGCAAAAGGTCTTGGATCCTCTGAGTAATCCTCACTTGTGTCCACTGACTTTGTTGGCATCATCATCTCGCAGGTTCATTTCCAGGGGTTCCATGCTAGGGCCTCATACTGCAACACTGGTGAGAGAAAACATCTAGAAGTTATTGGCACACCCATATAGTTGAAAAAATGTGGTGGGTTTTTTGTTGTTGTTTTTGTTTCATTGGTTTGTTTTTTGTGGGTTTTTTGTTTTGTTTGATCATTCCCCTGCCTCAAAATCAAAGGGAAAGCTTCTTTTAATCAAAGTACTGTTTTCAAGGAGTGGGAAAGATTTCAGTGTGTTATTGTTAAGGCATGAGCACATTGCTAAGAAACACATTGTTGAGAACAAAAGTTTAGCAACCTTCTTCCCTGGAAAGGGAAAGCTGTGCTATCTGTTGACTTTCACAAACAGGATTAATAAGAGATCCCCATGTCACTGTGATTCTGTATGCCTGCAGGAAGGTGTGCTGCTTCATCAGTGTGTTCAATTTTTATATCAGTACCTCAGCAAAAGACACCTGTGTGCTAGTGATCTTGATTTATTTTACTTTTTTTTTTTAATTTAAATTTCCCCCTAGATGGCTTTCCAGACATCTGTGTCTCTCCTTTTCTCCATTTCTTATAAGGAAGTAAAAAAGGCATGTTTTACTTTGCAGCTGGCATGAGATCCAGTAGCAGAAGACTGGCTATGCTGTGTTAAAGCCAGGCCACTGATATTAGGAGTGTTAAAAATCCCCAGCCACAATCCTCCGGGGCTGAACTTTGCTCAGTGGGGGAAAAGACGGTGGTTCATCTGCATCCGGCTTCCAAGGCTGAGGATAAAGCTCTACTAGGCATTGTTTTTCATTTTTTTGTATTACTGGTGAGTGTGCATTGTTTTGCTTTGGGTTTTGTTGCTTTGGGGTTTTGTGGTGGTTTTTTTGTTTTTGTGGTGGGTTTTTGGTTGTTGTTTTGTTGGTTTGTTTTTAGTGGTGTTTTTTTGTTGTTGTTTTGTTTGATCATTCCCCTGCCTCAAAGCCAAAGGAAAAACTTCTTTTATTCAGAGTACTGTTTTCAAGGAATGGGAAAGATTTCAGTGTGTTTGAAAGATTTCATTGTTAAGGCATGAGCACATTGCTAAGAAACACATTGTTGAGAATAAAAGTCTAGCAAGCCACCCAAGCGAGATGACAACTTAAGTATAACAAAATAAGGAGTGTTGAAAGGACTTTGACAGTTTTCATTAACAGCATTGTCTGAGGGAAATGCCTACTTTGCCAGTTTTGGCAGCAAGTCAAGACAGCAGTATGAGTGTAATTACCTTGGGCACTGAGCCAAGTAATTCTGTGGTGGCATTTTCATGCAAAACACATTAAAGATTTGACATAAATTAGGGAATATCAGTATACCTCCTATTTTAAATGTCATGTTCTTGACTTAATACTATTACAGCTAACTAGGAGGATCACATATGGAAACTTCTTAAACTAAGCAGTCTTACCATTCAAAGTCTGTCTGAATAAGACTTTTTTCAATTCTAACTATAAGTGTTTTGGGTTTGTTGGGTTTTTTCCCTGTAAAACGATCATAAACACTTGCTGCCTCATTCTGACTTTGTGCAATAATATGTCAAAACCCTAAAATTACCAGAGTTTCACTGAATGGAAGGGGTTAGATTGTGGGAAGAAGCACTGAATCCTCTGAAGGCCATCCTGAAGTCATAAGTAGTTTCCATCATTTTCCTCAGTCACTATCCTGAAATCATAATCTGATAATGCAGCTTAATTACTTGACTGAAGACAACTACTAGT
The DNA here is from genome assembly GCA_024336885.1 of Actenoides hombroni. Classification (NCBI taxonomy): domain Eukaryota; kingdom Metazoa; phylum Chordata; class Aves; order Coraciiformes; family Alcedinidae; genus Actenoides; species Actenoides hombroni. The sequence continues at coordinate 16,345,095 of WUAM01000431.1, forward strand.
ATATGCATGCTACAATTACTATAAATTGAATAGTTCTATGTCATAATTCCCTTTTCTTCCAAATATAATTCTTGTGCAATAGAACTCCAGAACTGTGGAAATGTATGATCAGTCATTGGGTGCGCTCTGGAATATCACTGTGGTGATTCAGTGGTGATTGTTTCTTTGAACTGAGAGTGTGGAAAAATGCATTTCAACTCAACATTACTTTCATTTTCAGATAGCTATGTTGGAAAGGAAAGCATGAAGGGCATTCAAATGATCTGGTTGCTAACTCTGTTAGGATGATGTTGATTTTTAGTGAAAATCAGGTGCTTTTCCCTCCCTACATGCCCTGGTTGTGTAATGTACATATGCCTTGTTATGCATAAAAACTTTTTCAGTTGAAAATGAGAGCTTTAATATAGGCAGACCTGATTTGGCTGATACCTGATAGGCTTGATAAATTTGTACGTGTTTTGGAACTCTCTATGTGCCCATGTAGTTTACACTGTGGACTAGGATAATGCTTCTACTTCAAGTAAAACACAAAAAAGTTTCTAAACTTCATGTACCCATGTGTCACTGACTAATTTTTGTGCTCTGATGTACCAAGAAACTGTCTGAAGATGTTCCAATGACTTGTGCTGCGATTTCCAACCTTATTTTTGGTAATGCATACGAAGATGGAGGTGTTTTTCTTCTACTTCTTGATGTTTGACATGTCTGTGAATGAAAACCACCTGAATAGCTGGTTTTTGACTGCGGGTACTTTGGCCAGCAGCTACTCATTGGAATAAATAAAGGGGTGTCTCAGGCTGGTATTTTCTTTGTAGTCCCTTGGAACCTGAGGACCCTGCTCAGGTGTGAGTAACCATGCAGCACAAACTGTGTTCCGTAAGACATTTATCCAAAGGCTTTGTTATGGTACTGCTGTGCTGTGAAGCTGGTGCAGGGATTTCCAGATGGGAATGAGGGGAGAGTCTGTCTGTGCCAAGTTGTCCAGCCATACCGTGCAACACAAAAGTACATGGACTGTATGGGATCCTATTAATTGAAAGACCATAGTGGCATTCTTAAACATCTTCCCCGGTTTCCCATTTTCTTTATAACCCTCATATGACGTTTAAAAACAGGTTTTGATATGTCAGTGTCTATAGCAGAGAAACACATTTTTCCTGCCTTATTTGTGTGGCAGTGTAATATGAATCCCCTGTTCAGATTAAAATCTAGAAATTATGTTAAATAGCAGTTAAACTCCCCTGAAAAGCATTTGGTTAAAAATGCTAGCATGAGCTTGTCTTTGTATTTTTCTGTATTTACAGATGTCACTACAAATTTGACTATTCAGTTAGAGCACTCATTCTAATAGCAGGCTCTTTAAATGACAGACACAAACAAATGCAACAAATTTTTGTATTTGTGACTTAATGCTTTTTAAGCAGCTATTTTTTTTCTTTGTAGTTAATGACTTGTTTCCCATTTTTTGTGCTTAAGTACTCTTTTATTGTTTTCCTGCTGTGGAATCTTCTATACTGTCTGTCTTATTTTTTTCTTTTAAATTTTTAAGGCTGTAGAGGCTTTTTTTTTCTTTCTATGGAAATTTATGTCCCAATATAACTCATTAAGAGCTTGCTTTAGTGTTTTTGTTTGATTCCCTGCTGTGGCGAAGTGTTTTTATAAATTATTTTTCTGAAGATGATGGTACTTTTTTCTTGTAGAAACTACAAGCCTGATAAAGGTGCTTAATATTTAATGTATCTGACAACTTCAAACAATGACAAGGAAGGCTGTGCTCTCATGGTAGATAAATAATGATGGCTCACAGAACCTCTTCAAGCCTTATGATCAAGCTGTAGTTGACAATTAAGCAATACAGAGGTGCCTGAGTAAGTAGTGTGTTAAACTTCCCTTGTAGAGTAACGTGAAATAATCCCAAGTGAGGAGACTTGCAGGTTTGTTTGGAACTGTGCTTAGTTTAGAGTGATCCTACAAGAAAGATGACTTGTCAGGTACATTCAGTACATCTGGGATAAGGCTTCAGGCTCTGCTAGGAACTTTAGTCCCAGATACTATAGGTTTAGCCAAATGATTGCCTGGGATTCACTGGCTTTCTAAGGAGAACATTATAATGAGTTTCTGGGAATTACTGTGAATTTGTCAAGAATAGCAGGTCTTTTATAGTGTGTCATATTATCCTATCTGCAGCTACCTGATGTTGGTCACATCAGCCAGTTCTTGGACTGGTGGAAGAGGTCTCTCACTTCCTCCAGCTGATTGTAGAAGCTGCAGCCAACTCAAAATTAAGTCACAGGGCTGCTTTTATGTCTGAAAATGCCACTTGTCCTTTTTGATTGATATATTTTAAAAACCCAAGTTACCCAAAATATGTTTAAAAATAGTCCTCTTGATAGTCCCTCCTTGATCACTTCCTGAAATTATCCATTCTGATTAAGTTTTTTTGGTTTGCCCTCCCCCAGGCTTTCATTGACTTGCTTCTGATTACAAGTCTTCCTGAGCTTGTTTCTAGAAAAATAATTCTTAGCTTCATTGTATCAGTGATGTACCATGAACCACTAGTCACTTCAATATGTTCATGCCCGGAAGGCCCCTAATATTGATTGTGAGAAAGGAGTTATCCACCTGATATATGGAGCAAACACTTCTATCAGACAGATCCATAGTGTCGTCTTTTCTATACGCTTGTTTTATTTTCCTACAACAAGCAAAATTACCAAACCTTTAAGTGGAGCAGAGGAATAAAGCAGTCTTACAACCTCTTTCTGATGCAGAGCCTTCTTTTCAGTTTTAGTACAGATGCTAGCTCCATAGTTATTAGTTCATCATGCTTTGGAAATCTAATTGTTGCTGTCATACTTGCTCTAATTCCAGAAAGCTGTTACTACACTTTTATCTTGCTATTGTATAAAAGAAAACCAGTTCAGCTTACAGTATATTATTTTTCTTCCTACTGCTTGCTTTGTTCAAGTACAGCAAGACAACTTTCTTTTGGAAACCTGTTCTTTCAATTTTTCTATGGCTTGAATTCTTACATATTTGTTGTCTGTAGAAACGGGTCCTTCTGGAACTTTAAAGAAAAGAAACATAACACTCCACCTTCTCCCTGCACTGTATACAGGAACAAAACTAAATCCTGAAAACTGGTATCTCAGCCATGCTGCATAATGCCAGTAATTGGTCTTTTCCAGCATCTTGTTAAAACTATTTTTTTAATTTTAAGGAAGTGGCTTGACTGAATAACCAGTATGTCTTGAGCCACATTAATTCTACCTAACCAAACCTTCTCCCAAATTCCTGGTGATGATAGGTTTTTGTCTTTTATTGGCTGCTTTTCCTCTGTCTTGCTAATATTACAATCTTGCTGTGTAACATAAACGTGATTGTGTCAGAGCTTGGCCCTTAAAAGAGCTCTTTCATTTTGTGTGCAGGAGCTTCAGCTTCTTCCCTGCCTTTTGAATGCCATAATCCAAATACTGTATTAAAGGAATAAGACACAGAAACATGACAGAGTCTTATGATTCTTTTTTTTTTTTAATAGGTGTATGACAACCTGGGGAGTATTCTGTCATTCTTTCCTCACAATGCACCTTTTTGATATAATTATGAAATAACTAAGCATAATGATGGTTTTCTCCAATATTCCAAACAGGAAGTACTAAGGCAAAGGAGGTGTTGAGTTATGCCTGCCTTGCTTACTTGTTCATAGGTATTTTGCAGACAGTTTCCTTTATTGGTGCTATAATCTCCTTGCAAGTGATGCAGCGAAAAACTCAATAACCAAAGTTATTAAGCAGGCATTCGTTATTTTGCGGCGCTGGACGCACAGGTGATCACTCCTCCAAATGTGCGTGCCGATACAAGCTGGGTACACAGTTTATATGCAGACTAAACAT
>WUAM01000431.1:16368737-16382937 GCA_024336885.1 Actenoides hombroni
ACGGTGGCAGCAGGGTGAGCAGAGCTGCAGCCCCATGGTCCTGACGGTGATGGTGACAGCAGTGACAAGGGTCACAAGGGTGAGAAGGGTGACGGTACCTCAGCAGAACGTGCCACCAGGGCGTTGCGGTTCTCGATACGGTAGGTGATGGGTCTGGCCCGGCGCGGCAGCAGCACCGACACATCGAGGTTGAGGTCGAGTTGCTGTGGAGTTGCCACCTGGTACTGGGCCAACGCTTGGAACACCAACATGGTGGCCTGCAGGGACACCTGTGTCACCAGGGCTTGGGGACACCGGCTGAAGCAGCCGCAAAGGCCCCTGGGTGGCCATCAGAGCATGGTGACCCCAAGGGTTGGGGCCACCTGATATCATCCAGAAGGTACCCTTGCGGGTCTTCTGGAGCAGAGGTGACCAAAAGGGCAGGACCTGTCCCCCAGGGTCCCCGTGGTGTGGAGGTGTCACCAGGGACACATCATGTCCCCAAGAGCCTCCAGGCTCTTGTGATGTCCCCAGGGACAGAGCCTGTTCCCCAGGGATGGGCATTTTGGGCTTTCCAAAGCCCTGGGGATCCCATGGCACCAGGGTTGTTCCCCATGGACAGGCCACGTCCCTGTGGGTCCCAAGGACCCTGAGGTGACACCCAAGCCCTGAGCAGTCCCACAATGCCTTTGGGGTTCCACAGCACCAGAGGTGTCTCCCAAGAGACCTGTCACGTCCCTGGAGTACCCAGGGTCACACGATGACCCTCAACACAGCCCTCAAGCTCTATGTCCCTGCTCCACCTCCCCGTGGCGGTGGGTGCCCGCAGAGCACCCATGGGTGCCAGGAGGGTCTGTAGCCCACCTGAGTGGATCCGTAGCCACCACCAAAGTAGTTCTGCTGGGTGAGCCACCGGGCCACCGGTCCCGTCAGCTCCGGCTTCTCCATTTGCAGCAGGGCCAGCAAGGCGTAGGAGGTCCCCTCGATGTTGTGGGCGTTACGTTCCTCCCACTGTTGACCCTCTGAGGTGACACGAGTCCCTCAGAACCCTCTAGAGATGATTTCTCCCTCGCCAGGTAACCCATCGATACCTCTCCCATGCCCACCCCCCACCCCGGTTTTGTCCCCCCCCAGCTGAGACGTCACCTTTGGAAAACTTCATGAGAACTTTCTCGCTTTTGAGCTTCCCTGTCATGGCCAAGGCGTAGGAGGTCAGGGCCACCGTGTAGGGGCGGGCCAGCGACTGGTACCTCCGGGCAAGGTATTCGGCGGCTTTGTTGATGCTCATCTCCAAGTTCTAGGCCAAAAAGACAGTGATGTTGGATTCTCAGGTGACAGCTCTAAGGGTTGGGCTCTTCTTCTTGAAGCACCGTCCTTCTGTGTGGCAGGTGCCCGTTGTCCCCACCCTCCCCACGCAGGGTTGAGAGCTCTAGCCACTCACGTTGACATAGTCCTTGCAGATCTCCTGGGCCTCCTGCAGCGCGATGAGGACAAAGGCCGTCAGTGACACCTCGGGCTCAGCACCTTGGTAACCTCCCTGCATCACGGACCAGAGGGAGCAAACCTCAGGAGCGTGGTGGTCACAGCACCTTCTGCCCACCCAACACAGGCCATTCCCCAGAGCTCATTCCAAAAGTCCAAGCCCCTCAAGCCAATGGGGCTTTGGCCACCAGCAAGGATGGGGTTGGATCCCCCCCATACCACCATCTCCTTATGGATGACAGGACCATCTTCTTGGAAAATCCCATCCGGCTTCTGCTTCTCCAGGATGAGCCATTTGATGGCCCCACAAACCACCTCGGGCTCAATGTCGATCAGCTTGATGGCCATGGCAAAGACTTTGGCCACGTAGGCGGTCAACCTGGGGACAGGAGGACCTTAGCATCATGGCCGACCCTGGCCTTGGGACCCACATGATGGTGGTGGTGGCAGCGTGACCCTCACCAGGTGCTTGATTGGCGGTTGACGAAGGCAGCGTAGGAGTTGTCGGGTTTCCGGAAAGCGAGTTGTTGGGTGTAACCTGGGGAGGAGATGGTGGTTGGTCAACAGAAGTGGCAGCCGGGGGTGGCTTCAGGCCACCGATGTCCTCCAGCTGTTGGCCAAGACGAGGAGCAGCTTGGTGTGACTTCAGGCCATCAATGTCCTCCTCCACCTCTTGGCCAACACAAGAAGCACCCAGCCAAGCTGAGGTAGTTTCAAGGCCACCAACCCACTCTGAAGCACACCCCACCACAAACCAGTAGCTCTGGAAACACCCAAAGCAGCAGCACCCAAGCCACCTCATCTTCAGTGGCGCAGGTTTTCTCAGCACCTTGGACGACGGTGATGTTTTGCACCCCTAGAGAGGAACCCAGGGGATGGTGACACCCTTTGGGAGATGGTCCCACCCTTTTTAATCAAGTTGATGGCCTCAGCGCGCCGGTCAATGCCGAAGGCTTCCCACTGCATCGTGCTGTCCAGGTAGTGGGTGGCGATGACCGTGGGTGTCATCCCGATCATGTTCTGCTCCCCGCAGCCTGATGGTGTCACGATGAGGTGCTTCAACTTGGTTCCATCAATGGCTTTCTCCACCAGGATGGACACAGGGTTGCCTGGACCAAAAGAAGGGGACACGTCAAGCCCAGGATGCCCCACCCCTCCCAGATCATCTCCACGTGCCCCTTCCCCTGCTCTCACCTTGGATGCTGACTCTTGTTTCCGACTCCGTGTTGGGGACAATGTCAGAGAGGTTTGATGCCCTCACCTTGACTTCCTGAACACCATCTGTGGGGTGAGGTCAGGATGGAGATGGGTGTCTTGCCCATGAGGTGAACCAGCCCTGCCCCACATCTGCAGCCCGATGTCCCTTGGCCCTCAAGATGTTCCAGAGCCATGCCACGATGTCCCTTCTTCCTTGAGATGCCCCAGCTCCATAGTAGGATGTCCCTTGTCCCCCAGGATGCCCCAGACCCACAGAAGGACATCCCTCATTCCCTGAGATGCCCCATCCTCATATCGGGATGTCCCTTGTCCGCTAAGATGATCCAGTCCTAGCCTTGGTGCTACATCTGTCATCCCAGAAGATGTCCCAGATCCACAGGGGGACATCCCCAAGACCGGCCGGAGCCACTCACTGATTCCCTTCTTCTTCGGGTCCAGCTCAATTATCTTCACCGTCTTCTCCAACCTCATCCCTTCGGGCTGCAGAGGGGAGAGTCAATGCTAAAGCTTGGGCTGCTTTGAGGTCCCCCCCTTGACAACCTCTCTGGGATGTCCAGGAAAGGTGTCCCAGTATAAACCAGCACCCACAGGTTCTGGTGCAAACTAGGAGCCCCCACTGGAGAATCCTGGTGGGAAGTCCCTTCATCCCTGGGTACCAAGCCCAGGATTAGAGCGGAGACAGGGATGTCACCGGGGTGGGATGCTGGGGCCATCTCGGGGCTGGAGGTGGCACTAAGTGGTGGAGACCCCACCAGCAGCAACGGCCACTCACCACAACTTTGAGCTTCTTCTTGACCCCGTCAGCCACGTACTTGTCCCGGACAGCTGCCTTCACCTCGACATCGTGGAGCCCCAAGTGCAAGGGCACGATGACAAAGGGCACAGCCCACGATGACTGGGCCTTCAGCTTGAGGACCTGCTGGTAGCGCGTCTTGGAAGTAGAGGCACTGCACAGGGCTGGGTTGTACATCAGCTCCACGCGCACCTGCAGGGCCCGGAGATGTTGGTGGGGAGGTTCAGGTGGCCCCCGATCCCACCGCCACCCTCCTCAAGAAGCCCGGGAGTGGTTCCCCTGCCCACCGTGATCGGGTGCTCCCAGTAGTTGTAGAGGATGGCGCGGATCTCCACCTGCTCGTTCCTCACCACCGAGTAGGGCAGGCGCAAGTCGATGAAGAAATCCTTCATCACCGTGATCTCGTAGGGGTTGGCCACGCACAGCCCTGTGGGGTGGCCCCCAGGGACACGGGGTTCAGGCTTAGGGGCCTCCTGGGCCTCTCATGTCCCAGGGACATCCCCGTGGCTTTCAGAGATCCCGCAAGTCCCGTAGAGTTTTCCCATGACTTTGGAGATCCCTCAAGTCCCATAGAGTCCTCCCAAGGTTCTCAAGACCCAAGGACTGCCACCAAGCTTTGGGGGATAGACCCAAAGTTTGGGGCACCTCTCCAGTGATATGAACCCCTCTAAGAGTCTGGAGATCCCTCCAACCCCAAGGAAACTCACCAGGATTTAGGGAACCCCTCAAGTCCCAGGAACCACCCCCGAGGGTTGGGGGAGTCCTGTGATCCCCAAGGAGACCTTCTCACTCCACCACGTACCCTTGGTCTGTGAGAGGCTGACGGCCAGGACCTCCCACGTGGTGATGGAGTCCTTCAGGTACACGGGCAGGGTCTTGGTGGAGATTCTGGAGAGGGTGGGAATGACCAAGGAGGTCCTAACCAGCCCCAAGCTGGACCAGGGAGGTGTAACCAGCCAGCAAGCTGGAGTAGGGACTGGGATAGGTGGTCTTCAAGCTAGAGCAAGGAGTTGGAGGTGACCCCTGTGCTGGACCAAGGTGCCATAGCTGGTCCCCAAGCTACACCATGCGGTTGGAGGTGGCTCTTGTCTGGACTTGGAGGGGATCAGAGCTGGTCTCTGGATCGGGTGAGGCCACATCCAGAGCTGGGCAGGGAGGAGGTGATGACACCCACGTTGATCCATGGGGTGGAGGGGTGGTGGGACAAGGGCACGGGGCTCACCCCAGCTCATTGGGCTTCTCCGTCAGCGCCTCCACTTGCCACAACCAGCTCTCCGGGAAGAGGCTCCTCGAGGTGATGTCCTCCTCAGATAGGAAGAGATCGTCCTCCTCGCCTGGGGGTAGCAGCGGCCCTCTCGACCGTGGTCTCAGGGGCCCAACTCCTGGGCGGAGCCAGTGATGTCCCAGCACCACCCTCGTTTTGCCCAAGCATCTTCTGGGTATTACCCAACTTTCACCCAGCATTGTCCAGAATTCACCCAAGTATTGTCCAAGGACAGGGCAAGTGACTCCTGAGGTTCACCCGACCTTCACCCAACCTCCACCCAACCTCCACCCAACCTCAACCCAACCTCAACCCAACCTCAACTCAAGGATACCACAAGCAATGCCTGAGGTTCACCTGACCCTCATTCAGACTTCACCCAAACTCAACCCAAGGGTAGCACAAGCAACTCCTGAGGTGCACCCAACCTTCACCCAACCTCAACCCAACCTCAACCCAAGGGTAGCACAAGCGACTCCTGAGGTGCACCCAACCTTCACTCAACCTCAACCCAACCTCAACCCAAGGATACCACAAGCAACGCCTGAGGTTCACCCGACCTTCACCCAACCTTCACCCAAGCACCAACCCCAACCCCACCATCACCCAGCACTTGCTTCGAGCCAACTCGAGGTAGAGCTGGCGCTGCTTCTGCTCGCGGATGCCCTTGATGTAGTTGCAGCAGTCGAGGAAGGCCCGGACACAGGCTTCTCCATCCTGGATGTAGGTGGTCCTCCGTTCACAGCTGTGACCCATGGGGTTCTCCTTCATGCCGTCCTCGCAACACTTCCGCAGCATCTTGTACTCAGCCACCGTCTGCACTGAGACACTCAGCTGGAACCCAGGCCCCAAACCCCTGGTCTGAGGGGCGTCAAGGACATGGGACATTCTGGTGACCACTGAGAGATGGGATGTTGTGGTGGCACCAGGGATGTGGGACACTCTGATGTCCCTCTAGGACTTGGATCACTGGTATACGCTGAGGGATGGGAAGTTCTGGTGTCCCTCAAGGACCTGGGGGACTTTGGTGTCTGCAGGGACCTGGGACACTCTGATGTCCCTCAAGGACACCGGTATACACTGTGGCATGGGATGTTCTGGTGTCCCTTAAGGACCTGGGACACTTTGGCACCTTCAGGACCATTGTGGTCTCCCCAGGGGCTCGGGATGTTCTGGTGTTCCTGGGGAGAAGGGACACTCCCAGTGCCACCTACCTTTGGTGCCTTTGTACTCGATGAACGGTGGGAAGTGACGCGTTGGCTTTGCAGGCTGTGGACACTGGACCTCTGGGGACAGAGGGGACACAGGTGAGGACCCCACAGTGTCCCAGCCCCAAACCCAAGCGGCACTTCCCTTGGACATCAGCTGTTACACCCCAAAGCTCAGGGACCACATCCCCCACATCAAGGTGTCACACTCCCCCATCCCTCAGGTGCCACCCCCGCAAGGTACCACCTCCCTTGTCCCCAAAGGGCCACCCCAGGTTGTCTCAGTCCCCTACCCCCTCGCTGCGGTGTGGAGATCTGCACGTTGGTGACCAGGCTGAGGCCAGCGTCAGCGAAGACTCCCACGTTGTCCCTCCCACTGCCCAGGGTGCAGCCGATGTCACTCTTCTCCACGATGTCCCAAACCTGCCACCAACAGGGGACAGCCATGACAGCCACTGCCACCACCCAGGGTGACCAGCAGGGATTAGGACCTGGGCACCCACCTTGGTCTGGGTGAGCTTGTTCTTCTTGCTGAGGACAAAGACGCCCTTGTCCACGGCCACCAACCCCACGTGGGCATTGTGGTCACCCTCGATGCGCAGCCGCATGGGCGTCCCCGGCTCATGCACCCGGTTGTCACCTTCTGTCGCTCCCTTCACCACCAGCTGCCAGGGACACGAGGTGTGGGCTCCACATGCATGGGATGCCCCCAAAACCCCCTCACCACACCCCCAGGAGCTGCTCCATGAGGGTACCCCAACCCCAGAGGTTGTTGGAGTCCTCCAGGGGTAGCTGACGGAACATCTGGACCATCCAGAGGCCACCCAAAGCCCACCCATGAGGTGCTCAAGCCCTTCATGGAGCACCCAAACCACCTAAGTGTCACCTAATTCACATCAAGGTCCCCCCCCCCAACTCTTCCAAAGTCCCCCAAGGCCTCCCAAGGGCCACCTCAAGGGTTCCTCAAGCCACCTCCAAGGCCCAGCCAAGGCCCCCACGAGCCACCCGCGACCTGCGGGACAGCGGGGACAGACTCACGGTGCCCATGCAAGTGTCCTTGACATCAATCCAGACAGAGTCGGCCACCATCTCTCTGGGCATCACGTAGTAGTAGGCCACGATGCGGAAGGAGGGGATGAGCTCGGCCGTCACCGGCAGCGACATGGTGACCAGGCTTTGGCCGGCCTCGTGCCGCTGTCGCCCCACGCGGACGATGCGCCCCTTGCTCATGATCTGGGGCGGGCAAAGCGAGGTCACGTTGGGGGGACACCTGGACGCCTCTCTCCCTGAGCTGGGGGGCCGTTGGTCGGCCCAAGGGTGCTCACCAGGTAGGTGAAGTAAGGGACGGAGTCCCGGACGGCGTTGCTGTTGCTCTTGAGGTGGAAGTTCACGACCAGGTTGTCACCAGGTTGCACCTCGGTGGCCCCCACGGCCAGGTGGAGGAAGTTGCCGGAGCTCCCTTGGCTGCGATAAGCTTCGGCCGTCATCTGCCGCGAGGCCTGGCGGTCAGGGGGCAACCCTGGCTGGTCCGTCCGCACCTGCCAGGCAGGGGACACGGGGGCAACGTGGTCAACAGGGAGAGGAGGGGACCTGGGCAAGGGTCAGCATGGAGGTCTTGGCTGTCCTGGTCTCCATGACTCCTGCTGCCCTGGTGCTTGGTCAATGGTGACCATCCCCTTGGTCAATGGTGATCATCTCCTTGGTCAATGGTGACCATCCCCTTGGTCAATGGTGATCATCTCCTTGGTCAATGGTGACCATCTCGGTGGTCAATGGTGACCATCTCTGCTACTCTGGGTTTCTTGACCACTGCAGACAACTCAACCACCTTGATCCCTCTCTCCTCGGCCATCTCGGTCCTTGGTCAGTGATGACCCGAGTGGCCCTGACCTCTGGTCACCATGGGTGTCCGTGCCATTGTGGTCCCCCATTCCTGCTGTGCTGGCCCTTGGCCAATGGTGACCATGCTGGCCACGGTCCTTGGTCACCCCAGGCATCTCAGCCATCTCACCTGTCTCAGCAAGGGGTCAGCTCAAGCACCCCTGTCCCCAGCCAGCTTGGCCAGCCCAGTTCCAAGGCCACCCCGCTCGTTGTCCCCACTCACAGTGATGGGCACGGTGTCCTTGTTGGCCGGCATGTTGAGGACCAGCTTGGCTGTGCCATCGCGCTGGGTGGAGACGAGGCCCTGGAAGCCATCAGCCTTGACGGTGACACGCGGAGCTGGGGAGGCGTCTGGGTTGGTGACGTAGACCTGCAGGGCACACGGTGGGACGTGGGGACATTACATGGGGACACACGGAAGGGACGTGTCCCCTGGAGCCATCCAGGTGACACAGGGATGGGCCATGGTCCCCAGACCCTCTCCAGGTGACACAGCAATATGACAGAAGGACAGATCCTGGCCCCAGAGTCTCCTCCACCCACAACCCCCAGGCTTGCCCCGTCCCCATCCCAATGCTGGTGACCCCCATGGAGGTCCTGGGCCAAGGCCACCGCTGTCCCCACCACTGTCCCCAGGAGCCGTTACCGTCAGGTCAAAGGGCATCCCCGGCTTGAAGTACTTGGGGGTGTGGGTGAAGTGGATGGTGTACGGGGACGTCACGATGCGGATGCCGCTGCGCTCGGCCTCCACCATGTCACTGCCTGCGGTGGCCACGGTGTCAGCCGGTGCTGGGACAGGGCTCCCAGAGTCCCCTGGGCACAGCTCTGGCCCCAGATGTCCCCAACCCCACATCTCTCCATCCTTGCTGTCCCCAAGCCCATATCTCCTGAAACTTTGCTGTCCCCAACCCCATCTTGCTGTCCCCACCCCTCTCTCTGCCCCACATGTCCCCAAGCATCCTCCCACCAACCCAACCTGTTGAAGGCTGTGACAGAGACGTAGAAGCCCACCATGGCCTCTCGTGTCCCCCAGGTCCCCCGTGTCCCCTGCGGTGTCCTCCCCCCCACACCTGACTCGGTGAGAACGGTGACGGAGATGTAGAGCGAATGTCCCACCAGCTCCTGGGGGTTGGCGAACCTCTCCCGCAGCATGGCCATGGACAGCACGGCTTCGCCGTCCCCGTCCACCACCTGTGGCAGGGATGTGGTGGGACAGGGGACAGCTTGGGGACCAGGATGGGGACAGGGGTGGGGACAAGGACAAGGACAAAGTCACCTGGACATGCTGAAGGGACTGGGGGATGCTCTTCCTCTCGTCGTCCACCATAACGCCGAAGAGGACAAAGGCTGATCCCTGCAGGCGCTTCCCGTACAGGTACCTGGGGACAAGCCACCGCTGTCACCATCAACCCGTGTCCCCGTGTCCCCATCCCGTCCTCACCGCTGTCACCCCATGTTCCCACATCCTCTTCTCACGCAGCCCTGTCACCACCTTGCCCCATGTCCTCACCACTCTGGCCCCTGTCACCCCATGTCCCCCTGACATCCCATCACTCTCAGTCACCTCCATCAAACCCGTGTCCTCCTCCCCCCCTGACATCCCATAACCCCTGTCCCCAGCAGCCCATTTCCCCACATCCCCACCACCCTCAAACCTCTCCCCTTGTGCCCGTCCCACCCCCGCATCCCCGGGGACTTGTCAGTGTCTCCCCACAACCATCACCCGTGGGGCTTTGACCCCCCCCAAAAGGAGCAGCTTTGGGGTCCCCACCCCACCTGGCTGTGATGGACACTCGGAAATCCTCCTTCTGGTCGATGTAGAGGAACTTCTCCTCTGGCTCCAGGATCACCTCAAAGCTTGGCAGCACTGAGGGGGGGTGGACACCCAATGGACTCGGGTGTCCAGGACGAGCAGAAGGGATCCGGGTGCCCCAGGTGACCCCCACCCCACCTTACCATACTCCTTGACTTCAAACTGGGTGCTGAAGACCTGTTCCGGGGAGTCTTCAAATTTGGCCGTGATTGTCCACGTCCCCAGGCTGGAAAAGGTGAGGGGCAGAGTGAGGGGACAAGGCCAGGGGGACAGATGTCCCCAGGCCACTCTGGGAGGTGACACCTACCTGATAATCTCGGGTAGGTTGTGGTTGACGGAGAAGATGCCGGTCTTTGTTGGTGAGGACACTGGCACTTGCTTGATGATGACGTTATCAGGCGTCTGAAAGGACACGGAGGAGTAGTTGGGGATGGTGGCATGGGTGGCTGCGTCCTCACGTCCCCACGTCCCCTGCAGGCACCCACCTTGACCTCCACGATGACTGTTTTGGGCAGTGGGTTCATGAGGTGGTCCACAGCAAAAAGGCGGCAGAGCACTGGGAGGGGACACGGGTGACAAGGTGAGCAGGGATGGGGTGGGGACATCTGGAAATGGGTGCTGGACCCCCAGATGGGTGTTGGCTCCCAGTGGAGATACCAGGGGGCTGTCCCCAAAAGGGTACTGGACACAAGCACCTTCAGGTCACACCAGTACCCCATGGTGCTGTGGAGGAGAACCAACACCCCAAGGTGCCACCAAGCCCCCCCAAGGTGCCATGGAGGAGACCTGATACCCCAAAGTGACACCAAACACCCCAAGGTATCATGGAGGAGACCCAACACCACAAGGTGCCACCAAGCCCCCCAAGGTGTCACGGAGGAGATCCAACGCTCCAAGGTGCCACCAGACCCCCCCCAAGGTGCCACCAAGCCACCCCAAGAACACACCAGTGGTGCCCGGGGTGTAGATGGGCTTGTCGGTCTGCAGGAAGATGTGGCCGCTCTGGAGTGACACCAGCAGCACCTTCTCCAGGGTCACCTGGGCCACCCGCGCTGTCACCGAGACAAATCGTTTCCCCTTCCCCTGTGGCAGGTTCTCGGCCGTCACCTGCGGTGACAGAGGACACCGAGTGGCACCTGCACCACAGGGAGCGGGCAGTGGACACCAGGTGGCACCCACGGGCCGGCAACGGAGCTGAGGATGCTGGGTGGTGGTCCCCAAGGTCCCCAGGGTGGCCATCATCAAGGACCCACAGGTGACCATCCTCTAGTCATTGGGTGACCATCTCCAAGGACTCGGAGGTCACTGTCCCCAAAGATCCAGAGGTGACCACCCCACAGGACCCATAGGTGACCATCGTCTAGTCACTGAGTGACCGTCTGCAAGGACCCCAAGGTCACTGTCCCCAAGGATCATGGGGTTGCTGTCCCCAAGGACCTGGGGTGACTGTCCCCAAGGACCTCAGAGAATCCATCTTCAAAGCCCCCATGGTGACCAACCCCCGTCTCGGTCCCACCAGCCCCATGGAGATTCTCTACCATCTCCTACAGGGTTAAGGCCCAAGGACAGGAGGGGACAATGACCGTCAGGGAGGTGACAAAGCGGGGGGGGGTTGGTGACATACTTTGATGGTGGTGGTGGCCAACATGCCCTCGGCAGGGCTCAGCTGCACGCGGGTCTGGTAGAGCACTCGACGCTTGAGGGGAAAGTCCTGCACCAGGATGGTGGCCTCGGTCGGGGAGGTCAACCCTGGGGCCTCCAGCACCACCGTCTCCTCTGTCTCCAGCCGCAGCACCCCCGGGGTCACCATCGTCACCCTGGGGACATCATGGGGAGGTTGGCACAGAGCCCCCCCCACACTGTCACCCTGCCACCCAAGGGACTTCCTGATCTGTCCCCAACAGCACCTTGGGGATGCCCTCAGCACCTTTAGGAACCCCCCCCCCCCAGATGTGCCCCATGGACCAGAAGCAACCTCAAAACCCCTGGTGCACCCCAATACAGCCCCCCAACCGTCCCTGTCCCCCCATATTGTCCTTCAGCAGCCACATCTGGGGTGGGGGGTCCTGGTCAGAGGAGTCTAGTTAGGGTGGGGGTCCTGATCAGGAGGTCCCATCTGGGGTGGGACATCTCAGGTAAGTTTGGGGTCCCTGGCAAGGGGGGTTCCTCTTGGGGTGGAGGCCCTGGTCGGGAGGGGTCCAGTTAGGGTGGGGGTCCTGGTCAGCAAGTCCCATCTGGGGTGGGCGTCCTGGTCAAGGGGATCTCAGGTAGGTTGAGCGTCCCTGATTGGAGGGTCCAGTTGGGGTGGGGGTCCCAGACAGAGGGGTCCTGGTTCTGGGGGTGTCCAGCATATGGGGGTGTCCTTCTGGGTGAGGGAGGGGTCCTGGCCATGGGGAAGGGTCCACCATGGGGGTGCCAGCTGAGGCAGGGGGGCTTGATTTGGAAGGGGGTCCCAGCTGGGGAACACAGACCTATGGCTGGAGATCCCATGGGTGGGGAGGGGGTCCAAGGGGGCACAGGGGGCTGAGGGGCGTCGGGGGAGAGACCCCAGAGGTCCGAGAGGAGCCTGGGGGGGGTCCAAGGGGACCAGAGGGTCTGGGCGGAGCCCTCGGCTCGGAGCCCCCCTCGGGCCTCCTCTCAACACTGCACCGCCACGGTCTCCGTGAGGGGCCCGGCTCCTCAACGCCCCATTGGAGGGAGGAGCCGCCCGTCTCCCGCCCTCCGCCAACCGCAGCGTGCCGGGGGCGGGTTTTAGGAACTGCTCACACGTCATTGGCTACCGGGCGTTTTCCCGCCGTGAGAGGGGCCGTTGCCAACGGCCGCCCCGGTAGGAGGGACTCGTGGTGTCAATCATAGGCGCTCCTCCTCCTCATTGGCCGACACTTCACCAACTCCCAGCGAAGGGCGTGTCTTGCGTTGGGCCCCCGCCTCCGCGAGCAGCCAATCAGAGCGGGTGGGAGGGCGTGGCCAAGCGGGGTCTTCTCCGCCCCTCGCCGGCCATTGGCTCCCGCTTCCCCGTGGGCATGGTAGGACATGTGTGTCTATCACACTAGCTCTTCCTCTCCTCTTCCTCTCCTGGATGACAAACAGTTTGGGAAGTGACACTCACAAGTCTCTGCAAAGACCCTGAGAAATGTGAGAAAACATATCAGACACTTCCAGAGGTTGGAGGATCTTCCCACAAAGGTAATCCAAGGCTCGTCACTTACCATGAATTTTTTTTCCAGTCAACCATTGGGTTCCCTCTGAAAACATTTTGCACAGCAGTCTCTTTGTTGGCTCTTAAGTTCCCAATTCACATTAATTCCCACTAATCAGAGAATGCTTTGTAATTTCGAAGAGTTTATTTCCAGTTGCATACAATCTTGCATGGCTGCTGGGAGGAATAAAGAAATGGATGATTAAGCCATCTCCCTGGCAGTTTGACAGTTCTGATGGATGCTAGTTCGTGCTGTAGTGAATATGAAGCTGTGTTGAGTTTTATTTTTAATGTATATCTTAAGTAATTACAAATGTGTTAAAATGAATATTGGCTTTGCCCACCCCCATTGATCTCACTAGTAATTATGTGAATATATTTTTTTTTCTCTGCTTCTCTGCAAAGTTTAATGCTGTTCATACCTAAACCAGGCAGATCCTTTCCTTTCACAATCAGTTCAACAGCTTGTTATCAAAATGAGTGGCAACACTAAATATTCAACATAGGTGTCTCAGGTTTGTGAAAGATTCCTGTTTCACAATGAACAGTGCTCACACACACAATTAATAAGCAAAAACAATTTTATTCAAGTCACCTAACATCCCCATATACATACTGACCCCAAGGTTGTAAACAAACTGCCGAGCAGGAGGAGGGCATGCAGCATGGTGCTTGGGGAGAGGAGTCGGTAGGTACTAATGTCTTCTGCAGGGGATCCCCTGGAACAAGCTGTGCATTGGGTTGACCTACCATAAAAACATTCCTCTCCCTTCCACAGTGGACTACTTATAGCTTTCCTGGAGGGGGTGTGGAAACTGCTCCAGCATTGGTACATGCGTGGCCAGTGTGTGCACAGAGGCTGAGCTGTATTTTTCCACCCACAGTGGCTAACAGAGGTCATCCCCTCTGTTGTGCATGAATAGGGGTCTTGGGGCACCTCTGGTGGTCATTACTTCTTCAATCTTCAGATTTGTCACCCTGTGCTTGAGATGTTCTTTCATTTGGTTCCTGATATCATTTTACAGGCAACAAGGAGCTGGCTAAGACTGGCTGACTGCCTGATTACCCCAAGCACCTGCACATTCCAGACGTGGGAGTGAGTGCTGTGCTCTCCAGTGTAGTGCAACAACAGACAGTGATGTGCCAGAGGGCTGCAAAAATGGACCACCATGTTCCATTCCAAAGAGGCAGCAAAAGCATCACCTTGAAATGTTCATGAATATGCAGCTTTTCTTTTCCTAACAAAGTAAAAGGTTGTGAGATACCAGTTTGGATAGCAGTTCCATGATGTGTTCCATACTGAGGAGAGGGGGAGAGGAGAGGGAGAGCTAGGGTGATAGACACACATGTCCTACCATGCCCG
>WUAM01000431.1:16468756-16499779 GCA_024336885.1 Actenoides hombroni
CCCATATTAAACCATTTTACATGCAAAAAGCTGTAAGTCTTTTTTTTTTTTTTTTTTTTTTTTTTTGTGACTTCACCTTAGAAGTGCTTTGTTCACTCAAATATCAAGCAATTTTTCTTTGAATAAGAAACTTGAATTCAAGTATTAACTGTCATGTTCCACCAACTACTCATCTTCACTGCCCTGCACTCCTTCCTCTCTGCTCTGCCTCTGGGCTGTTTTGTGGTGCCCCCTGCCATATCACATGCTCTTCTCTGCTCCTTTTGCTACAAAGCTCACTCACACGGTGGGCTTAAATTAGGTGGCTCCTGAACCAGGCTTTTTTGCCCTGTAAGGTGTGCAGTTTTTGCCAATGTCAGTGCTCCTAAATTCTGTCTGTCTGGGTTCAGCAGCAGTAGTTCAAGAAGAAGTGAAAGCAGCTCAGCAGCAGAAAATGCTCCTGACAGACCAAGTGAGAACACAGGTCCTTAACAAAACCCTCCATAGGCACCAGAAAAACTTGAAAGCACAGCGATCACCATGGTGGTCAAGAGGACTCACAGAGCTTGCCATAATACTACTGTCCCTCACATCTCACAGGTTGTGCCTCATTGAGGGCCGCAGCTGATCCCAGTGGTAGCTTGATGATTTAATGAGCAAATTGCAGGTGATGTACATGTAGCTGTGATGGTTGATTTTTCAGCAACCAACTCGTGGCCTGAGGCAAGAGGGATGTGGAGAGGACCTGGTGGCCATCTTGGTAAGGCAAACAGGCAAGCCAGTAGGCTGTTTCGCTGTCTGGGAAGTTGCTAGAAGCTGTGTGTGTGTAAAAATGCATAGCAACTGGGGTGATGCGGAGGACGGAGGAGCGAGGAGCATGGCCGGGCTAACAGAGCTAGACACGGGCAGTTTGTGTGGGGAAAGGCATTCTGGCAGCGGGGGATGGCAGGCAACCATTTTGCTTGCCCTAACAGTATTGTGCTTCCTCTGCCCCTCTTCCCTTTGTCTCTCTGCAGTGGCCATGCCTATGCTGTGTCTTTCCCCCTCAGCTCATGGGGCCCTACCTTGCTCTGTGTCTCCTTGCTGGGGCTCAGCCTGTCATGGAGGGAGCCAGGAACTGGCTGGAGCCAGTGTAAGCTTGAGAGTGTGGGGGCAGCCATCTTAGCGGGTTGGAACCGAGAAGAGAGGGAACCTGGGCTGGGGGAAGGTGAGATTGGGTGGAAAGAGAAGAAACAAACAACACTCTCAAGAAATAAGTCACTTAATTTTCCTTCCCCTGTACCCTTGTGTAAATGGTTGGGCAGGGGATTATCCACTGGCCTCACTTTCCCCCCAGCTGCTGATATCAGGAGGAAGAGGAAGTGGAAAAGCAAGAGGAACAGACAGCTTTACCAAAATACCCCTGACTTCCCTTTCACATCAACACCTCCTTCCCTGCCTCCTCCTAGGAGGCAAAAAATTGTGCAAGAGCATGCAAATACCTCACCAGGAGTTGTGCAAATCCCGTGGGAGGGAGACAAGGATGTCTCTGAACATCCCATGCCCTCGTGCTCAAACTTGATAACCTTATTTCCTGCCCTATCATATTTTAAAACCCCATCAGCTCTTCAAATCTCATCTGCTTTAAGTGCAGAGAAGCAAAACAGAAACCCATGTCGCCTAAAAATACCCTGGCTTCTGTAAGTCAACAGACTAATCACATCAGTGGAAAATTCACAATAGAAAAAAAAGGAGCTTATGGTCACTTGAGATGTTCAGTCACCTCAACTAGTTGTATCTTCTGAGAAAATAATATGTTCTCTGTGTTGATGTGCGGCATGGAAGACCTAAAAATTACACATTTATACTGTTTCCCCAAAGGCCTGGAAGCTGTGTAATGGCCCTTACTATTTTTCAATGCAGTTTGTAAAAGTGCCTCACCCATGTCTCCTCAGGTTTGCTGCTATGGAAGTTGGAGACTGTTCTATATCATGTCTCACTGAAAAAATATAGATTAAAAATATTCAAGGAAAGGAAAGAAACTTAAAGAAAAGGGACTACGGGGGAATGGAAGGATAAGTAATTTTCAGTCCAGATCCCATCACTGGTTGAGGTTACAGGACACAGGATTTGTTCCAGCAATACAAAGAAACACATGATTAGAGTAACTGCATGAGAGGAGTCCCTAAACCACTGCTGCAGTGGTAGAGGAGGAAAGTGGGAACACACCCCTTGAATATAGCTTTGGGATAGCTTGTTTGGTTAAAGAGGAACAAGCAAATTACAGAGTAATTTCTGTGCTACACATGGGCAGAATCTTTCTTGTTCCCATCTCCCAGCCAGTGTCATACTACAAGTTTTCCCATATGAGCCTTTTGTTCTTTTTCATACTGTTCTTCCTGGACCACCTGACCAGTCACAGAACTCGTCAAACCTCAGAATCACTTTCAAGTAAGCAATCTCACAGTGTTTAGTGTGAATTTTCTCATGTGAGCAACACATTTTCAAGGGTGGTTAGACATGAAATCAAGCATCTTGAGAAATGTTCAATTCAGAATTTTAAAGTTTAATTAAAAACAAATGCAGCCCTTTGTATGATTTCTTAGTTTAGTAGAATTCCTGGCATCAGAAGCAAAGAAAATCATGTGGCCTAAATAACAACAAAAAGCATACTCCCACAGCATAAACATTTCAAAAAGCAAAATAATTTCAGAAATATTCCCATTGGAATAAGACAGTAATGCTTAAAAATGAAAACCAAGTTTAACCCAAACACCTTTAAAAGGAATGTTTCAACAAAATTTTTCCTAAGCCCTTCTGCCCGGGATTTGTATCATGCCTAACATCCTTTCTATGGTTTGGTCCTTTGGATTTTAAAAAAAGTTTATTTTGATGATCTGATTCCTGATCCTTAGCAGGTGATAGCAGGTTGGTCACAAAGCCTTCTGGCTTTATAATGACTAGTTAATCTGTGATATAAACCCTCATACAAAGAACTGGAAACTTAGATTAAATAAGAATACATTCATCTGTGCCTCTGACATTCACAGCAGAAAACCAGGCTCACTTTTCCACCTGCTGAGAGTCCTTTTGGTGAAGTCAGTCAACTCACACAGAGATGTACATAATGAGCTACCTGGGAAACGTGAGAGGTAATTGGGCCCTTCTTCGTCATGCACCTGCCTTGCAGCCAGATGGATCTCACCTTTCAGCTATTGAGCCGAAGGGCAGCACTTTCCCTGTACCTTTACTATGTTCATATTTTTTCCTGTGGGGTCATTGCCGGCTGCTTGCCCAATAGCGACCTCTAATGGAGAAAACACTCCCATTACAAATCACAGCCGCACTGCACAATTTCGGTAAAGTGACACCTCTGGAAGTCACCTTGTCCAACTGTGTGGTCAGAGCAGGGCCAATGTCCCCACATTGCTCAGAGCATTCTTCATTTGGGTTTTGATCATATATAAGGATGGAGATTCTGCAGCTCCTCTAGGGTGCCCCAGTAGCTGATTTCTCTTGCTGTTAAGGAAAAAAACCCAAACCAAACAAATAAACAAACAAACAAAAGAAACAAACCAATTGTGATTTTCCTTTTCTGTACTTTTTTTTTCCACTGTCTTATGCTATTGCTGTAATATTGTTTTCCACCCATGCAGCATCAAAACAAAGACTGAAGAATGATATTTTCTGCCTTGGTGAGGCTTCTGAGTTGCCTGTGGTGCAAAGATGAAAGCTCTCCCTTCTCTATAGTGCTATATAACATTGCAAAGAAAATGCAGTAGGCATATGAGTTCATCATGGTTTGCATTACTTTGAACTGTCATTCATATTTGGATTCAGAAAACACAACTTGGAGCTTTGGAAAGATTTAGACAAAAAAGCGAAACTGTTAATTGTTGCTTATTTTCAAAGTGCATTTGACAACAGCAGAAGACCTGTGTTCAATGTATTTGCATAATACTGTTTCTAAACAAACCCTTTTGTGTAAGCAGCTAGACATTTGACTCATGCCAGAAGACTAAATGTGTTTTAGATTACAAATTTTAATATAGGGTTTTGCAAATACAAAGTCTCCATGTATATTTGGGCTTCTGTATGACTAGCTTAAGTTAAGGAATCTCTGTGGCATCCAGAAATCATCAGGCAACAGCACAATGTGATGCTAGTTTGGTAGAACTGTTGTCCCTGTTCAGATCCCATTTATCCATATGTAATCCATTATCAGAGTAATGCATTTGGGCCTATGTACCATGATACAAGAATACAAGCTACTCCAGGAGTTCTAAACTATTTCCTAAGATCAAGGATGGACCAAAAAGCTATCCACATTTCACACTTTTCAACATTTATCTGTAAAATCTCTTCTCTTGAACTTAAATGCTTATAAAACCAGATACATATATAGAGTTTGGACTTTTGGAGAAACTATGTTTTTAAGAAAACAAATTCTACAGTTAAGTAAAAAGAAAAAAACCCGAACAAATACACCTGAAGATTTACACATAACGACAAAAGTTTTGAGTGGGTTTTTTCAATATTTTTTTGCTTTAATTTTGAATGCAATAATCAGTAAGACACATGCAAACAAGGTCACATGATGAAGAAGCTAAAAAACCCCAAAATCTTGCCCTCAAAAGCAGGAAGTCAGCTTCAAGGAACTTAATTGAAAAATTATATAAATACATTTAAAATTTTACAGATACATCCAAACAGTTTTAGTACTAAATCTTAGGCAACCATGTGAAAAAAGTAAATTAATAGAACTATGCACTTACCATAGTTCCAGGCCTGTTGTACCAATTTGTCTGCTGCAGAATAATTTCTGTAATGGAGGGAGTCAAAAATAGTATATTCCCCTCAGTTTCTACTATTCTTTAAAGTGGACAGAGTCTATCCAGCCTGCACAGGTTAATATACAGGCAGAATACCTAATTTGCATATTATCAGAAGTTGTACTACTACTGTCAGTCTATCACTACCAGAATTGAATATTGGCAAAATTATTGCTTTGTATATTACCAGAGACAAGTTTTAACAGCACTTGTTTGAGATAGACTTAACCTCTGTGAAGGACAAATGGCGGTGAATAAACATTGATTAATTTTATGACCTTCTAGAGTACAATGAAAAAACTGTTCTGTGCTGGTGAGAGAATGACATAGTTATTGTCTTCACTAATCTTTGACTGAATTAAACAGGCAGATGGATTTTTGTTTGTTTTTCCTTTTTTCTTTCATACTCAAGGTTCCTGAATCTTTGTGTATTCAGGCTTCACTACCCATCACACACACCTGTTTCTAGCTCATATTTTCATGGATGTTTAAAATCTGAATATCTTTCTTCCTCTTTCGACAGAAACTGTTTTTCTGTCAATTAACCTCGGAAAGTAGCAGGAACTAACCTATCTGTGTCACCAGCAAGATTTAACTGCATTCTGTGAAGGAATTGGGATTTTCTCATAGCCGTACTAGTAGATCACTGTGAGGATTACTGCATTCCTGTATGTCCCAAACCACTGGTTTTCAACTAACTCACAATTCAGTACATCAGTATTATCTATAATATGGATAATAGCAAACACCAGTACAGATACGGAGAGTGGCAGTTAGCGAACGTAGTACCTGTTTTCTAAAAAAATCGAAAATTGCTAGGGCAGCTACAGGCTTATTTGCTTGAGCACAACACTGTGCAACTCTGAGAATGAACTTGAAACAACAATTTGAAAGAGAAAATATAAGGTATATGTAGCTATAGTTAGGATAGGTTTCATTAAAGATGGGTTACATCTGAATAACTTCATATCTGTTTTCCAAATTTTAACTGGCATTTTAGGTAAATGCAATGCAGTTAACTTGATCTATCCGGACCTAAGCAGATTATTTCATATAATGTCCTTTGTTGAGTTTTAAGTAATATGAACTGGGAGAGGAAGTGACCTGTCAGAAAGACTGCAAGGTAAATAAGGATGTGGTTAGAGCAACAGCAGTAAAGAAGGTTCCAGGGGATTCTTCTGGACCTGGGCTGCAAGTATGCAAGGATCTGATCACATTGGTCTGATGGTTTTTACTATGCCAAACCACTCAGCCCTCATATACCTTTGTTCTTAACTTTTAAAAGGAAATCTGCATCTTGCTAGTGTATAGATCTGGTATCTGGTTGAATAGCTAAGTTAACATTAATATCTTTTCCTCAACAGGGATACTAATCTCTTTTGTTTTCTCAACTTAGTTGCCTTTTTTCAGAAAACTTCTTTGAGAACTACCCTTCCTCCCCACCTCAAACAAATTTTCCAGTAATTATCCACTAGGTTCAAAAGTCACTCTGGAAGACTGACAGGCACGTGAAATGACAATGACAGTACAATTCCTCAGCACTGTTTCCTTTGGAACTTTTGCTGAGAATATGGATGGCTATATAATAACTCCTCTGTTCTTTTGTAAAGTGCATTTGATTTTATATTAAAATGTTTAACACATTGATACAGACAAGACACAATGCCAGGCTATCCAGGAAATGTGGGGAGGAGGAAGAATAATAACTCCAGTAAAGCTTCGTAAAAATACTGGTGTCTCAGAAACAAGCTTGGATTTTCACCTCCATCTTAGAACAAAAGGTTCAAACTGTTAGAATCACAGCTTTGATGAAGTTGTACTTACCCGTTGCTGTATCACTACCGGAGCATCAATCAAAGACTTTGCCCACTGTATGTAATCCTCAACATCAACTATTTTTGATCCTCTGAATAACATTTCTTTTATTTTAACTGAAAAGTCAATCTTCCCTCCATCAACTAAGGAAATGACATCATCTATGATAGCATCATCCTTAAGTTCTGCTGCAGAAATAAAAAAGAGTGTATGAAGAGGAAAGTTTAATGCACACGCATCTTGAATAACAGTTGTCCTTTAAGCACAGCTGGTCCATCTCTATAAAATGAGCATAGAGATGACCCCTCACTCACTGGTTGTGGTGCAATTTGATCTTTCTTTCCTCATACCTCTTATGTGGGTGAAAATCTATTGTGCAGTTAAATTAGAAAACCCTATATGTGAAAGGAAAAGCAGTGGCAGGGCAAAACGGAGACATTTTGGAAATCATAGCCATTTGATAACAAGCCAAAGATAACATGAGTCATGATTCTGTATCACATGAGCTGCACCAGAAAAGGTCAGGAATTAGAATAGTAGGAGCTTTTGCTTCATAACTAAAATATGAGAAGAGTTCACTGAAAATAATTGCCTCTTCTGTGCTCAGTAGTAAATCTCCTTGCCTTTTGCAATTTTTAGACCATGTGATAGATACACAAAGAAGCAGAGAGGAACAATGACAGCCAGGGGTACAAGTAGCCTAATCAGAGAAAGAAAGCCCCTATTTTGACTTCTCCCAGTCCTGTCTCAGCAGAGTCATTATCCCTGCAGGATGGTGCTGAGGATGAGTCAACAGGAAGATAGTAAATCGAAAGGCTCTGGATGCAAAGAAGGGCATTTTGGGATTGCACAAATTTAAATGCATAGTATATATTTAAGGGATTGCCATCAAAGAGGTAAGAGGGTATCAAGGTGGCTTTTGGAGGAACAAGCATGGAAAAAATAGAGGGGTAAAGGCAACAAGGGGGACTGATTACCTGCAGAAAGATGGCTGATCAGTGAGCTTTTCTGTTGTGTGCTGTCCTTGATCTTTGCAGCCTCTCCTGACTTACCATTAAATTACACTTCTATCTGTTTTGCTGGGTGAGTGGACTCTATTCTGTGTGTGTGTGTGTGTGTGTGTGTGTAGATCTGTGTGCCAGCAACTAGAGTTGGACAATGGCTGATAGGGATCTGGAGTTTGTGGTGCCATTCACTGAGGCTATACATAGCACCTGAGGCTATATATGTCAGTGTGTGATCAATAGCAAATATGAAGCCAGACTAACAGATGAATAGGGTAAGTGGCTTTGGAACCATGTATCAAAGTGGCTGTTAGTCTGGCCTAGACATGTACATGTCTCCAGAGCAAGACAACGGGATGAGCTGGCTACTGGAGTGAACCAGGGGTTATAGGCCAAATACTGGAGAGACCCCAGGATCCTGGGATGACTGAGACCTGTTTCCGTGAAAGCATATGTCAGTGTAAGACAACCAGAGATAGGAGGATCTAAGGACCAACTGCTGGGTAGACTATGCACCTAAGGCCAGTTACTGGAGCACCCACAGTCTGTGGAGGTGTTTGTTGGTGTGTACCAGAAGTGGGAGTGGAGCTGTGGGCCTTGAGGTGTAGTTACATTCATGTGCCAGTTACAAGCGGAGACTAAGGATCCAGTTACTTGTTCAACTGAACGTCTAAGGACAGCTGCTGAAGGGGTCTATAATGGTTATATATGTATACTGAGGAGGGGCTGAAATACCTCAGGGTTGTGCTGCCTGGGGAGAACATCTGCTCTATATAGCCCTGCTTGATTGAGCAAGGGAGCTGCACAAGATGGCCTTCAGAGGATCCTTCCAACTTCAACCATTCTGTGTTCTGTGATATTCCCACTAACAGACTTTCACCTTGATCAGATGGAGAGAAGAACAGGACGAGGCCATTGGTGCTGTCTGTGTTTGCGTGAGTGCTGTGCTTGTGTCTGTATCGACCTGTGTGGTCAGCAAAGTGTGTATGTGTGTGTATGTATATATGCATGTGCTATGTGTGTTTGTGTGTGTGCCTCCTGGGAGCACATGCTCAGCCTGGCTTGACGTGGGAGCATGGAAAGACAGCAGCTTCACCTCTACTGGTCTACCAGATTTGTCCTTTCCTTAACAGCAATGACTATACTGATTATAAAAGGGGAAGCAATTAGTATCATCTTTCCTAAGCAAAAGATATAAGGATATACTTACAGTTTTCCTTCACTTTAATCTTTTCGCATTTACCACCATCAATATTAAGATTGGTATGTAAGTCTTTAGATGCAATATTGGCATCTAAGTGATAGCCAAGGCATCTTTTCACATCTTCTACAGTGATACCTAGAAGTGGAAATAATTAGGTGATTAGAGGGATTGAATGGCCCAAAATGATGTAATATTATTATTCTTGGAGAAAAATTTCAGGCCTATTAGAAATGTTTATGGCTTTCTTCTTCCTATTTATCTTCTGCTTTTTCCTCTTTCCTGAAATGAATGTGAGGATGTTGGTATGTGAAGTGCCTGCACAGAGGCAGGTGAGTTCTACAGTGATTACAAGCATGCCAAAACCCTCCAAAACCTGATTTTTATTCCCCTTGATCTGATTGAAAGCACATGTCCTTCTCAGAACCACTCTTTCCATATATTCTGTTGGAATTTTGTCTTTCTCAGCTGCTTATCGTTTGCTCTTTTCATGTGCTAAACTATTCAATCCTTCAAGT
This sequence comes from Actenoides hombroni, assembly GCA_024336885.1. Classification (NCBI taxonomy): domain Eukaryota; kingdom Metazoa; phylum Chordata; class Aves; order Coraciiformes; family Alcedinidae; genus Actenoides; species Actenoides hombroni. Next base: position 16,478,085 of record WUAM01000431.1, read on the forward strand.
TTCGCTCTCCCAGCCTCAGACATGTTTCTCCATTTCTTTTCCCATGAAGTTAATTAAGGCCACTAATCTCTCAAAAGTACTCTATTCCCCAAAATTCTAATCCTTCTCTATCTGCTACTGCCTCCAACGCCTCCTTTCTATTTATTCAATTCAGACATATTGTCTGGAACCTTATTCTGTTTTCAGAAAGAACTTTTCTTGGACTGATACTTAAAAAAAAAGTCCAGCACCACAGTCTTCAGGTGCTGAACAGAGTAATAGTGGGATATGTAAGTAACTTCTTTGCCCTGTGTCCCCTTGCATAGTCTGAACATCTGATAGTAATATTGTTGTTGGTGCTGCTTGCAGCGGGTACTCATTTTCCAATCTCCAAAATCATCATGAGAATTGCCTTTTGTAACTTTATTCCAAAGTGATCACTTAAACCCATGACAAAACCACATATATCTGAATGGTTTACGAGGGAGGATTAAATTGCTACTTTCCTATCTTAACAAGGGCAAGGAAAAATCCAGTCTGAATATTAAAGTATATAAACAGTTCAACACACTCAAGTGAACCATGTGATTTCTAGGAAGTTTCTCAATTTCTTCCTTAATTTTTGCTACCATCATACTGTCAGAGTGATTGTACCGCAAGAAGGTACTAACTAGTAAATTGGGTTTAGAATTTAGGCAGATTTTCTAGGCATTGGGGACCTCTTGTGAATCATATCACACCGATTTGTATTGATAATATTTTGAAGAGGTTTGTCTAAGATTTTGGGTTTTTTCTCAGTTACAGACTTGAAGTAATTCTGGAAGTTGCATAGACTGGCTCTCATCTCTGTAGAACTCTTGGAATTCTGTAAAGTCACTGTCGTGCCACAAGCAACACACACTGAACTGTGCTGTTCTCAGTAGTTATCCATATACACAGATCTATCCTTATACATTTCTTTGAATGACTGGAGATTTGGTAATAATTTGCCTACCATAGCAAGGCCAACAGAATGCATACCTATTTTAGACATAGCATAATTATCCAGCACATACACAAGTTCATATTTTCCTCCTACAGTTCCAGAGAGCGCATAGTGAGTTCCATAATCTTCTAGGAATTTGAAATATTCCCCCTTATCATATTCAGCAGGAAGAAAGTTTAGATCTTCAATGAAACTATCTGTGAGACGGATATCACGACTCCGCATTTGGAATCTTCCCAGCTGAATCTTGCCTTTTACGTGCAGAAAAGTTTGGTTCTGAATGCAGGGAGAAATAAGCAGATGAGAGTGTCATTCTGCTATGCAGCACAGCAGAAAAATCATTCTATTTTATTAATAAAGAAACTGCAGCACTTTTAAACATGGCATTCAATCTAGCAGTTAGGAACAGACACAAACTTATTATATTCAAATTAAAAGTTCTCCAATTTAAACTGAGGACGCAGCAAGAGATTTACATAATTTCAGTTCTTCCAGTTTTGCAGACCTCTCGCCTTTCTAATTTCAGTAAGCCCTTTGTGATCTATTTGACAACAAGGTCTTTAAGTACAGTATCTACTGGCAGTGCCTTTCTGACTTTCATAACCTTGAAAGTTAATTCCATATGGCTTGCTAGATAAGAGAAGCTGCCCACTGAGGTCAGCTGGAATTTTGTCTTTGTTTATAGTCAAGCAGAACTAATTTCTCTCTTTTATTAGGACCACTTCTCTGTTATTCTCAGAATGTCAGAAGGAAGGACACAGCTTCAATTAAAAACAACAACAACAACAAAAACATAAAATTACTAAATTAAAATTAATCCATAAAAAATCCCTTTGTGGCATTTGACACATGCATACATTCTAACTCTATGTTCAGTGACTGGTAGTTTCATAAATCACACTGCAGATGGATTTATATCATAATCTAAACTAGGACTTAGCTGCTGCCCACAACACATGACAACTTGTGAAATAGTTGCACTTAAGACTTTAAACAAACACAGGCCTTCCAAACCCCATTATCATCTGCAATACTTATGTGACTCCCTTAACAGTGGGACCTAATAGAAGGTATGTAAAAGGGATTTGGCAACTGACTATCACATTAGCTGACACCATTTAAAGGATCTTGAACTGCTGGCTCAGATACTTCTTGGGACTGGCAGAAATCCTCAGGCATCTAAATCTCTGCGAGGACATTTTTGTAGGTGATAATATTCCTGCCATCCAGCATGTACAAAATCCCTTACTCTCCTGGTGTCCCTGATCTGCTCCTGGCTTTTACTTGCAGGTGAGCCCTGGAGGGTTCTCAACCAGTGACAGTCACTCCAGTAACCTGCAGCAACATGAGTTTTCACTGATAGACCTCTGCCAGTGACAGACCATTACTCATTTCCCGAACTGATCTCCAAACAAGAATTTGAGACCAAAACTCCTGTCACAAGCCAGTAGACTATGAGGCCTGTAATATACGCAGAGCTTGATAAAGAACTTGATCTTTTGCATCTGTGGAGATGAATGCTTTGAGATTTAAATGATCTGTTTCTGTCCCAAAAAAACTCATACCAATTCAAAGTCAGTGCTCTATGTGAGCTTCTTATAATACCAAAGACCTTTCTCTTCAGCATTAATTTAATTAATTAATTTTAAAAGTTTAAATTTTTCCCATATATCAATTTGCTCTCCAGAGCTCTGGAAGGGTTCTAGACAATGAGGATGACAAGAAACTTGAAAGATTGAGTTACTTGTGTTAGATGTAGCCTTTCTTGCATGTGGTGCATTTCAGTAGCATGGAGTTGATGTACCTTGTACATGATGGCATGTTGCCATCATAGACTTCGGTGTAAATGGTGGGAAAGGGTATATGATCTGGTTGGTTCATTCTGCCCAGGGTAGATCATTAGTATGGGTATACCTGAGTGGCCAAGATCTGAGCTTTCAGATATTATTCTACATGTCTATTTGGTGTTTAACTAGCGTAGGTCTACTCAGTGGCAATTTCTATCCCAGGACTTAACCTACTCTGCCCACATTGCTCCAGATCAGAGCTGATCTCCATTCAAGATAAGATTGGAGATCTTAAGCCCTTTCCAATAACAGGCCCCTGTTGAAGATGAATGTGGTTGATAAGCAAGGGTAAATAGTGGAGAAATGAAGTTACATTTGGTTACGATTTGGCCATGTCTGAAATTTTAACTTTAGTATTGCCAGTACTTCATTCTTGTGACTAAAAGACAGAAAAGCAGCAAGCAACTAGAACACTTAGAAAGATTAATATACCGTTATTTCAACACAGTGTAATTTTACTCTTTGTAAAATAGTTACCTTAAACTCTTTAGCTCACTTAAACTTACCCTTTCTGTGAAGCTTTTCAGGACAGAACTTAAACTTGAATTCTTGCTGTAGTGATACTTGAAATTTCCTTCAGAACCATTTTTGGTACTTCCTTCAGTAGGTGTGTATTTCAGAGACAGGTCAACATTAAAGTATTTTTGTTTTTCTGCGTAAACCTCTCGCACCATTTTCACACGGTCATGGTAGAACACAGATGAGAATGTCTTGTCTGCTTTTGTCTTAGAAGAGACCAGGAAAAGGTTCTTTTGATAAAGCAAAGCAGGTAGGAATGGCAAAATGTACATAGCACTTTAAAGTAGGGTGCTTTATGCACTCTAACAATAAATTTTCAAACATCTCTTTGGAAAGAATACAAATGAAAATACAACCTTCCCACCTCCCCATCCCACCCAATCCCCCCTCCTCAGCCCCCCTGAAACCACCTCCCCTCCCCTGGATCAGCTCAGAGGTCCAAAACAAAGCAGATAACTGCAGTGACAATATTTCACTAAGTGTTAAATCTCAGCAGGTAACTAACACTGTGGAAGTACTTGATGTGTGTCAATGTTCCTTTCCGTGTAAGGAGTAGCAGTCTCCAGCTCCTTCCTAGCATGCAGACCAGGTTTGCTAATAGGCCCCAACATCTGAAATGAACCAAAATGATGATTTTTCTTTCTTTTCTTATAGCAGACAATAGCTAATTCAGAGCACCTATGTCAGTGTTGTTTATTTTTGTATCCTTTAGCAGAACATAGAGATTTAGTAGCTGAGAATGGTTATGCAGCAAAATCAAGGATGAACAATGTTCTCTTGTTTAGATCTGCTCATTTTGGGCAGGATTGGTTTAAAACGTCATTATTCTATGAATTTCTACCTACAGTGATAGGCAAAGCATTTCATAAGGAAAATACTGCTTTGCTTTCCAAAATGCCTCTGATGTTGATGTTTCTAGGATCACCAATATTTCTGGTGTTTAACCCACACCAGAAGCCACAGTCTGAATCTCAAAGACCTATTAGATGTTCTTTCCATGGGACAGAAAGAGTCATCACTGATGAGAAAGCCCAAGCAGGACCAGAGTATCATAATATTTTGCCTGCCTTTTTATCAGAGTCTTGATTTTCTCCTTGAAAAAAGAGCTTGATTGCTGCCCTACCCAGTACAAGTTGGGTATCACAGACCTTCCTGTGTTCCTCCTGTTTGCCTTGTCTACTCAGACTATAAACATTCCAGAAATACAGTGTCATCTACCAGGGACAGGTGCTGCAAGGAGCGTGTGGGAACAGAGCTTAGATGCTAAAGCCCCTGATAACAGAACACGTTTGCCTGGGAACATTATGAGAAAGCTTGATGCTAAAAAGCAGCAGCTGCCTGACTGACTGACTGAAGAACTAGGCCGAGCCTTCCACGAGGATGTCAGGGTTCACCATTCAGTTACACGCATCCCAGTTTCCACAGAAGGGCTTTGACTTACATCGTAAGTGAGAACGCCCACGTTCCAGGGCTTGCGGTAGTACGTCCGTGTGTTTCCATCACGCACCCTTTCACAGAGGCCGTTGAAAAAGTCATTGTCAAATGGGCTGGCCATTGGCTGCATCCCTAAAACATTGATTCTACAAGAGAAATACAGGAGAGGTTACACTTTGAGAAAGGAGGTGTCAGTCCCTACTTTCAACCGGTTTTTTTTCCCACCATGTACATTAGTTTGTTTGCTGGTAGGGAATTTTGGTACCAAGTGTGTACAAGATCCATCAGATCTGTGGAAGGAATGTACAGCTACTGCAAGCATTGTCTTTTCTCCCTGGTTATGACCTGGGGGAGCAACAGGATTCCCTGGAGCAGAGGAGAGGAAATCTGAACCACTGCAAATCCAGAGCAGCGGGCATATCGGCTGTGTAGCTTTTTGCATCTACACGTCAAAGTACAGGAGACACTTCCAAACATAACTGCTCCGTGGAGGAGTCTGTGCTGTGTTTTGGCCTTTCTATTTCATAGATTTGAACCTTTTCAGTATTTCCAGTATTTATGTCTGATACATGTCCCCGTGACCTATCTGAGTGTAGAAAGTGGTTATCAATTCATCAAAGTTACCAATATCTCTACGACATGACTTCATTTTCTCACGGCAGATTTCAGTAACGATTTTAATAGAAATAAGAAGGAAGCTACTTCTGAAAATGGCTAAGTACCCGGCTTACTTCCCCGGGCTCTAAAGGCAGCATTTTTGCCCTTGGGCAGCAACACGGCTATCAAAGTAAACGAGAAGGTGCATCCTTTCCCTCTGAACACAAGGTGGTGCTGGCGTATACTTTTATTTTCATTCGTTCCAGTTTGGACAGGTGCCTTCTAACTAGATTCGTAGCTAACCGGTGTGTCAGGCTTTCTTTGAAAAGAAAGAAATCCTGGAGGATATGAGAACAGCAATAGTAATTTTCACCTTAGGTTAATGAGGAAAACTACTGTAAACAACGAAGGTCTGGGAAGTGGAGGAAGCAGTACAGGGAAAAAATCTGCAGGCAGAGTGTTGTTGCAGTAAGGCTCTCCATTGTATAAATAATCCAGATCCATTTTCTCCCTTTTAGACATGCATGTTAGTAAAGCAATCAGGAGAGAGTGTCGTCAGGAAGCATCACTGGGCACACATCTATATATCCTTAGAAGCTTTACATTTAAATAATAAGTATTGTTAAGTATATTCATGCAACTTCTGCACTTGATTCTGTGTACTAAGAGGATGACTGATTGACACTATCTGTATTACTATTTTGTCCTACCTGAGTATACACATTAAAAGAGCAGTTATGCATTCTTCCAAAAGGTACGTCGTGTTTCTGAGTACACATGCAAACAAGATTCTGATACTGCTTTTGGGAACGCCAGTGTGTCCCAGCCTTCTCAGTTGGCTATGGAGACAGTCCTAGACCCTTCATAAGGCCCAACAATACTTCTTCCTTCACTACGTACCCTTGCCCTGCGGTCCTGCCGACTTCAGACACATCAATATCGTGGTTGCGGCATGGTGATCGTGGGTCGGATTCACAGTCGTCTTCATCAGAATAGTCTCCACAGTCGTTATCTACATTACACACAAGCCGCTGCTTTATACATCGACCTAATCAAAGAATGAAACATTTAAGGAAAGCTTTTTTTTTTTTTTTTTCCCCCAAGATGGACTTTACATGACACCCCCAGCTACCCGTTATTGTGATCTTTGTCTTTGCATATTTCTGATACTGTCGTGAGGAATTCAAGCGCTACCCCTTGCCTCCTTCAAATGCAAAATGCCTCCTTACTACTGTATTTACTCAGGAGTTAACTAAAATGGCTAAGAAAAGTAAGGGACAGGATAACTTCTGTCATTTGCAGAAAGTTGTTATTTCCTCTGTTTTTTTCTCTATTAATCTTTTATTATTAAAGTTTGTTGTTTTTTTAAAAATCCATTAAGAGAATACAGGAAGATCTGAATTAAATATCAGCAAATATATTTTTTAAATTGTTTAAATTACTACTGTTTGGATTATAACACTTGGACATTGGAGGGTTCAAAATACAGTGATTTGCGTTCAAATGCCACAGTGAAGTAGTAATTCTCCTGAGCTTGCACATGACAGACTTACAAAGGTTGTTGTTTTTTTTCTACAGGATTTAAAAATTTGAGATAAATTTAACTGAACAACCCCTGTTGATATCAGCTGCCTCACCTGTAAGTACCCCACAACAGCTGTGGACTAGTAGTTAAAGGCATAATTTCTGATTTTTATTTCTCTACTTGCACTTTTCATTATCTGCATTAAAGACAATGCTGACAAGGGTTTGGGACTCAAAATTCACTTGCCATCTTTCCTTTTCTCTGGTGACTTGCTTTATTACCCTTTTGCTGTTTTATTTTTATTTTTTGAAGAGGCATGTACCTCCTCTCGAGCACTGGTCATGCTGTGGTTTTGGCATTGTGGCTTTGCAACCCACCTGGCTACAGCCAGGGGACTCCCTTTTAAACTCTAACAATAAGGCACTGCTTCAGGAAATTGTTGCCAACTAGAAACACCTCTCTCTTTTTTTTGTGTGTCTGTATTTTGTCTTCAATGAAAACTGTTTTAACATCTTTACAGAACCGAGTAAACATGATTTTCTGAGTTATTGTGTAACGCCCTATGGCACGAAAACAAAACCTACCAGAATTGCATTGAAATTCAGTACCACAGTCTGGTTTTGTTTCTTCAGGACAGACTTGTCTGGTTTTACAGCTTTGTGTATCCCCTAAGGTATCCAGGCATGGTCTTCCACCGAACTGTCCAAACCTTTCAATACTTCTAGAGCGAAACTTGAAGGATAAATAACAGTATTAATACCGCTTAAAGAGGAAAGAGAACACCTAGAACTGAAAGACTTTCAGTTGACCTTAGGACTTCCCAAAATTAAGCATCTTTGATGAAATTTTTGGTTGAAAATCCGTAGGCACAGCTCATGGTTTAAAAAAAAATTGTACAGGAACACTGAATTAATAATAACGACTTAGCAAGTATCTAGGAATGCAAGTATGTGGAGAAGGCTCTGGAGAGACATTATAGCAGCCTTCCAGTACTTAAAGGGGACCTACAAGAAAGACAGAGAGGAACTTCTTACAAGTGCATCACTATAAACTGAAAGAGGGGAGGTTTAGATTAGGTGTAAGGAAGAGGTGCTTCACTATGAAGGCGGTGAGACACAGGAACAGGTTGCCCAGGGAAGCTATGGATGCTTCATCCCTGGAAGTATTCTAGGCTTTGAGAGACCTGGTCTAGTGGAAGGTGATCACTGGAACATCACGGGATTTCAATGGTCTTTAAGGTCACTTTCAATCCAAGCCATTCTACAGTTCCATGGTTTTTCACTATTTAGTTTATTTCAGTATTTTCATAATTTTCAATCCAGGGAGGAAACGCATCATACATATTTTGCATGCTCTCTTTCAGTTTTTTTGAGCCTCATAAGAAAAGCTCCTCTAAGAAAATAAAAATCTGCTCTGGTAAAAAATTGCTTTTTATTTCAAAGGGAAAATGTACAGAAAACTAATGTTCTTACTAGAAATATCCACATGGCCAAAATAGCTCAGTTTGATCAACAAAGCATTTGTTTTGCTTGACCAGTTTTGCATATATGGATGTAGTGTTCTCTTATTTTTACTGCTTCAGATCTGTAATGATTATGGGTTTCATCAAATCATGAACATACTATATTAAGAGTTGCTATATGATTTTTTCACATAACCAAAATGCAGACGGATAATGTCCCTTTGGTTCTGGCTTCAGAACAAAGACTTCCAGCTACACCTTACCCTTTGATAGGTGCATGGGTCGCAGGGCCCCCATGTGCTCCAGCTGCTCAGCTTACAATCTATTGGAGATGGTGCATTCAGTTCTCTTGTTCCCCTATGGAAAGCTTTTTCTGAAGAGCTGTCAAACAAAACATTCCAGTACACTCCTGGGAATACACTAAAATTTCATGAGTTTGTATTTCAACCATAGACCAATATTTTGGAAGAATCTTCAAGCTGTTTTCCACCTCACTTCCATAGTGGTACTTGGTACTTAGATGTATAAACTTCTGCTTAATCTGAAATTCATTGGTGGTTTAAAATTACATTTAAAAAAAAAACATTTAAGACTTAATAAGCCAGCTTTTTTTCACTTTTTTAGATCTTTCTATGTAGTCATGCTCTTCTGTTGGGTCATGTTATTGAAGAGAATCAAATAATCATACACAGAGAACATCTACAGTTCTCCTATTCAGAGAGTGGCCATGTTTCCCGTACTTGGAGCTGAATGAAAAGGCAGAGCAGCACATTTCAAATAGATGTAGCACTTCAGCACATCTCTGTGACTTTTTAGATTATTAAATTTAATGGGGTTGGCCTTGAGACTTAACTAAATTTTATATGCTTTCCTGAGTTGAAAGGAGATTCATAAATAAGGGTGTTATTTGCTAATAGGCTTACTTATATAGTTGGATAAAACAGAAAACTGTTTAGCTATGTAAGTATTCTTCAGCTTGCCAAATTGATGACTGTACCAGTTAGGTATATATTTTTCTAAAGTGAGTCTTCATTTTGGTGCCCAGTTTTAAATACTATAGAACTTCTGGCTCTCAGTAAGTGAAAGGCCACCATTGTATAGAAATTGAGTTTCTCTAAAGCACCCACAGTAAGATACTAAAAACTGATGCACTGTAGGATGAGTTGTTAATCTTGAAAACCAAGCCAATAGTTTACTGGTGATCTTATCTTTGCAGGAAACAAAGCTGGAAATCAGAGGAATGGAGGACCACTGAAGTCTAACTTGCCTGGTTTGCTCTCTGTAATTTATTCTAAATTGGCATTACATGCTGAACATTCATCCACTGTGAAGCAATTCTCTCCACATCTCTCTAGGTTAGTGCTATTGCTTCTGCTCTACAACAGGACCTTCTTTGCTGACCCCAGATGGCTGGCAGATCTGTGGTTTCTGCAGTGTAATGTGTAGGCTTTTTTTTGCAGGCAGGGCCTTGCCCTCCAATCTTTGACCCCCTTCCCTCATACAAATATGCCAGGAGTCCAAACAAATGTAACCTGATTCTGCAAGATTGAGAAATCTGCAGTTTGGACAAGAAAGATACACCAGTCGATTCAGCTTTCTGGTGCCATTTATTGTATGTTCAGGTTACACATGTAGTAAATTGTTGTTGAGACACTAAATCAACCTATGTCTCTTTCCAGCTATTGAATATTACACAGTTCAGGGATCACAGGGTTATTGTGTAACCTTTTATACACTGAGCTGCACCTGACTGGCTCTGGTGCCTCAGACTTTCTGCTGTTACACACACCAGCAGTAAACATGCACCACAATTGCTGCTGGAAGTATCTGTATCATACACTCCTGCTGTCTTGCCTGCTGTTCCTAAACTTCTCTCTTCCCAGAAGTCTCCTGACCTCAAGCTAGGGCCTGCAGTATTGCATCCTTGGCTGAGGTTGTTGCTTTTAACAGGTGGGATTATAAAAAGGAGGAAAGGGCAAAAAGCACAAATATACCAAATATCTATGGACAGCAGAAATGAGATAAAGATTTAAGAATTCTCTCCATGCAAGAGGGACCTCCCAAGCTCTTAGCTGGTAGAGATGTGTGAATTTTTGCTGTGTGCCTGGCACAAGGAATTGAGGTACCTGATAGAGGATACAGTTCTAAACTTGTGAAAAGTTCATTTTACACAGAATTCCCTTTCATTAATTCTCTAGCAGACTCTGAGTACCTAAATCAGTAACCCATTGGTTGGCAGCTGAAAATGATGGGAAATTAGGAGATGGCATTTAGTACTTGCCTTATTCTTACACTTCTTCCTGAGCATCCTTTAATGATCACTATCAGGAATGGAGTAATGGATCAGCTACCTCTGTGCTCTGGCCCAGAAAGACTGTGATTAGATTCATCACAGTACTTTTAATATGAGCCTTTTCTTCTACTTTCATATGATGCTTAAGGACCAGCTTTCTTTCTCCAATGCTGTTGAGGTTTACAGATCCCAAAACACTCTGCATTGTGTGTATATTTCAAATATTGACTAGGCATGCATGCTTACCTACATCAGAATGATGGGAACTGATACAGATTTCTGAAATTATAATTCCACCTGAAGCTGTGCTGCAGTCACACATACCTTGTGTTATATTATGGCTTACAACTCAAAAATGAGAAAGAAAACAAAAGAACTATACAGCATCTCTTAGAAAGTTATATGGAAAAGGCTAAGTCCCAGAAGGTAGTTATATAGAAGATGAAGGCATGATGCAGAATTTGCTTCAGGCGTAATGTCATCTGAATATTAAAAAAAAAAAAAGAACGTTGCCATGAGAACAACTAAACATTGGAATAGGTTACCAAGGGAAATAGTAGAATATACCTTACCAGAAAAATTTAAGGCTGTTTGACAGGACACCTGAATAACCTAATCTAAGGCCTTGCTTTGAACAGAATATGGTCTTGAGAATCTCTGATGCAGAGCAGCTGAGGGAGCTGGTGTTGTTTAGTCTTAAGGAGGCTGAGAGGAGACGTTATTGCTCTCCACCACTACCATAAAAGAAGTGTTAGAGAGGTGGGTGTTGGTCTCTTCTCACAAGTCACAACTGATATGACAAGAGGAAATGGCATCAAGTTGCACCAAGGGAGGTTTAGGTCAGATATTAGGAAAAAAATACTATACAGAAAGGATTATCAAAGACAGGAACAGGTTGCCCAGAAAAGTGGTTGAATCACCATCTCTGCATGTATTTAAAAGCTGTTTAGATATAGTGCTCAAGGATATGGTGTAGTAGTGACACTGGTAGAATTAGATAATGGCTAGGCTTGATCATCTTAAAGGTCTTTTCCAATTATAGTGATTCTGTGATAAGGTAGAAGGACCTGGGGAGACTGGTGGATGAAAAGCTGGACATGAGCAGGCAATGTGTGCTCACAGCCCAGAAGGCCAACTGTATCTTGGGTTGCATCAAGCATTTACAAGAAAGCTGTCAGAGTATGCAAGGACGAAACGAGGAAAGCGAAGGCCTCCTTGGAATTAAACCTGGCAAGAGGTGTCAAGGTCAACAGGAAGGGTTTCTTCAAGTACATCAGAGGCAAAAGGAAAACTAGAGAAAACATGGGCCCACTGTTTAATGAGATAGGTACCCTACTGACAGAGACACAGAGAAGGCACTTACTGAATGCCTTCTTTCCTTTAGTCATTACCGCGCAGGCCAGCCCTCTGGAGTCCCAGTCTTTGGAGATAACAGAGAAAGTCTGAAGAAAGAAATAGCTTCCCTTGATTGAGAAGAATCACGTTCATAGGTCCTGGTGGGATGCTGAAGCCTTGCAGTTCCTCAACAAATGGTATGTCCTGAGTCTCAATTCAAACCACTATTTAGCTTCAGTGGTGGTTTCAGTTGACAACTTTTGTGTATCCAGACAGCATAATCCAGTCAGGCATAGTTTTGCCACAACCACCTGGAGGGTTTCAGCCACAGCCTTGTATAAATATATAAATATTATAGAAATGTATAATATTTAGCATGCTTTCTAATTTGTTATAGTATATTCTTGCTTTTAAGTTGTAATAGTGCATTCTTTCACTGTATGTATTTATTGGTATTTTATATTATATTTTTACTGCAAGATGTCCAACAGAAATGCTTAGATCTACTCCTTATAATACAGTCTCCTTTTTATGATGTAATATTAATTTCTAATAATTCATTTAGTAATAAAAGTGTCTTACATAAGCATAACAAAAATCATTAGAGTTTCCCAATTTTACAAATGAGTTAAATAAGCATGAACATAGACATTATAGAAACTTAGCTTAATTCAGGAACATAGACATTATAGAAACTTAGCTTAATTAAGGTATTACAGATCATATTTGATAATGTGCTCATCTTAGAATTGCGTCAAAACAAGGTGGTTTAATTTCATATTTAAATTTTATGTGCCATACCTACAATTATTTTGGTAGGGAGCAAATATAGAGTAACACAGTAGTAAGCCAGATCCTATGTGTATAACATATATATTTTATATGACTAATGGATTTTTATGGTGATGCAAAGCCAAAAAGAAAGTAACAATATACTGCATATGCATGCTGCTACACTGTGCAGAAAAAAAATGTTCAAATATTTTTAAAGATATTGCAGCACTGGGTGTTTGCTAATGGTATGCTTACAGAAACCAAACCAAAATAAAACAGAAGAAAACAAAACAGAAACAAAACAACAACAACAACAGCAGCAAAATAACAAACAAAAAAAAACTAAACAAAAAACCAAAGCAAATAATTGAAAACTTGTCTTTTTGTATTTTAACAAGTTGTCATGACATTTCATAGCTTTCTGCATGGAAGAAGTGAGGATAGGTCATGAAAAGTATTACAGGTGTGTTGAAAAGCATACAAATAACACATGTAAGGAAAAGTGTAAATGGTGCCATGAAAGGTTTAAAACTGGAAGAAGGAAAAAAGACATGAAGCAACAAGGAAACTTAGCAGTGATGCACTATACTAACAAAGAAAAAATCTAATTTGCAACAGAAGTGAATGGAAATTCAATGAAAGAATTTGTCCGCAGACACTAATCCAGAAACAGAAAAGTTTTTTGGTGCTGCTAGTTAATCTACTGATGTATTCCAAGTCTGCTAATGCATAGTCTTGAAGGACTTGAGTAACTAGTTGTACCGAATAATCAAGTCACCATAACTAAGAAGGGCATTACAAAAGTGTTTGAGATCACCACAACCAACAGCGTTTTGTTGGCTTTCGGAAGATATTATGCAGAAGTTGAATAATGGTGTACCATGGCATTCTTTTCAAATGAGAACATCTTACTCCAGAAAACAAAAATAATATATTGTTCAGTTTAAATTTGGCCTGACTTTAACGAATCATCAGCACTGTTGGCTTGGAATTCTGTAATGAAACATTTTTCTCTCTGTAAAGTGCCTCTACTCTCTATACAGGTCTTTCCCCACAAGGTATTGGTTTAAATTATCTTCTGACAGAACAAGCATGGTTTTGAGACATCACTGCCTATCAGATTTCTGTCTCAAACTCCCTTGTTTTTACCTATAAGCTCTCATTCTTGACTCTTCTGCCTATATAATTGCTGCTGAAATAAGACCCCTGGGGCTTCACAAGTCCATGATTTGAGTCAACCACATAATGAAGTCAGCTCTAGGCCAAGTCATATACAGGCTCTTGACTGATAGATACGTAGTTAAAAAAATTAAGTCCAGTTCAACAGTCACTCCAGGTGTATGGTTGGACTGTCTCAGGGTTGCCCTTGTTTCACTTCAGCTACTGTGATTGCTCACAAGTCTTTTCAGTGCTAGGCAGCAGTGGGAGACCAGAACCAAATGAGTATCAGTAGAAATAACAAAGTAGTCCTAGAGAGAATGTTTCAATACTGTATATGTTCAGTTGTCAAGTTGTCAAAGACTTAAGATTTTGCCATTCATTCCCAAAGTAAGTAAAAAGAAAGTTTGAAAACGTAAAAAAAATACTGCACAATACACTCTCAATTTACTGGAAATGTCTAAGTGTTATTCCTGTCTGATAAATTGGGGCGGGGGGAGAGAGGGGGAAGAAAGAAAATCCAACCATACCACCCCCCCCCAAACATAAATAGGATTCCAAGCCCAAAATACATATAGAAAATGTAATCAAATCTTAATATCACACTGAAATAAAAATATTGGAGCAAGGAACTAGAAATAATACTCCTAGACTCCAGATACAATGAAAACATGTGTGTTTAGCAATTCTGTAGTTACAAGGGTACTGATAGCAAAATTGTCCAGAACACTTCTGCTACAGAACAGAGATCCTCACTGAGTTGAAGTTTTGGTTACCTACTGCCACAAGCATCAAAATACTACTACCTAGTCAAGAAGCTCAACACAAAGAATGAACGTCTTTGTTTCTGGTGATGGTCTTGCCAGATATTCCATGCTTCAGATACAGAAATGTTTCATACATGTTATGTTTGCAGTCAGCTAACTACTGTTGCAACTCACAACCTTGTAAGAAAATGCCTTTTGAGAGAGTTCATATTGATAGTTTGAGAGAGACAAAATCCAGTATAGCATCATGATAGTCCTGGTCCATTTCTCAGACAATATAGACAACACCACAGGGAATACATAGTGTATATTAGGATTTACACACCATCACCATGCAAAAAAAGGAATCAATATTGTGAACATGTACTGTTTGACTAATATAAAAAGTGCCTATAACAAAAGCGCTTTAACAGGTTTTGATCAGATGTTGTCATTATCTCAACCCTTTGTGCCCCACACTGGGCACCAAAAAGGAGTGCTGTGGTTTAAACCCAGGTGTGAGCTGAGCACTATGTGGCCCCTAGCTTGTCCCCCACCCTGTGCCCCCATGTGATGGGAAGGAGAATCAGGAGAAAAGGGCAAAACCCTTGAGATAATGTAAGGAGAATTTAATAGAATAACACCAGAGGAGAAGAGACAACAGTAGTAACAGTAATAGCAATGAAACAATATGTCAAGTGAGAGATAGAAATAGTGTTATGCCAGAGACTGAGGCACCTGACCCGCCTTCTGCTCTTATATAGCAAGCATGACATCACTATGGTGTCAAATATCCCTTTGGCTGGTTCAGTTGTCTATCTTAGCTGTGTCCCCCTCCCAGCTTCCAGTGAAAATTAACCCTATCCTAGCCCCTTACTACAAGAAAAACACTGAGGTGCTGAAGCACATCCAAAGAAGAACAATGAAGCTAGTGAAGGGTCTAGAGCACAAGTCTTACAAGTCAATGTTTAAAAGATGTGTAGATGTGGCACATGGGAACGTGGTCTAGCTGTGAACTTGGAATCATTAGGCTAATGGTTGGACTTGATGATCTTAAAGGTATTTCCTACCTAAATGATTCTATGTTTAAGTGAATAAAAAATTGAATGAAAGTTCATATATAAAATTTTAATCAGGAAGGAGATTAGCCATAAATGTCTATTTCTCCCTTCTAATTAAAAATATTATTTCTCAGTGTTTTTATTCCAACTGAATGAAAGACTGCTAATTCTGGAAATACTCTTATTATATTTTTTATTTCTTTCTAGTGCTAAAAGAATGAAGGATTAATGACCTGATTGCTCTTTAATCCCCACTATCCCTGTCTCAAAAGTTATTTTATGCTGCTGAATGTAGCAGGTATACACTAAGATATCAAGGATTTAGCATAAGAGTTAAAAAGCAGAAGATAAGCATTTCTTAACAATGTTCCATTTTCAGAGGGTGAACTGCTGAATTCTAGGGCAGGTTGGTATCATATAGTGTCCATTGCAAAATCCTGACACAAAAAGCACAAGTCAGGGAAATTATCTGCCTAAAGCATAGGATCACTGGTAACTAATGGAAAGTCAGTCCTTTTGTCTCATCTATTACCACAAATGCAACAACATATAAGGTGAAACTGAATACACCTGAGCAGTATATCCTAAATATAAAAAGGAGGTCACAACATACACCAGAGAATTGAAAAGATGATCGTCACCTTCTTAACCTTTTCCTGCCAACAGTAAAAAATTTAGAGGAGTGCAAGAGATTCCTCCATCTAATATCCACTGACAGAAACGAAGACAAAACACTGCTCAGCATTGAAATATGATTTGTAGTGAACACAAAAAGAAGTGAAAATGGATATATGAAAGGCTTGGCTACAGATGTTAGCAGTGGAACAGATTATATTACAACAAACTAGGGTAGTGCTGCTTTGGCCGTGATGGTCTAGCACCACACGCAAGACAAGGTTTATCAGGAGAGGTAATAGCTTTTATTACACCAGCTGGTATAATTGAACAAGAAGCAGACAGGCCTGATAAGGTCTGCGATATTTCTAATCATACCAACTGGAGTCTGATGAAAGAATTTGTCTCTCCAGTCTTGTCTTGGGAAACTATTAGTCCACCAACTAGAGACACATGGAGAACTGTTTCTGAAACCTATCTCTTCCTATATGATCTTAGAGCTTGATCTTATTTTAAAAATATTCCTGGTAGTTATTGAATTACCACATCCCTGTATAGATCTGAAACATGCTAACTATCCATTTAGAAATGGAATGCCAGTATCTTTTTAGACACATGTTCTAAAAGTACAAATAAAGACATATAATCAATGCATCTTTGATGAAAACATACATAGGGCAGGTTTTATCTGAAAATACCAGTAGGAGTTCTCTCTGATCTTTGCAAAGACTGTTAAACTCAAATGGGGAACAAATTCTTGCTGCTGACCTGCTTTAGCTGTTTTATGACACTCCTATACAGAAGAAGGCATATTTAATACCAGAGGTATTTCCTGCCACAGAAGCATACAAGGTTCTTGAAGCTTCTCTGAAACAGAAGCTGTAGAAAATATTAGTAGATAAAGCAGATAAATGGAGCCTCAAGAAAGAATCTCAAATTATGCAAATCAGCAGTGAAATTAACTTTAAAACTAAATGCATGCTCTGGAACTACAGAAAAGTGATGATATAGTTTTTTACAGGTTGCAATTTTTTTACAGAATACATATATAACGCTAGTAATAGTCAACTGTGGGACATAAATAGTGTTTATGTAATATTAACTGAAGGAGAACTAGGTCATTAAATTAAAAATTTTCCAGCAAACATAGAAATGGTTGCCTTGAAACAGATATCATGTAAAATAGCAAGCTGTCAGGAGACAAATCTGTGATAGCACTTAGGAACATGGCAATAAAATGATAGCTTAGCCAAAGCTCACTTATAATTGCCAAACTGAGTTATTCAATTATTCAGGCAATAATGGTCACTGTCAGTTTATTTTTCCCTCAGCTGTCACTCTCTTAATGGAAATAAAGGTGATGGAGATTGACCTTTGCCATGTTTTTGACTCTTTATGTCATTGGAAGATATTAGCAAAGAATAATTACAATATTTTACACAAATCATTCAATTAAATAATCAAATATTTCTTTTTGTTCTCCATAGAAAACACATATACAGGAGAAGATTTCTGAGGAGTTACTTCTAGCCTTTTTCTTTACTGAGACAGAAAATGTTATAACTGCAACTTTTTACTACATTTTTATGATTTCTGAGTTCAAAACATAGGGTATTTTTGCAGTTTATATATTGCTTATGATATCAGTGTAATAAAATATATATTTATTATCAATCACATATATACTTCTGCAAACTTCAATTTGAAGTGCCAACTTCATGTTAAGTGTGCATAAAAATTAAGTGATCAGAAACCAAGTGTTTATTGCTTTCCTCATTTTTAGCACTGTGATGTCTGTATTTCAGATAATCGATGGAAATCAGGGTGGTGAGGGGGATGTTTCCATTTATTTAGACTAGGTATCCATCTCATTCTCTATAACTTCTCATTTTAATCAGTATTTAAAACTTCACATGCTTTTCAGAAAACATTAATTATCTAATTCCATCCCATTCAGGTGAACTTCTCTTTGCATAATTAAGACATGGAAGTCAGGCCTGTTGTACTCAATGGTTACATACACTTATGACCTGAGCATTGTCTCATAAAGCTTTTGAGATAAGTTGAGGATTTAAAAAATGAAACACTGATTCCAATGACTTATGTTCAGAATAGTACTAATCAATGACCCAATCAGAGTAGAAATGATTCAGCAGAAAGGACCCAGTGCCTATGATATTCATTGCCTTACTGGATCAATATCTGAACTGTCTATTCAAGTCCAGTACCAGTAGGTAGAAATTGCAAGTTATTATAATCTGAAGGCTATTTGATGAATGATACAGAGCTGATGGAAAATCTCATTGCCCAGTAGCTGTGTTTCAAGTATCTATATAACAAGCGTCATCATCACAATTGGTACTTCTGCTGTTCCAAGACAGACATTAGCTAAGAATGAAATATACTGATATTGGAGGTTTTAAGTTGCAGCAGATAGTTTTTTCTTTAAAATTCTCATGTCACTGTGATTAACATGGCTTCATTCCAGATCAATCTAGTACAAAATGATTGATGCCACATTAGATACAAAAATGTCTAAATCTACTTTCTTAGTACTTTACTATCACAAGGCGATCTTTACGTGAACAAAAAGAAAAATCAATTAGATAGCATGGAAAATCACTAGTCATTTCTATCCATGATGTGACTTCCTAGGGAGACACAAACCCAACAATTTTCAGAGTCATTTCTGAAGATGAAATTTGCTCCTACAAGCTATAGAATATTCTTTCCTTACAAAGGATATTCAAAAGCACGTACGGGACCAACACTATTGACTACTGACACCAGCTATTGAATATGAGATTATAGAATGTGCATCTCTTTTGTCACATGATATTATGTGATTTTGCTACATAGTGAATTATTGATTTCATAGAATAATGGAATTGTCAGGGTTGGAAGGGACCTTAAAGATCATCGAGTTCCAATCCCCCTGCCGTGGGCAGGGACACCTCCCACTAGAGCAGGTTGCTCAGAGCCCCATCCAGCCTGGTCTTAAAAACTTCCAAGTACGACCCCCTCCCTGCCACGGCCCCTCCTCCCCCGCCCTTCCCACCACCCCTCCGCCTCACAGCCCCGCTCCATTACCCTCCCAGCTGCGGCCCCCCACTACGCGCAGTCAACCGCCCCTGCCCCCCCTCAGCTGAGCGCTCCCACGTGTCCCACCCCCCGGGCAAGGTGACCCCATCGATGCTGCTCCGCGCTGGCCCCAGGGACAAGGGCTGGCACCCAGCCCAGGGTGCCCCCCCCGCCCCCTCCCGGAATGGGGGCACTTTGGGGTCACCAGGACATGACCATCTCCTCCCAAAGGGGCCAGACTCCCCCAAACATCCCCCTGGAAGGGAACCCCCTCTCTAATAGCCCTTTGGGGTCCTCCCCAGGAAGGGATTGGGGTGCCAGAAAGGGACCAGAGGTCCCAGTTAGAACTGGGGATCCCCAGGAAGGGACTGGGGGTCCCCAGGAAATGAATGAAGGCCCCCAGTAAGGGATCAAGGTCCCCCAGTAAGAGCCTGGAGCGCTCCCACCAGTAAGGGAGGAATGAGGGACCCCATTAAGGGCTTGGGCCCCTCCATAAGGGATTGAGGCCCCCTGTAAGGGACCAGTTTCCCCAGTAAGGGGTCAGGGCCCCTGTAAGAGACTGGAGTCTCCCATAAGGAACCAATTCCCACAGCAAAGACTCAGGGTCCCCCATAAGGGTTCAGAGCCCCCCAGTAAGGGATTGAGGACCCCTGCAAGGGCTCAGAACCCTCACAGTAAAGAGTTGGGGTCCCCCATAAAGGCTTAGAGCTCCCCAGTAAGGGATTGAGGACCCATATAAAGGCTCAGAACCCCCCCCAATAAGGGGTTGGGGCCCCCCATAAGGGCTCAGGGCCCCACCCAGTAAAGAGTTGGGGTCCCCCATAAAGGTTTAGAGCTCCCCAGTAAGGAGTTGGGGCCCCTCATATGAGTTCAGAGCCCCCCAGTAAGGGATTGAGGACCCCTGCAAGGGCTCAGAGCCCCCCAGTAAAGAGTTGGGGTCCCCCATAATGGCCCAGAACCCCCCCAGTAAGGAGTTGAGGCCCCCAATATGGGTTCAGAACCCCCCAGTAAGGGATCGGCGTCCCCCATAATGGCCCAGAACCCCCCCAGTAAGGCGTTGGGGTCCCCATCGGGGCCGGGGGCGACTCACGCGGCAGCTTGGTGACGCGCCAGGGGACAGAGGCGGTGACGTGGCCGCGGCGGGCGGCGGTGACGAGGACCCAGGTGCCCAGGCGGTAGGGGACGGGCAGGATGGCGGTGCCCTCGTGGTCGGCGGTGCCGGTGGCCAGCGAGCTGCGGTTGCCGAAGACCTCCAGGGTGGCCTGGGCCAGCGGGGCCAGCGTCCCGCTCTCGTACACCTGCACCTTCAGCAGCACCTCTGCCGGGACAAGGGGGGCACGTGGGCACGGGGCACCCCCAGGTGCCGACAGGTGCCCGCTGTGGGTGGGGTGAGGGGCATCATCTCCATAGGGTGCTGAGCACCATCCTGCTGGGTCACGGGCACCATCCCAGATGGTGGGGGGACCTATCCCAACAGGTCATAGCCAACGTGGTGGGTCACGGGCACCGTCCCAGCAGGTGCTGGAACCCATGTCAGCAGAATGGTGGGACCCATCCTGCTGGGTCATTGGCACCATCCAGGTTGGCCATGGCTACCATTCCATCAGGTCATTGGCACCATCCAGGTTGGCCATGGCTACCATTCCAGCAGGTCATTGGCACCATCCAGGTTGGCCATGGCTACCATTCCAGCAGGGCATTGGCACCATCCTGGTGGGTTATGGGCACCGTCCCAACAGGTGGTGGGACCCGTTTCAGCAGAATGGTGGGACCAATGCCAGTGGGTCATGCCCAACATCCTGCCTGGTCACGGGCAACATTTCAGCAGGGTGGTGGAACCCACCTCAGCAGAATGGTGGGATTCATCCTGGTGGGTTGTGGGCACCGTGCCAGCAGGCGGTAGCACCGATCCCAGCAGGTAGTGGGACCCATCCCAGTAGGTCATAGGAAACCATGCCACCATTCCAGCAGATCATGGGCAATATTGTCACAGGGTGGTGGGACCCATTTCAGCAGAATGATGGGACCCATCCCAGTGGGTCACAGCCACCACCCCAGTGGGTCACAGCCACCACCCCAGTGGGTCACGGCCACCATCCCAGTAGATCTTGGCCACCCACCACCATGGCCATGACTCACCCTGGGGGGTCAGGGGCACCATCCTTGCAGGTGATGGGACCCATCCCAGTGGACCACGGCCACCATCCTGGTGGGTCCATGGGCACTGCCCCTGTAAGGTCAGAGGTACCATCCCAGCAGGACTGTGGGCACCATGCTGGGGGGC
>WUAM01000431.1:16525439-16571372 GCA_024336885.1 Actenoides hombroni
CAACGCAGGCATCTGGAGGGCACGGCGGTCACGCTGACGGGCACAGAGGTGGGGACGGGCACGTGGGCACGCCCCGGACCCTCCCTCACGCTCTTCCCCCCCTCTCCCCAGGGAGCTTCGCCGCCACCTGAGCCTTCACTCCATGGCCCGGCTGCTGGGGCGGCCGCCGGGCACCGTGCCACCCCCGGGGGCTCACGCAGAGGTGGGTGCACCCAGACGGGACCGCGCCGGGGCCCTGGCACCCGCCGCGGGTTCCCGGGGCACCCTGACACCCGCTCTCCCCGCAGCTGGCGGTGCTGGGCCGGCTCCTGGCGCTGGCCCCACCGGATGCCCTGCGCCAACTGGTACCCGCCTGCAGCCCGGAGGATGCCGAGCAGGAGGTGGGTGCTCGTCTGGCTGGGACATGGGCACCGTGGGGCACCCCTGACCGTGCCCCTGAGCCCCGGTGCCCGGTCTCACCCGCAGGCTTGTTACTGGAGCTACAGCCTCCTCCTCCTCGCCAGCAACGTGGTGGGCACCCAGCGACCGCCGCCTGAGCAGCGGGTCAGTACCAGGCCCTGGCGGGGCACCCAGAGGGGCACCCAGAGCTACGGGGGGGGAGGTGGGTGAGGGTCTCTCCGTGTCACTCACCCCCTCCCCTCGGCCTGTCCCCACAGGGTCACCTGCGGCAGCTCTGTGCCCAGCTCGAGCGGCGCTTCGGGGCAGGGCTGTGCCTGGGCACCCAGCGCCTGCGCTGTGCCCAGCTGGCCGGCCTGGCCACCCTCCTCTTCGGCAAGTGGCAGGAGATGCTGGGCTAGTGAGGGGGTGGGGGGGGTTGTCCCCGGGTGCCCCCCTACCCAATAAACACTCAGAGCTCCGCCTGTGTCGCCTGCGGCTGTTGGGGTGGCCATGGGAAAAGGGGTTGGGGTTCCTGGCCTCACCAGGCTGGGATGGACTGGGATGGACTGGGATGGACTGGGATGGACTGGGATGGACTGGGCCTGGCCAAAGGTGGTCTGGGTGGAATGGGAGGAACCGAGACTGGGCAAGCTGCGGTGAATTGAGCTGGGCCGAACCGGGCTGAACTGGGCTGAGCTGAATGAACTGGGTTCAGATGGGGTCAACTGAGCTGAACCGAACTGGGCCAAACTGGGCTGAACTGGGCTGAGCTGAATGAACTGGGTTCAGCTGAATGAACTGGGTTCAGATGGGGTCAACTGAGCTGAACCGAACCAACTGGGCTGAACTGGGCGGAGGTGAATGAACTGGGTTCAGATGGGGTCAACTAAGCTGTACCGACCTGAGCCAGGCTGAACCGAACCAACTGGGATGAACTGGGCTGAACTGGGCAGAGGTGAACGAACTGGGTTCAGATGGGGTCAACTGAGCTGAACCGGCCTGAGCCGGGCTGAACCGAACCAACTGGGCTGAACTGGGCCGAACTGGGCTAAAACGCGCTAAACTAAGCCTGCTCGAGATGGGCCGAGCCGAACCTGCCCGGGCCGAGGCCGCGGCCATGCCGAACCCCACCGGATCCCCCCGAGAAAGGCAGGATTCTCACCGAATATTGTGAGAACCTGAGAAAATCCCTCTGCTAGCAGCTTTTCAGCATCCACATTTATCTACCTGTATTTTTAGAAAATTCAGCATAACATTCTGTACGGAATATATGAACACATGTTAAAAAATTAAATATGCAAGACAAGCCTTTACCCATGACAAATCCTGATTTTTTTGATACCTAATTTGGAAAATTATGCTCCTTGCTTCATTTCTATTTTTATCATTTTATTAGGTCACCTAAGTTCCCTATCATGGCTGTTCTTGAACTGAAACATTGCTAATCTAACATATTAATGTCTCATTTATTGATGTTATTTCAAATTTATAACTCCTTGGTTTGTCTGCAATTGTCAGGATTAGTTTTAAAGACTCACAGCTGATTCTCTTAGTCTAGGAATTTAGTGTATGTCTAAATTACCATTAAGACTCGAAGACTTAAATATCCAGCACTCTGAATTTTACAAGTTGGTTCTCAGTTTAACAATGTTTAAATTAAATTAAGTTCTGCCTAACAAATAGATAGGTTAATAATGGAAAAGAAGGGAGTATTTATCATGTGTGTTCCCTCCACTTGTTTCATGAAAACGAATTTCTACTAGTGTATGTTTTTTTAAAGGCAAAGTGATCTTCTGTAGTTACCTAGGTCTGAGTTCCAGCTACATGCACCTGACTCATATTTCTGAAGATGTTTTACCCGTAGCAGGCAAAATCTCTAGTAGAGTATATTACACCTTCAGAAGAACCTATCACACCCTATTTGCACATCTGTCTTCTCTTCAAATAAATTATTCACTGGGCTTGAATGAAATCACTGAAGTGTTAGTGATGAAAACCATAGTTGGGTTTGTTCCTCCTCAAAAGAGCTGCTAGACTGGCATGTGGTGTTACAAAGCTTTGCCCCAATCTCTGAAGTATGTTAATGTTGAGATGGGATCATTGTGTTCCCTTAAATCTCTTCTGCAGCTAAAGCATAAGCTTCTTCCTTACGACACACTTAACCTACCCTCTAATCTTGCCTCTAACGTTCAAGGATCTTTTCTACAGGACAACTGATGTATATGGTCCTTGTTAGTCTCCATAAATCTTTATGTATGTAAATCATATAGGAAGAGCTTTGTTCATGCTTTCATTTCATAATGCATGAAAGTAGTATCAGTTAATTATTGTTTTACACGTTTATACATATTCAGCTCTAAACCCCCCTTATATTTCCATATACTTTTACTGGTGAAATATTTATACATTATGCGTGTCTTCTGAAAATAGTTAGGAATACAGAACTAGAATCAGTACTGGTCATTAAGCATATTGTGCTAATGCAATCAAAATCTATAAACAATTATTTTCATGAATATATTATGATCATATGCCCTTCAGTTAGCTGAAGAACAGTGCACAATTAAACATACCAGATGTTATCAATAAGCATAAGTCAGTGGGCTGCAGTCAGACCTTAGAATCATGGTAACAATCATACTCAACTGACAAGGACAAACTGTACTAATTCACAATATAAGACTGAGTTACTTTTTATTATGAATGTGAAAGAATTTCAGTGGCATCTGGACCATTATGTTATCAATTCAAACTCTGTGAAAAAGTAAAGTAAAAATCTCAATATCAAAGTAGTGTTAAGAGAAGTTTAATCAATAACATAAAAAGAATGTCAAAAGTTTAGTGGTGGAGGATAGAACCACATAAAAGTACTTTTGTACAGGTGAAGACAATGGATACCTAATTTCTGGTCAATCAGTTCATTGAACTTCTGACTGTATTTCTGGTGTGATAATAACTACAGCTCTTTCATATGAATGTCAGAATTCAACTAAAAAGCCAACTTGTTTTTATTTCTTGTGAAAATTTCATCACAAATCTGTTTTTATTTGTTTACAAATTAGTACAGATAAACTTTCCTATTATGATCAATGCCAGTTGCCATTCTTAGTCTTCTTCAAGGAGGAAACAAAATCAAACCAGCGTTCTTGTTTTTCTTGTGTGTCATATTTAAAATTAACTCATTAGCAGATGTCAGCCCCCAAGGAAGTGTGTCAGCACAACATCTGAAGGTTTCATTTTACCTTCATTTATCTCTTGTCCCCAGAAGGTATGAATCCATAAAAAAAAGAAACTCCAGATGTAATGACTGCTTCTGTCTTTTGTTCAAATGTGTTTAGAAAGTAGCTGTTCAAGCCTGAATGTTGGCTCCAAATGTCAATGACACCTGTTTTGTTATACAAAAAAAGACCAATGAGAGAGTTACAAGCCTGAACATTACTGTAGGTCTCTATGCTACTGTTCCTATGAAATACTACTTCCAACAGAAATGCCAGTCTGATTTATTATGTCTGCAATAAATGTGAATTCCTTTGCTATAGAATATTGCAGAAAAATGCTTTAAAAAAAATTCAGCACAAAATAAGTCTAAGTAGATGAGAGTTGGTTATGTAAGGTGTTCAAAATCATGAAACGGTTAATATGGTTATAGATTACATTCCACTGCCATTTTCACTCATTATGCATATGATAAAACTAGAACTGCTGAAAGACCAGTACTATGGTGCAGCATATATTCCTGGATTTACCTAACAAGTAAGGTATTAAGCCATTGAACACAGAAGAAGCTTTAAACTTGGACACCTTGTCCATGGATCAACATGAAGACACCTAAGTGTTTTAAACATTAAGTGGAGACAACTACATGTTTTTAGAAGACAGCTAATGCTTTTAGAACAAGTTACAGTCTTTCCACTTAGGGAAAATACCAGCTTCGCAGAAAGCATGCAAGTGTAGATAAGCAACTTGAAGCAGGAATTTTGGAAATCACTTTGTTACAATTCCATATTTAAATTTTACTTGAGCAGAAATTCTACTCAAGTGAAATATAGACTCTGAAGCATCTTGGTAAGTCTGTAATTTAATGTCAGATGATACTTTGCCATCTTATAGTACTTCCATTGATTTTAAAATAATATTTAACACAATCAGCATTTGTTTGCTGGATTGAGACAAGAATTTCCCATTCATTCAGAGTTATTGCTGATGTTCTTACAGAGATTTACATTATTTAACTACTACTTCTACTTAATAGGCAGAATAGTTTCCACTAACTTCAGGGGAAAAGTTAATACACTGCTTATGTAAGAATTCAGCAGTTAATAAAAGATTCTGTCCTTGTGGACAAAGTCAAGGGCTTTAGGTAAAACTTATTTTGCATTCAACACCCATTTTAGCTGAAAATTCAGGGTTTATTGTTTATATATGCATACTGCATTAGATATTGTATTTGCATTATGCATGTATATATGGCATTCTTATTAAACACATTTTGACAAAATATCCTGGTGTTGAAGGTCTCCCCATTTGATTGTTTCTTTCCCTATTTGACTTAGTGTTTCTTTGTAGCTGCCAATTTTGACAACACTCAGTGCAGAGCATGGGAATGCAGCCTTCTCTCTTCCCCTGCTGATGAAGGTTCAAGAGAAGAATGAACACCAAAATTCATGTGGTGAGGCTACTGGGCTTTTCAGATGTGCTGTTCTTATCCACAGAAAATAGATAAAATTTAGTGAAATAAGGCATTTAGAATTTCTCCTTGAAAATCAGTTGAGAAATAAAGTTAGATGAAATTGGCAAACGATTGAAATATTTTATAAACTTGGTGAAGAAATAATTTGCTTATAAAAGATTATCTTTTTTAAAAAAAAACCAGTTCTTACCACTTCAGGTTGCAAAATATTACAATATAAAGCTTTTTTGCAAGTTCTAATTTAAAGATTAACATTTAGGTACAATGAACACTACTGTAGTCAACATTCAATAAACACTTAAATATCACATTTTCTACTAAAAATAGTAATCATTGTTGTAATCAATAATTGTTTATTTGCTGTTTCTCTAGTAATACAGCTTTGCTTTTGTTTCAGTGGGAGTAATTTTAGAAAGTAATTTAAGAATGCTACTGTTCTTTACTTCCAAAACCAAGTAATTATGGTTATGATTGTATTTCCATTGAAAACATTTGCAGAACTCTTATTGATTCAAAGGATGGGATTCCTACACTTTACATTAATACAATATCTATTGTCTTTATTTTCCATGTTTGAAACTCAATATGATATTACCAAAATAAAAATGAAGCTGAAAGAATCATTCAGGCTTTATGGAAATTAAGGTCATCAAAGAAAGGAAAACTCTTTGCAATGACTTTATTTTATACAAGCTAAAATTTGATATATATTCATGTCTATATTCTGAGGTATTCATGAATTTTGAGGACAAGCATTTATCGATCATAATCTACTTGGCCTCACTACATTGTTAATATCACTTGGACTGTAATGGAATAAAGTATTAGTATGAATACAAATGAAAGAATGAGTTATTTTACAACCAGACACAAAATCTTCAAGAAAGAAAAGGAACCCTTTACATACATGGATGCTATTTAGATGATTACTATGAACGTAAAAAAAGACAAAATATTTGCAAAGAGTTACTGGCCAAGGCATTTTTCAACAGCATTTAAATTGCTGTTTAAAACAATGGCAATCCCTGTAACAGATTAGTAATAAATACAGACAAGTGTACCTTGTTATGTAAAAAAGCCCTTCATCTGCCTGCTATAATCCCATTTACACATCTGTATGTAATTACAAAAATGGCACCTAACTTTGAACTTTGAATCCCATGAGGAGCACTGGTTCTCCTAGGTGCCAAACAAAAATAAGGATGTCAAACATATGTTGGCACGAATACACCCTTTCTTCTTATAGTGGATCCAAACTCTCCATTTTGCTAGTGGCATCTGGAAGCATTTTGAAGCCAAATTTATAACACTATGGCTCCAGTTTCTTCAGCAATATGTAATTCTACCTGCCACCACCCTTTTTTTCCCTCTTAAAAATCTACTGATTGCATACTTAAATGTAAATATGTCCAAAAAATCTTTTCCTACATTTTTATCAAGTTTAGGCAGTTGTTATCTAAATATCTATATGATACTTTGCAAAACAGTTTAATCTTGAAGGAGGAAACAGAGGAAAATGGGAGTGATTTTTCACCTTTATCTTGATCCTTATTTATGTTTTACCCCTTTATTTAATTCTGCAAATGTAAATCTGTCTTTCTTGTCTACTCATTTAAAGACATCTCTGTCATCAGAATGGTATAATTTTCCAGTGGATTTGGAAACTGTCCATTCTGTTTTGCCGACAATGTTGTATGCCAAGTGTACCAGAAAATACAGGCCTGCTATTACTAAACAAATTAATCTTAATCTGTCTACAGATCTTTTTATTATCCAGCACTCTCTAGAGGAAAAGATTAAATAAATCTCCTTTCTAGATAGAATTGCAAAACTTGCACAGAAAATTGCACATTTGCAATTATCATGCCAAAACCTCCCTGTTTTTACCCTCACCCAATTCTTTCAAGAGGATTATGTCTTACCTTTGAAGTAGCATTTATAAGGGTGGAGTACAAAATAGGTTAAAGTTAATGCTGCTCCAGCTTGAAAGATTTCTGTCCTTTTTATCACCTTCCCTAAGAAAATGCCTTGACATAACAGGCTTGCTTTAGGCATCATTAGCTCTTAACAGGTGGCCGGCATTCGCCACATGTTTTTAAAACATAACCTCTTTGCAGAGGTTGAGGATCACAAGAAAAGTGCTACAGAAGGCTACATTTAAAATGATGATTATAAGTGAAACATTACTCCAGGGAACATTTATGGAAAACCAACAGTCCTGGGCAACGGTCATTAAGATGCTGCTCTGGAAATTGAACATAAAATGCACCATCATACAGTTCATTATAAAGCACACAAAATAAAATGACTTAAAAAAAATCAGTAATAGCCACAAATTCTTAGCAAAGAGCAGTGATTTTGCATCTGTACTACAACATTTTAATATTTAATCTGACTTTTCTAGATATCTTGCAGCACAGTAGTTGGCTTTTTTTTTTATACATCTTACTAGACAAGGTAGGCATCACATTCCCTCTTGGCTCAGTGTCTATAAAAGATGGCTTACTTAAAAGTTAGCTATCTATAGCATATACTTTGTTTTATTGTTGCTTTTAATGTTTTCTGTTTTCATGCTGTATGTAGTTACTACTCACATGCTAATACTTGCATTAGTGCCTATGGCCTAAATAGCTAATATTACATGACATAATGGCTTCTATTTAAACTGACATCTCAACGATACTTGACATCTCTATTAGACTGCAGTCCAAACAGTACTTTATAAAGCAAGCCTTCTTTATATAGATCACCTGCTGATGTGAATAGAGAAGCTGCCTGCCTGTTTGGTTATTACTAATATCTGTACACCATTGAAGAACAACGTGGCAATTGTTTCACAGGGTTGCTTGATGACATATACAGAAATCTTACAAATTTCATTAAACTCACACAAGTCATGTGTGTCTCCAGGGAGAAGATTGGGGAAAGAATTAATTTCAGTTCTCTTTTCCCCAGGAGAGCCTAAAGAATTTTAGCTTTCTTGATAGTAGGGACATATGTAATTTCAAGAGTTTTTCAGCTATTATGTGCAATCAAAAAAAAAAAGGCCAGATGACAAGCCTATTGAACAACACATTTTATAACAATTTACAGAGAAAATCTGAATAGGATGATGAAACTAATGTCTATCTATAGCAGACAAAGTATAAGACTCTTGTATAATTGAGCATGCCTTCCTAATATATCTGAACAAATAATTTTCTTTCAGCTACTAATGAATAAAATCCATTCAGTTTTTGACTTTCAGTTACTATGAAATATGTTTGAATGTTCCACTGGGTGAGTACACCCTCGCATGGGTGTTTCAGAGACTTCCCATGACACAGTGTGCTGGCATTACAACATCAGGAATTGTGGGAGAGAATGCCTTTGAACTTCCTTCTCTCTTGTTTGACCTGAACACCTGCATCCTGGATGGTATCTCTCCAAGTTCGTCATGACAGTTCAATAGGAAATGGAGATCATAACTGATTCACTGAAGTCCTGCACACCAAAAGGAAATAAGGGCAGGTCTCACATGAGCAATAGCTCTTTATGCTGTGGTCTTCAAAAAAGAATAATGCAATATTGTGAGTAAAAGAACTTATATAATTGGTGTGACTTTAACAAAGAGCAGAGTACCACCTCTGTTAGCTTTTTCTTTTATTTTTTTTTTTTTTCAAATGCTGGCAATTTGCTTTACGAACACAGTTATATGTAACAAAATATTTTATTTGTATATAGATTATATGTAACTATTACTTTTTGAATTAAGGCATGTATAACTTTAAAACTGTAGCCCTTTTTGATACGTCGGATATGACATTAACTGCAGAATTATTTAACATCTCATAGGTCTGATTCCAGTTTCTTGCTTTTCTGAATTTGGAAAGAACACACAAGATTCTAAGACTGATAAAAGAAAACTGCACAGGTAGTTAAACTATCCCATAGAACCAGGAAGTGAGCATGAAGAGGTCAAGGAGAAAATACAGGACAGATGGATAATAACACTGACTTTCGCCCAAGGGGGCAAATATAAATTTGGATGTATGTGCTGAGTGAGCTGGAGAGACAGAGCATTTGTCTACCCTGGCAGTCTGAAATTTGTAGTAAAGTAACCAAATGTCTAGCCAGGAAAACTTCAAGGTGAATATCACAGTAAATGACACCTGCCAAGATCTTCAATCATCCTCTGGAAGTTCAAAGTTCCACTGCAGTGGTTTGATACTGTATTTGCTTTCAGGGACTGGATTTCACTGATCATGAACTGCCCTTATATGTTATAACTGTCTAGTGCTTTTTGAAGACTATAGGGTACTTTTGATTCATGAAGCAATAATTCACTCTTCAAATGTTATAAAATGATCAAATTTTTACAACAAGATAAAAACATTTTCAGGATGTTGTCTGAGAAAGGACATTAGACAAAGCAGGAGTACTTATTTCATGATAAATGATGCAAGATACATAAAATATCCCTGCTCTTTCTAAGGATAGGTAACTTGCACTCAGTTTGTTAAATTTTAACATTATCAAAAGGACAAACACTGGCAAAACACCCCAGGTGTATTTTAAAAATATAGATGTGTTTTGTTTAAAGAAAATAAAATTGTAAAGGACAGTTGTATTTCATTTATTCTACCTACAGTCTCCAGTTATATGAGAGAGAAATTACAGAAATTCCTGAAGCTCCTCAAGTATACAGCTCTGTTTTAATTTAATTTTTAATAGAACTTTACTTCAATACGAAAAGTTCTGCAGACCTTGTGTGCTAATTATAACCCTTCTGAAGTATTACCATATATCCAAGGCAGACCAAGAACAGAAAAATACCACAGTTAGATCATATGGCTGAGTTAATCCTTTGTCTTCTTACTGCCAAATGGGCAAGGTTCTTTTTTCTTCATCTTTCCCATGTTTCCATGCCTAAACTATTCATATTCATATTCATATTCATATTCATATTCATATTCTATATTCTTAATATTCACTGTACACAAAATACAGAAATTTGCCCTGGAAATTTATATTTTAGTGTTATGGTTGTTTCTTGTATTTAGTGGAGTTTTGATAAAATGTGCCAAAATCACTTTTTCAAAGTTTTACCAAAAGGACTGCACAACTTAAGATCCATGCACATTCTTAGAAGAGATTATAAAAGGAAAGTTCATAGTATGAGATGGCTTCCCACACACTGGTAGTCCTTAATGAGAAAGAATTAATTATGATTTTGCAAGTTTGCACTGAAAAATTAGTCTAAAGGAAGTTGAGGTATGAATATGCAGTAAATTAGTTATTGTACTCTGCAGGGTTTGCATTTATCTCCCATGGGTTACTTAGACTTCACCCAGAAGACTGGGCTCCTGCACTGACTTAGGTACTGAGATATGCCCTAATTGAAAACCAGATGGGATAAGCATTTAGACATTCAGATCAATGAAGACAAATATCTCAGATGGCTAAGTAGGGTAGGGAGGATTTTTCTGAACTGCTCCCCCAAATGCTGCCTTCCTGAATACCTTGCCAAAGTTGTATCCCTGTGAAAGTCATTGAAAGTAATTTGTGTGTGAGCTGGTTTGTTTTCACAATCTTTTTAATCACTCTTCTATTGAAATCACTTAAGTTTATAATTATTTTAGAAAAACTGTTTAGTCATTGGGAAAGAAATAATTTTTAAAAAATACTTTCTGCTTTTCTATTTGCAGAGCTTAAGTTCATCTTCCCTAAGGTATCTTCCTCCGCAATGGATGACATTCTAAATACCCAGTTCTGAAAGTGAGAAATTCCAACCGAGAGAAAAAAAACTGCTTCCTAATCCTTTTTCAGTCAACTTGTAGGTTATGTTTGACTTGTTAAACACCAAAGCTTATAAAATAAGAATAGAATTAGAAGATATTTATTAAAGGGGGTTTTTTAAGAATCTTTTTTCATATTCAAAGCATATTAAGACAAATGTTTCACAAGATAATCATACTGAACTACAAGAATTGTAAGCACATATCAAGACACACAAACACACAGAAATACAAACTCCCTCTGACACACAAAAGCCAGAACAAAAGTAAGGGTCAATCTTACACAGAGAAGATAACTGCAGATTCAGCTATGGAACTGCACATGGATGTAAACAGATTCTCACTTTATGGTATGTCGAAGTTGCTTTTTCTTAGCTATTTTACTAACAAAGATACTTGCAAGCACAAAATTAATCATTTTTACAAGTACTTGCAGAATTATTATGGCTGAAATCACCTTAAAGCTCTTCCTTGTTTACATCTTTCCATTTTACTCTTGAGGAAATGAAAACAATGCCCCTCTTAACATCTCTGTGATGAATTAGACAAGGTTTCAGCAATTCAGCCTATATGCTTCTGGAGTTTTACCTGTGTCACTTTTCTGTGACCTCCTAATCCGTATGATGCTTTGTAGGTAAGCAAGCCAGCAATCTTTGGTCAGGGCATTTATCTCTTTTTTATTCACACCATGGTTATGTTAGATATATGCTTACCCCATCACTATCAATAAGTTTTGTGACTACCTTACAGATACTACTTTTTCCTTTTCAACTGTAATTTCCAAGTACTTCTCAGAGATGCACATGACACTCTAAGCTCTCTACAAACTATTCCAATTCTCTAACCACTTTTCTGAGATCTTATACACTTTTTGCATATAATTAAGAATGTATGTTTCTCATCATAAGAATTTTAAAAATACCAAAGAAAAGATCAAAATATAGTATTGAATTATACAGAATTGGAAATGCTGCATAATTGAAATAACCTTACTTTGCAAATACTCTCTACAGAAAACACACATTTTATGATAAATTCAAATGCAGTTACTGAGAACCATTATTTGAAGTCTACTCTGCCCAACAGAACCCATCTACAGTCTTTGGCACACTCTTACTGTGCTGCAGTAATTAAAATAGTAATGGAACATTGATTAAACTTGCAAAAATAAAAGACTGAAATAACACAGAAGCTGAAGGAAAAGGCTAATTACAAAGAGGATAAAGCTAATAGAAGTTATATTGCAATATAAGTAGAAAATGAATTCCAAAGGAATTTCAATGTGATTTACATCCAATTACAGCAGTAGAGGTCATCTTTTTTCTGTTTGAAAAACTACACTAAAATAACAAGATAAAAGGCAACACACATCTATGTTACAAGAGTTAAAACATGTAATACGCTTTTTAAAAAGTAAAAGTTTGCAAGGAGTGTAATTTATATCTTCTATTTTAGAAGTTCTAAATAAGGCAGGTGTTTCCTTAAAAAGTGCACCAACTACAAGCACTAAAGGTAGAAGAATAAACCTAAAAACATAATATGTTTAAAATTTCATTGTTTGTAAACACAGAAATTACTACAAGTTTACAGGTTTTTTTAACATTTTATAGCCAAACATGGACTGTCAAGTGTTACTTGTACATTACATTTTTTACGTGCTAAGAATTTGGAAAAAAATCATCTGCAATCAATAACTATACCTCTTGGACTAAAATGAATGTTTTGGTTTGGTTTGGTTTTTTCTATTATCAACCATTAATGTATTGTTAAGCTTTGAAATTACTACTTGTTTTTACAATTTTTTTTACTATTATCATCAGAGAAAATTTCACCCGATGTGAACACCACACTTGAATTTTTTACATCTTGCTCTCTCTAAGTCTGCATCGGTTTACTATGTTTCCATCTGCATGCTTTCAGGCACCAAGGGGGAGACACTATAAAAAGGCAATTTTTTGCCTTTGGACATTACATCACAGCACCATGGGACTACAGTGTAAACTGGGGTTGAAGAACCTCTAGAATCTAGTCTGAGCCTCTCAAAACAGGGCTAATGCCCCAGTGAGATCAAGGTGACTGTCACCCTCATCCAGATGAATTTGTAATTTCTCTAAAGAGGCACTTGGCACAGCCTCTCTGCTGTCTCAACTCAACTGGACTTTTGATATTACCTAAACTCAACAAATAGACCCCTGCATTAACCTTCTCTTTCCCTGGCAGCTCCCTCATCCCCTCCTATACTATGTGTTACAGCCCTCTAACCATTCACCATCTAGTGACCTTCCACTGTTTCCACTGATTCCACCAGGAAAAGTAAGATTTACTTGTGGAGGCATCTCGCAATCCAGGAAAACCAAAGCACAGGAATGCAGGGGGGAAATATGATACACAGTTCTTTTACTGTAGTCCTATCATTATGGTTGCTAGGAGTACTGGAAGACAGCATCACTACATATGCAGCCTAATCTTTATATACTTATGTGTATGCAAACATGCTCATACATATTTATTTGCATATTCCTTGTTTATATTTACCAATATAGATGTCATAAATTGGGACTTTATTTTCAACCTAAATTACACAAGTAGTCTTTCTATGGAAAGGTATGGGAATACTGTGGTCATTAAGAACAGTTCAGGTAAAGTCATCTTTCAGTTGATAAGATTTTCCATGTATTTTGGGTGATGTTCCTGCTCCTAAATTTTACTCCAGTGGCAAAACACTGCTGTACCTCTGTATGGCAGGACTTTTTTTCTTCACTAAAACTATAAGTCTGTTTTAAGCCATCTGTCCACCAGTCTTCATTGTTAGCGAAGCTCAGCTTGACACCTATGTCCTCTACAAACATACTATACTTTAACCCAATGACAGCTGCAAAGTTATAGTTACTCTTGCCATATAACTAACAATAACCGTAGATACATTACTTCATTCTAAGACATTGACATGACTGTAACAGAATGAAGACAAACTCACTGTTGACCATTCACTTTTCTCTAAGTAATCTGAAGTTCACAAACCTTCTTGATTGTCTTGAGATACATGCTTTAGGACAACTCAAATTTGAGCAAGAGATTTCTACCATGCAACTTTTTAAATCATGCAGTAAATCATTATAGAACCATTTTCTTATTATTTTAGTCCTATAATTCAGTTCCTGCTTCAACATTCTTTCCCTGAGATTAGAGAAGTAGCAATACCCTTCTCAAAGAATATTAAAAAACTTAATTATTGCAGGCTTTTGGAGGATATAAATTTGGCTCGAGTCAGAATGATAAACCAGATACATTATATGTGTGTGTGTAGATGACAGGAGATGCCATTTGAGGGCATAAATAATAGTAACTGCATGGCTGAAGGTAACACTAGAGACATCTAGTAAGGGTAAGTATGTGTTTCGTAAGCTCAATCCTACTATAACAGTTTTCTACATATGGGAATTGCGCACATTACTTTTTTTCTTTATTTCTTCTGCTAGAAATTCCCACTGATCTGAAAATTTTTTGATTTAAAAACTTACTGTTTCTTTTGCTACTGTTATTTTGAAAACTTCCATGCCATTATTAATTGAATAGTTGTTACATCTTTTTAAAAATAAAATTGCAAATAGTAACACAGTTTCTTTATTCTCATTCACCTTCAAGCATTGTTCTCCTTAGAGAAGGAATTTAAATTTAAAGTTTGAAATGTAAACTGTGTAAGAACTATATGTGCAAGAAGATTACTCTGAAAAACTTAGATTATATATTATGAAAAATTTCTTCACAGAAAGGGTTGTAAAGCACCAGAGCAGGCTGCTCAGAGTGGTGGTGGAGTCACCATCCCTGAAGGTATTTAAAAGGCATATAGATATGATGCTTAGGGACATGATTTAGTGGTGACCTGGCAGTGATGGGTTAATGGTTGGACTTGGTCATCTTAAAGGTCCCTTCCAACCAGAACGGTTCTATGATTCTATCATACAGAATTCATGGAACAAATGTGGTGTTAGTCAATTGAATGAGTCCCCTTAAAACCATTCCTAAAATAACAGTTTATGCAATTTGTATTTAATTTTAATGACTTCTCTAAGAGGTGTACAGCTAGATGTCCTTAAATCTATGGCTACCTGGCAAATAAGAGGGGGCTATCTGAGATATTGAAGGCAATTACCATACCCTACAATCTCTGTACCTCCATTTTCATGTAGACCCTTCCAGTTCAATGTACCTTTTTTATCTGTTTCGTGACCAAGAGGATTGCCTTTGTCCAAAGTCAATCTACTATCCTTGCCAGTGTCAGAGAAGGACCAGACAGCCTCCTGACCAGAGACGTTAATAAGCATCAGGAAACAGATGCATTGTAGAGAACCTTTCTATGATTGATACTAACTTGTGTGGTTGGTTGATCATGGCTGGATGCCAGGTGTTAACCAAAGCTACCCTTTTTAGTGGCCATCTATGATGGACTGACTACAGCAGTGAATAAGGGAAGAGCTATGAATGTCATCCATCTGGACTTCTGTAAGGCCTTTGACAGAGTCCCTCACAATACCTTTCTCTCTAAATTGGAGAAATATGTATTTGATGGGTGGACTGTTCAATGAGTAAGGAATTGTTTGGATGGTCACATCCAGAGGGTAGTGGTCAGTGTGTCAATGTCCAGATGAGTTTGGTGACAAATGGTGTCCCTCAGGTATCCATACCCCAGTATGTTTAATAATAAATAAGTGCTGTTTAAGTAAGTGCTGTTTAATATCTTCATCATAGACAGTGCAATCAAGTGCACCCTCAGCAAATTTGCAGGTAACACCAAGCTGGGTGGTATGGTTGACACACTCATGGGATGGGATGCCATTCAGAAGGACCTGGACAAGCTTTAGAAGTGGGCCTCTGTGAATCTCCTGAGGTTCAGCAAGGCCAAATGCAAGGTCCTGCACCTGGATTTGGGCAATCCTCAATATCAATACAGTCTGGGAGATGGAGGGATTGAGACAAACTCTGTGCAGAAGGACTTATGTATACTGGTGGAACAAATGTTGGACATGAGCTGGCAATATGCGCTCACAGCCCAGAGGGCAAACTGCATCCTAGGCTGCCATCAAAAGAAGCATGACCAGCAGGTGCAGGGAGGTGATTTTGCCCCTCTACTCCACTCTTGAGAGACCCGACTTGGTGCACTGCATTCAGCTCTGGGGTCCTCAACACAAGAAGGACATGGACCTATTGAAGTGGGTCCAGAGTAAGACCACAAAGATGATCAGAGGACTGGAGCACTTCTCCTGTGAGGAAAGGCTGAGAGAGTTGGGGTTGTTCAGCCTGGAGAAGGCTCTTGGGAGACCTTATTGCAAACTTCCAATACTTACAGGGGGCTTGTCAGAAAGATGGGGACAATGTTTTTAATAGGGCCTGTTGTGATAGGACAAAGGGTAACGGTTTTAAACTAAAAGAGGGTAGGTTTAGAATAGATATAAGGAAGATAATAAGAATTTTGTTTCACAGTGAGGGTGGTGAAACACAGGAACAGGTTGCCTTTAGAGGTAGTAGGTGTCTCATCCCTGGAAACGTTCCAGTTGAGGTTGGATGGGGATCTGAGCAAACTGATCTAGTTGAAGATGTCCCTGCTCACTGCAGGGGGATTGGACTAGTTGACTTTTAAGGGTCCCTTCAAGTCCAGTGGTTCTATGATTCATCCTATGATTCTATCACTCCCATTTTCAGCAGGATAGAGGAAAGATCACATTGTGAAGGGCTCATCAGTGGAGAAAAGGACGAGATCACTCACCATTTACCAAAACAGGCAAAACAGACTCAAATTTGGGGAAAAATTAATTTGTTTTAATAACATTCAAATAAGAGTAGGATAACGAGAAATAAAGCCTAAATCTTGAAACACCTTCCCCCACCCCACCCTCTTTCCTGGGCTCAACTTCACTCCTGATTTTCTCCACCTCCACCCCACTGTAAGCACAGGATGATGGGAATGGGGGTCATGGTCAATTCATCACATGTTGTCTCTGCTGCTCCTTCTACCTCAGGGGAAGGACTCATTACACTCTTCCCCTGCTCCAGCATGGAGTTCCTTCCATGAGAGACAGTCTTCTTGGACATGAGTCCTTCTCATGGTATGCAGTACTTCACAGACTGCTCCAGAGTGGGTCCCTTCTGTGGGGTGCAGTCCTTTCAGGAACAGACTCCTCCAGCATGGGTCCCCCATGGGGTCCCAAGTCCTGCTAGCAAACCTGTTCTAGCATGGGGTCAGGTTCCCATGGATCCACAGATTCTGCCAGAAGTCTGTTCCAGCACAGGCTTCCTGTGGGGTATTAGCTTCATTCAGGTATCCACCTGCTATGGCATGGAGTCTTCCATGTATTTCACCACGTGCTTCAGGGGAATCTCTGCTCCGACTCCTGGAGCACCTCCTCCTCCTTCTTCACTGAAATTGGTGTCTGCAGAGTTGTTTTTCCATTTTCTCTTCTCTTTGGCTGCAGCTGTTGTTGCACAGCAACTTTTTTCTCCTTCTTAAATATGTTATCGTAAAGGCGCTACCACCATCACTGATGGTTTCAGTCTTGGCTACCGATGGGTCTGTCTTGGAGCTGGCAATGATCAGATACAGGGGAAGATTCTAGCAGCTTCTCATAGAAGCGACCTCTGTACCCTGCCCTGATACCAAAACTTTGCCATGCAAACACGATACAACTTGAGATTGTTACATGAAGCCCCAAATACACTAATCAGTCAAAATAGTAATTTACATTTTTCAACTAAAAAAAAATAGAGCTTTTCTTTAGATTCATAA
Source organism: Actenoides hombroni (assembly GCA_024336885.1). Lineage (NCBI taxonomy): Eukaryota > Metazoa > Chordata > Aves > Coraciiformes > Alcedinidae > Actenoides > Actenoides hombroni. The sequence goes on from WUAM01000431.1 coordinate 16,543,066, forward strand.
AAGAAGTCAAGTGATTTATCAACATTATCTTTTAGAGTATCTTTGAGAAACAGCTCCAAAAGGAACATCAGGCACAAACAAGTGTCCTTTGGAAAAACAAAACACAGCACTGAGCCTCCTAATACTCTTAAGGATATTTTATAGATCATAAATTCTCTAGGAAAACCTTGTTTCATATCTACAGCATGAATGTGGGTTTGAATCTCCAAAGATTCAGTCAGATTATAGGCATGCTTGTCTGAAGCATATTTGACCTTAAACAGCAATACTCTTGAATGTACAAATCTGCATTATGCTACTGTCTTTTCAGTAGAAGCAGCCTGACTGCAGTGTATTAGACATTGCCCAATATGTAGCTTGAAGAGTGAAATATAAGAAATAGGTTCTGTACAACACTGACATAAGAATGTATTCTTACTTTTTGGTACTGTATGTCTAATAGAGGGAATCCCCTATGATATAGATAAGCATCTGATTTTAATTAATCTGAACTTTAATTAAGCATAATAACTGTTAGATGTGAACATCAAGGTACCTAAGTCAGAAGATTTAAAGAGCTTGTGTTTTAAATGAATAAAGATTGCAAATAAAACCAAAGAGACAGAGATGAAAAGAAGTAACAAAACATGCCTCACTATGATTAATAGTGAAATCTAAAAAAAAAAAAAAAGGAATATCAGTGCATCATAATTTTGATTTTCCTGGTTTACTTCTTGACGTTCACAGTTTCTCAATAAATATTCACTGTTTTTCCATAAATATTCATTATAATATATTTAATCAGTACTTTATCACTTCAACTGTAAAAGGCTAATGTGTTTTCTTGAATTTCTTGTTTCTTGAACATTCTTTTTTCACATGCACATAAAATTCATGAAATATTCATACTGTATTTGCCATATCCATGAGAAGAACAGAATCCTGCCATATGTTTAAAATACATTATAATACAAAAGGTCGTGAAAAGTTGTCAGTTTTGTAATACTGTCACTTTTTTAAATGCGTGCAGTACATTTCACCAGACATATAACATATGTGGTATATGGAAAACTTACATTGTTTCCTTATGGGTATCTCTGCACTCAACAGTCTTCAAAAAGATGACTCAAATGACTTAAATGTAATAGATTAGGATCGTTTTACAGACTGGCTAGTAGCATTAGGAACTAGAGCAGACACAAATGGACTGCTCCATAAAGTGACTGAAATTACAGCTGCTATAACTTATAATGGGACTCCAGGATTCTCAGTGGACCATTTCTTCCATGAAGGCCAAACAATATAAGTTGTTTCATATCAAGTACTTTCAGACAAGCACAAGGAGAAATGTAATGAGTACGAAAGTGGTATTGAAGCTCAATATTCACCATATTTCAAAGCAAGTGCCACTCCCCAACAATAAAAGACATATTGGAGAACAGAAATCTTAAACATTTTCACTTCTGTGTTAGAGGAGAGACTTACACCTTCATGAAGACCAAGGTTCAAATATGACTCTGCAGCACCATATTGCCTGACTTCAGTCCTATGTAGACAAGTACTTGTTTATGAAGGGCACCAGACCAGTCATTAAAACCCTTGACTACCATCATTTCATGGTCTCTATGGAGTGCCACTGCCCTCTTCTGGGACTTCTCCATTATAGGGCTGTGCATCATTAAGGATATAGGCTTCAGGTATTCCTTCATTCCATAGTCTCTGTAAGAGACTATTACCTGCTAAGAGTCTTAGTACTATTGGACTCCAGTATAAGTAGCTGTCCACTCAGAACCAGCTATTACTTTAGTCTATACTTCTATTTATCTTAAATTACCTCATTATCAATTACTTAATTGTGTAATTAATTCTAAATGCTTCAAAATATCACTCTTGTTGCTTCTCTGAACGTTTAATTACCTTACTTGTTGCAGAGTAGATTGACCTCCCAATTAATAACTTATTCCCTTATAAATTTACTAGCTCCTTACTTATTTTCTTCAGTCTACCCTGTTTTATCTTCTAGTGCCAAGATTCTCTCCTTCTGTACTTAACTTTCTTACCACATTTCCACATGTCTATTTTATAAAACATTTTTAGATCAATGTATTTCTGGTCTTTGCTTACTATAATGAATGTATTTTGATGGCCTTCAAACACACTTCTTCACTGTCTGAGAATCATTTGTTATGACCTCCACAGCATTCTTTAAGCAACTCTTTCATTGTTGACTCATTAATGACTTTGATGACCTTCTGAGAACCTCCCCACTCTCATTATAAATTCTTCAGAGGTTAAGTTCTTGGCAAATTCTCTTCTAGTCTCTGTTAGTTTAGGTGCTTCTATCTCTTTTCCAGGAATTAATTATCAGGGGATTTCTTCAAGCCAGCAATTAAAAAATATTTTAGCAACCAAAAACACTGTTATACAATTTCCTTGATAAGCTGACAAAGTTCAGCCCAATTTTTCATTTCCTTGGCAATTACAAATTGAAACAGCAAAACCCGTTTGCTCTGTGTCTCACTCAGAAAAGCACTGCAGCAAAGTTTTTAAAGGATAGAAAGCTAAAATAGTATAAATTGAAAGATTCTCACATTACTATATAATCAATTAAAATATGAAGCAAAGTAAATTATCAGTCTTCATAGACACAAAAATTTACAGGTAGATTTCTGCATGAATGTCTGTGCTTTCCATGCTCTTTGCATATATTCAGAAATTTTGTCTAGAAAGAAGTGACTATAGAGATGATAAAGTTTACTGATGGTACAAATTATTGAGGGCAGTAAAGACAAAAGGCTGTGGAGCAGAATTGCAAAAGACCCTTACTAGAGAAAGTGACTGAACATTAGAATGGCAGGCAAAATTCCTTGCAGGTGGATGCACTAATTCATTAGAGGTGCACATGAGAAAAACAATTCTGACCTTGCTAATAAAGTAATGGTCTCTTGTGCCCCATGGATGAGATCTTAGAAGTATGATATGTATTTCTATGAAAATATGGTCTTGATGATCAGATGTATGCAAAAAATACTGAAATTATTAGGAAAGAGATACAGAATATAACAAATAGTAATCCTGGGTATGAGTCTATGTGATGCTCAGGTTTACTCCTCCTATTGGAAGCACAGACAAAACAGAAAGATTATGGAGAAGGTTCAATATAAGGAAGAATTAGAAGGAATAAAACACCAGAAAAGAAGATAAAATTCAGCATGATAGGATTATATAAAAAAAGGGAATAGGAAATTCTGTTCATTGCACTAAGATAGACATTAAATGGGTTTTTATCTAATAAAGACCATTGTTGACTAAAGAAGTCCCTGATACAATTTATTTTTTTCTTTAAACTGTGTATCTATTCTGGGGAAATATTATTATATTTTTTCCGTGTTACTGTGTTCTCTTCTTGGCATCTGTGAATTAGCCATTACTGCAGATAGATACTGGCCCAGATGGACTTTTAATCTAATTTATATCTACATGAGTTTCCTCATCCTATATTATAAATAGTTTTGATTTGGTTTTTTTTTGATTTTTGGGTTTGGGGTTTTTTTTGGTTTATGTTAGGAACAGGTTCCACAGGAAAAAGCATAAAAGTTCTTCATATTTTTATGCTTGATTTCATTTTGTGATCACATGGTGAGGCTAATCAAAGGCTGGATTCTATAAATATAATGCAAAAATAGCTCTGCGGAATGTTTCTTTTTGTCTGTGAGATACCTAGGTTGAATTTAAGGATTCATCTGCAGGTCTAAGATCTTGTCATGTAGATTTAGTAGAAGTATGTAGAATCCACGGCCGTTACTGAAGTCAATCACAACTGTTGGAACTCAGCACTTTACCAAGTAGATTATTGGATATTACTGATTTAACAGGGAGAGGCTAGTCTAAACTACTAGTTCTATGATTTTTTTTCTAAAGTTAACCTTCACACCTTTATTTTTTTTTCATAAAAATGTTCACTTTTCATCACATCCTTGCAAAACATACACTAAATACTTCATTCTGCTCAGCAATTCTTTGGAACTTTCTTTGAACAAAGAAGTCTAGACTCCAGACAAATTGTGCAAATAATCATCAAAATGCACAAGTAATTTTCAGGATTCTTTCATCATTACCTGGTGATGACAAGTGCAGTTCAGAAAAAGAAAGTACAAACTCTGCCCTCTATAATACTACTATAAGTCTGCAGTCTTTCTACTGGTCTCAACTTGGATATAAAGCAGACCAAAATTTTGGCCTATTAATATAATGATAATGTTATAGCAGTGAGTTCAGGAAAGCTTCATATTTCAACACAGCTCAGTGAAAATGGATGTATAAAGTTTACGTTGTTTATCAAACAAATCAAATTAAGAATGTTACCTGAGACCATGTTTCTGAGAACAGGAGCATTCCCCCCACCCCAATCACTCACATGCTTGTGTTTCAGGATCTTTTCCATTGAAAAATGCCTTAAATATTTCCGGGTTTAACCATACATAACATCTATACAACAGTTATATATCTATTCAGAATCAGTTGTCAAACAATGGTTTTCCAAGGTTTTGAAGCTTTGCCGAACAAAATTATCTATTTCCAGTTTTAATTTATGATGTGCCTCAGACAGGTGTTTGAACTTTCATATAAAAGAAGCTAACCAAGAGATTTTGTCAGAAGTTGTTGAACTGAAATTTGCTTTAAACTATGAAAAAAATTTTGGATAAGTAAACACTTTTGTAATTCTGTAATTCTTTTGTATTCTGATACATAATTGCAATTGCAGCCTTCTGAGAAATTTAGGTAAAAAGAAATAGTCCTCTTCTGTGGATTTGGGAGAATCATGGAAATGATCCTACAGGCCTCAGGAAATAAAAGGTCTAACCTGATGCATACTCTGTAACTCCCAAAGATTTATAACCTGGGACATTAGGAGGGGACATATTTATTCTGTTTAAAAATGTAATTATTAGCAAATTTTCTAGAACCATGGTAAGAAATATGAATAACTGTGGAGGAAAAATAATTAATATTAATTTTCTCGTCCAAGAAAACTCAGTGAATATGTAGCCATTTTTCATGCTCATTTACTCAGTCAAGAGGTAGTAGATGCACTTTCTGATGTGTCATTGCTAGAAGTACACTCAACAAAGTCCATTAGAATTACTTTGGCTTTCTAAGACATATACTCTTTTTGATTAGTTTCTGAGTTGACTTGGAGCCAACTGGGAGATTATAGCAATCTTTAAGCTCTGTTCCATAATGAGAGTTGCAGCTCAAAATTTCCCTCAGATGAGTTTCTTACATTGTTTTTAGGAAGGGGGGAAGCAGAACAGAAACGGTGGTTCCAATCAGAGGGCTTGTCCCTAAAAGATCCCGTGGATCTCATGTCACCCAGGTTGTGCATTCAATCAGTTCTGCACAGAAAAGCTCCAGAGAATAAAGAACCTTAAAAATGTTTTAACTTTCAGATACATTCCCTGAAGTGCTTCCTGATATTGAGATAATCAAAACCCTCATACTTCCGACACTCTTTACATTACTTCACAGGGAGGGAGGAAGGAAATTCTAGAACAAACTGCAAAACTTGAGTGCTTTCATATATATTAAAAGGTAGAAGGAACCAATATACCATGAGCCAAGAAGCTTTAAATAAGCTAAATTTTTATGCTTAAAAAGTAAATATCCCTGCATGATCATTGTAATCATTATCTGGAAATCCTTAGGGGAAATAGTTTCTCAGTAGAAGCTTTGGTTCAGTGAAAGTGTATTTGAGAACCCAAATTAAAACAAGAAATAAAACTATACTTCAGTTTTGACAACATATATGAACTGAAAAGCGCTTTGAGTTTAGAACCTCTTTGAACTGAATGTGCAGTTATTTCTTCTATGTTGAAATCATTCTGTCTCAATAGGAGTGAAAAGATGGAACCAAGACTAGGAACCAAGCCTAGTAACACAAGGATGCAAAACATATTTTCTTCCATTCCTCTAGATGATACAGATCTGGAATTATGACAACAATTTTAGACTCTGTCTGATACACCTGGTCAAAGCTGAGAAGCTTTGAGATGGCTGATTTATCTACTGCATGCTCCCAACAGTGTGAGTGGACACAGTCACTCCCCTCCTCATGGAGAGTTTGAATAACTAATATGCAATTTTATGAGTTCACTAAGTGCTCATTTTAGGCAAGGTTGAATCAGACTGTGTTCTCTCGAATATATAGAAATATATGAGAACATTGATTCTTGTAAGATTTTATTTTAAACACATGAAGAATGAATATGAGCCAGCAGTGTGCCCAGGTGGCAAAGAAGGCCAATGGCATCCTGGACTGGATTAGAAATAGTGTAAGCAGCAGAAGTAGGGAGGTGATTGTTCCCCTGTACTCAGCAGTGGTGAGGCCTCACCTTGAGTACTATGCCCAGTTTAGGGCACCTCAGTACAAGAGAGACATTGAGGTACTGGAGCGGGTGCAGAGGAGGGCAACGAAGCTGGTCAAGGGACTGGATCATATGAGGACCATTTGAAGGAGCTGGGTCTGTTTAGTTTGAGGAAGAGGAGGCTGAGGGGAGACCTCATCACTTTCTACAACTACCTGGAAGGACATTGTAGGCAGGCAGGTGCGGGTCTCTTCTTTCAGGTAATTAGTGACAGAACCAGAGGGAATGGCCTTAAGCTGAAACAAGGGAGGTTTAGATTAGACACTAGGAAAACATTCTTCATGGAAAGAGTGGTGAGATATTGGAATAGGCTGCCCAGGGAGGTGATTGATTTGCCATCCCTGGATGTGTTTAAGCATCGCTTGGACGTGGTGTTGGGGGATATGGTCTAGGGGTGAACTTGTAGAGTAGTGTTGGTGGTTGGACACGATGATCCCAAGGGTCTTTTCCAACCTAAATGATTCTGTGATTCTGTGGTTCTGTGAAACTTGTATTTTTCTTAACACAGTGTTCTCTGAAGAGTTAAGCATTCTCACGGGACTATTAACTATAGAATGAACCTGAGTGAAAATATTAGGAAACTCCTCTTCTTCTCTGGGCTATGGTTTTTAATTTCAATATCTTTGTTCACACTGACACTGCATTGAGGAATACTTTGTGACATCAGTAAACTGTCAATCTGGTGCAGCAACTGTAATATTCTTACAAGCATGTTCTTTTCATTAACATCCATAATCACACCTGGACAGATTTTTTTCAAACTTTACCTCCTGCACATACTCTATCTGTTCCAACAGCACTAGAAAAACAACACTTGTCAAACTGATCTGTGAACATAGTGGTAATGTAATCAAGGACTAATAATTTTGGATTTACTACTAGTAACAGTTAATTGAAACAAAAGTCTTCATTTAAAGAGAAGAAAAAAAAAAAGATAGTTATTTAGTTAATATTATACAAGTGGGTGATAAGCTCCTTCCTATCCTACATATAATTCTGTTCCTTGCCAGAGAAAACACTTCCCACAAGCCCCCTCACCTCGTTTTGTTAGCATCTCACTCACTTTCCTGGAGGCTGTGTGGGAGCTGCTGTCCTGTTTTCTGCAGAGACATGCTCAATACGTCGGTTGAATTTGGTCTCCATGGACAACAACGACAAGTTTCCTATGCCTTAGAGTTGTACATAGTCAAGAAAAAAGAATTCAGAAATCTACCAAAAAAAATGATCTGATGTAGTGATAATGTTGTTTTTCTCTTCTGCTCACTTGCATCATTATTTGAAATGCTGAGGGGTACTGGATGACTCAGACTCCAGGGAAGTATGCATGAGCTTCACGCCTCCTCTTTAAAGCATCAAAGTAAAAAAGTGATTTTGTTACCTCATGCTCCTATCTCTCTCACTTTATATTTCTCTTTCTCTCTTATTTTCTTTCATTTCCCTCTTTCTGCTTCATATGTCATGACTAACTGGGAAGCATATGTGAACATTGCACATTAGAAGCCTGAACGTCCAGTGCATAGGTCAGTGCATATCAGTAAGCATAATTAACTTCTGGATGTGAACAAAATCTTTGCATAAGAGATATAATGCAATAGATGCATTTTTAAATAGATTTGTCATGTTGATAAAAACATTAAAAGACACCCAAACCATATTTCAAGAAGAAAAACATGGTTTTATAGACTTAAAGTAATACTGCAATATAAACTTCTGGGCTTTTATTGTGACTCAGTTCAGTTTTGCACATCCTGCTAATGTTACATAGTTATGTGTTGTTAATTTTTAGTGTGCTGCCAGCTGTAATCACTCTCACATAAAAAGTCAACTGCTACAAAGACGGCATGCTTCTGCTGTTAATATTTTTGAATCATAACACACTCCACATGGGCTACTCCCATGACATTTTTCAAATATTTGTTCACAACAGAGATGTGTGATTAATTATTTTTGCAAGACATCCATAAAACATGAAAAAGAATCATTCTTAAATAAAGTAGTGTGAGTTTTTCATTACTATCACCAAAACAAACAACTCTGTCCAGATTCTATACTTGGGGGAAAAAAAACCCCAAAAAACATAACCAACAAAACCACACCTATTTTTTCTATTTTGAGGCAGAAGGAAAATACATTTAAGTATACATTAAAAAAAAATAAAAAATAGTTAGTGGACTTAGACAGGACTCACAAAATAGCAATGGCTTCCATCTTACAAAAGAACACATATTTAGAACATTTCCCTATGATTATGAAAGGACATAGCTTCATCATCCTGCTCTGCTTCTGGTATTTCAAATCTAAGAATGTTCTCAGTCATCATATTTTATATGCAAGATAGAGCTCGTTTAGGTCTAGTTCAGATCAAAATTATTTCATTTTGTGTAAACTACTCAGATATTCTCCAGCTCAGAGACTGTATATCACATCCCTAGGATAAGTACCCTAAACAGTGTGCAGCAGTGAACTATCCCACAGTCCTGTTTTGTGCTTCAGTGAACATCTGTATTGAGTAGAAATGGACAAACTGACAAACCAGCTCAGAAATGTTACCCAAGACAGAGTCTTGAGAGTTAAGAGTTCAGATGATTGCTCTTACATTGATATTAAAGTTGTATTTGGTATTTTCACAACCTATTTCAACATTTTAGCATTGATTTCTCTTGTTGGGAAGGTATTCAGATTGTGCATGAAAGTTTAAATGATTCTGGTGTGCATCTGAAATATCAGAGACTGTGTTTGCTCTCCGTATTTCAAGACAGGAGAAGTTGAATCTGAGAATTTTGCATTCAATATAGATACCATAACTCAGCTATACATACATTCTCTTTTTTCCTCATATGGTTACAAAGTTGTACAGCAGTGTCATGGAGAACAGCCAGCACACAGGCTCCATTCTTGCTCATGAATCCTATGAAACACTTGAAATAAATATAGAATTCTGTTTTGTTTTGTTTTGTTTCAAGTTTAGAGACACAACCCTGGAAGTTTATACTCTGTTCCTCCACATTCTCACTGCAGAAATCCATGTGGACTTAATCTTATTTGCCCATGGGGATGAAGGGGATGATAGAGTTTACTTTATTTCTTTTTTTTATAGGTCCTCATAAAAGTAAGTAATGTGTCAAATGTTTAAAAAACTTGCAGTCCAGTACTGCTGTAACCTATATTGGTATAGATTTGGAACCACTTTCCTGGAGTTTCAATGACAGAACTATGCCTATAAATATCAGTAAGTTCTTGGAAAAATGTATTGCTTCAGAAAGAAAAATACAGTCTAGTCAACTAATCCTCCACTGTTGTCTCTTCTAAGAATTTTTGTTTGGCTATGTTATACTAATAATCTATGTAATATGCAGGAACATACTTAAGCAGTTGAATGTGACTGTATTATCAAGCAGCTAGACTATTTCCTGAGAGTATTTTGAAGGTGTCAATTGTTCACTTGCAGAATTTCAAGACATATTCAGGAGCTGGAACTTCTTGTGGACTAGTCTCAATAGTTTGCATAAAGTCAGCCTGTTTAGAGGGGAAGATGTGGATGAACATAGATGCAAGCTGTTCTGGGTCACCTGGTCTCTGTGACAAAAATGTATTTCATAATGTGTTTCATTTAACAGCTAAATCAACATGCTAAGGTCACATTCTATATTCAGAGATCAGTTAAAATCATTCCTTCACTGACACAATTTTTTTTTTAAATCACTAAAGTTTGGTGTATTTAATATATTTTTTGAAAAAAAAATGATTGGAGGTTATAAAACTATGCAGTATGAAGAACTTTTTTTTTTTTTTTTTTTTTCACAAAAGATCAGAGAATCCATCCTTTTGCAAAGCAATTAACATTGCTGCATGTCTTATGGTTAGTCAATGTTATTGATTATGCAGGTCTGAGAATCTATTGGCTATAGTAGGCATCATGTTGGTGTCCAAGGGACAGAAGTACCCTCTCACAGTGATCTTACAGATGAATCTTGATAAATGTGTATTATAATGTCTAAAGCATAATAATTCCTTCTTTTACATCATTATATGAGATAAATTTAAGAGAAATATGTATGAATGTGTTAAATTTATTCTAATTTACCACTTTCTTTTGGGTATTCCAACATCCTACTGACAAGGCAATGCAGAAATGAAGGTAAGGTCACTGATGGAGCTGTTATAAGAAAGACTTCTGTAAAGCTTCAGTCCTACAAAAACACATGAATAGCACATCATTCTCTTATCCATACATCTGTTCCCTTTACCACTCTAAAAGCAGAGAAAAAGCCTTATTTTGATGTTAAAAGAATAACTTTGAGGTACAACAAGTTTGAGGTATTTGTGGGAATAGAGTTACTTTTTTGATTCCTACAAGATGAAAATAATATAAAATACTGGAATAGACATTAAATAAATCTGATTTATAGGAATAGAAAGGAAAGAGAACTCATTATCCATTAAAGAAACAAGTCTTTTCCTGTTGATACCTATGCACTCCCAAAACATCAGCCAGCTTCAAAACCTGTCTGGCCATTAAGTCATTTCTCAAACATATTCTGTAGCTATATGGATATGTCATTTTATGCTTTCAAGGCTGTGCCATCTTGACCTTCAGAAAGCAATCTTGAAAGTAATCATGTCACAGTTCTCTTGCCTTCTTACAGAAAGATTCTTACTGGATTAGTTTTCTACAGAGGCATCTGAGTCATGTTTTCTGTGTACCAGCCTTTTGCATGGCTTCGGGAATATGGGAAGCAATTCACACATTTTCTGGGGATGCTTCTATTTTTTCTGTAATCATGTTACTGTCTGTACCGTTTCTCTCTTTTAGTTCTTCTGAATCTCCGTGTTTGCTCGTGATTGCTCATGTTCAACCTTTTGAAGGGAGGGTAGAAAAGGAAAGTTTAGTTAATCTGTTCCTGTTAAAAAATGTAGCTGAGATGTGTCTAATATGCTGCAAAAATTTACTCTATGATGTTAGAACAGACTGCTTTAAGTAAACTTGGGTTTAGGAATACCCTTGGTATCTCCAAAAAAAAAGAAAATGTTGGTGAAATGGTTTTTCTGAAGACATGTGAGAAATTAACTGGAATGAGGTCAAATCAATGACCTCTTTCTCTGTTGTTGCCATGATCATATTTTTGTAAACCCTGTGTAATTTTCGTTGTAGTCCAAGGCAGTCACCCGTTGCTGGTGTGTGAGGTGAAAGAGGAGGAAAAAATGTCAGTAAGGGGTTAAATTGTTTGGTCTACCAAGAAAGAAACCTGCATACTAAACTTTACATACACATTTTTTGAACTGCTTTTTGAGTCTTTATCATAGAATCATAGAATGGTTTGGGTTGGAAGGGATATTTAAAGGTCATCTAGTCCAGGCCCCCTGCAGTGAGCAGGGACATTTTTAACCAGATCAGGATGCTCAGAGCCTCATCAAGCCTGACCTTGAATGTCTCCAGGGATGGGTCCTCCAACACCTCCTTGGACAACCTGTTTCAGTGTTCCATTAATTTCATAGTAAAGAACATCTTTCTAATGTCCAATCTAAATCTACCCTGCTCTAGTTTAAAACCATTGCTCCTTGTCCTATTGCTACATACCCTTGTACAGTCCTTCCCCAGCTTTCTTATAGGCCTCCTTAAGATATGTACAACCTACTCTAAAGCAATGCATAATATAGTAGCTGCTGGTTTATTTGAACTCTGAGTGATTGAAGTTACACACATCATTTATAGAGAAGGAAAGGCTTTTCTATGTCATCCTTTCTAATTCTGGTCTTACTATAGATAGTTTTTTAAATTTTTAAAAAGTGCAGCGGTAAGATCATGGTGTCTCTGTGATACACAATACCAATGTGTATAAAATATGGGGTTTAGTCCTCACCTGAGTATCAAAGTCTAGGACAACAAAAGATTCAAACAAACAGCAAATATTTTAAAAATGAGTATTCAGGATTCATTAAAATGATTGAAAATTCTGGGTATGCAATTCCAGTCAACTTAATTGGGAACGTAACTCTAACCTTAAACCTATTCGTATTTCATTGCTGTTGCTTTTATCTTTAAAGGTGAATCCACCCACCTCAAAATAAAAAATACCCATCCCCGAAATAAAACTCTAACAGAAAAAAAACCTTAAACATTGAACTAACCAAAAAAACCCCAACAAACCTATATGTAGTTACAGCATTAGAATGGTGATAACTTTCTCTATTGAAAAATTGATTTTGTTTTTATGTTAAATTTCTAACATGACATAAAATTATTTTAAGCACTTACTAAAATTAGTAAAACTGTAAGATTGTAAAGGAACATAAAAAAATGGTGCTGAGAGTTTTTCACAGTATTTTCTTGTTTAAGGTTGGTATCACTCTCCAATTTTCAAAGATGTACTGGAATGCCAAACATGAACTGAACAATTTCCTTCATGGACTGTACTTTATTTCCACTTATCTTTTCATATAGTACTTAGTTTTCCCTAGAAAGCCAAAAAATTACAGATGACAAACAGAAGACGTGGACATTTATATAGTTCATTCTTAAGAGAACTGATCTGAGTATTTTTTAGCCAGTTCTAAAGAAAGCCACAGCAGTTACAAATAGAGACCTGTGTTTAGATGATAATTTATGATTCTAATAATGCCACTTATATGAATAACATGTTTCTTATAAACTGGGTAATAAACTATATGCTAAGACCATAGCAGGCCAATGGCACATTAGTTCCTGCATTTTTAATCAAATGTGGCTCTAGAGGCTAGGCACTGCAATCCTGCTTATATACCCCTTCATTGTTGGGCGGAGGGGTGTTGGGGGGTTAGTCACCCAAAATCATAATGGAAAAGTGTAAAGCAATATGCCTTAGCCTAAAATATCACTGAATCTTTCATTGCTATGTCATTGCATCACAGGAAGGAGAACATAAAGAAACTGTCATTTGGAAATGAATGACCTTTGCATTGAAGTAATAATAACAAAGCTCCTCAGAATCCTTCCAGATGAAAGATTCTGTATAAAGGTATGATTGTTAGTAGTGGTTTTCAGTTGCAGTGGTATTGTTTAGTTACGAGTTATAGAAAAACTGAGGAGAGAATTAGAATATTTGTGACCTAGTTTGTCAAAAATATTTTAGGTCATGATAATGTTAGGCTGACAGTTGGACTTGATGATCTTGGAGGTATCATCCAACCTTAAAGATTCTGTGATACTGTGACTATTATTGTTTTGTGGCTCCAAACATGTTTAGACCATAGATGTTTTCTTAAAACAATCTTTATGGAAAATAAATACTTCAGAAGATGTTTATTTATTTATTACTCTGTAGTTGTGTGTATATCTGGAAGGGAAAAAGATGAATCAGTTAGAAATGGAATATATGTGTTGAAGTTCCCATATGGAAAAAAAAGGTACTTAGCCCTATCTTACCTCTATGAAACACTTCAAATTCTAGTCCTGATCTACATTTTTACAAAGTTACAGTGGTGTAAGTAATTCTGTTATAAAGGGGTTTTTTTTGGTTGTTTGTGTTTTTTTTTTCTTCCTGAAATAGGCTACTAAAAGCACATTATTATCAACTAATATGATAAATCCTTCTTCAGAAAATAAACTTAATTCTGATGAAGTTTCATGTAAGAAAAAAAATAAAATAATGCTTTTAAAATATTGCATTATGTATTTCTGCATTGCCATATCCATTTTTTAAATTTCATAACAAATGAAGCAACAAAAGTCTTGAAAATAGTTCAGTGCCACCAAATGGAAGGTGACAATTATAAGTGCCTTGTTAGGGCAAAGGGTAATATGGATAAGGAAAGTAAGACTGGTTTAAAAGTAATTTAAAAACAAGTATGTTTTAACATCTGAAGATATTGTTTTTGCAGCTGATAGACTAGCTGGAGACTAGAGAAATGTGACTTTAACACCATTTGTTTCTAGAAATTTCTTTTTTGACCTCATAGTGTCATTTCATTGTAGACTGCAGGAGCTCACAATGTGTGCAATGAAGATGGTACATCTGGAGTTGTCAAAACTTAACACTGTATTTTCTTAAAATTTGGGAAATAGATTTTACTTTTTTTTCAGCTTCTCACTGAAAATGAGATTTAAAAAAAATATTTTGTTATTTTATTTTATTTTATTTATTATTTTATTTTTTAATCACTTGCTACGTAAGAACTTTTCAAAATTTCTGAACCACTGTAGGCAGTCCTTTATAGAAATAGTTTTCTTAGCATGTAAGTTCATTTAAACCAGAACTGTTTCTTTTAATCTCAAGATTTTATACTAGAACAAACAACATGGTAATAAATCCAATTCTTACCTGGTTAAATTGTTCACTTCTTCCTGTCAAGTAACCATTTGTACTATTTTTGTAGGTTGGTTTCTACTGAGCTCCCATGCCACCAAGAGACATAATTCATTTGACTTTTATTTCTATCCATCTAGATTCCTGCTGTTCTTTCCCAGCAGTCCTCTTCTGCTTCATTACCTAAGCAATACTATGAAATCTGTATGGAGACGATAAAGTCAATTGATCTGAAAATGTTTCTTAGTTTGTGTAATGCTGCAGGTAAGGCCAGGATGTTTTATTAAAATATAGTAAAATTGTCATATCAGAAGTCTAGGAGAGCACAGAAAGGCAAAATATGTTTTAAAAATCTAATTTAAAATAAACTTAAACATTGTCTGTTTTGTTTCTATTACCTCCTCATTAATCTTCATCCAAAATATTTCAATCTAGTTCATTCATGGGTGTTTCAGATTTTTTTGCAAGTGTAAATAGCATCTATGTAACTGGGCTAATCATGCCAGCAAGTGAAATGTATTATTACATCAATTAGAAAACAGGATTTATGGGAAATGGGATTTCAGAAACGAAGTGAATTTTTCTCTTTAAGCAAGATACCTTTCACCATGAAATAGGTTACAGTTTGAAAGACTGAAGCAAAACTAAACACATGGTTTTGAATTGAATTCACACACCAATAATTGTCATCCTATGTTACTGAAAACTCCTTGACTGGAGATAACCATAGTTTTATCCATTATTTTTCTTCTCTTTTGTGGGTGACACTTCATTACTGGAAGCCTGTTCCCTTTTTTTCCTTTGCCCCATAATTCAGATTCTTGGCACACCACATTGAATTTTATGGTTAAGGGTAAGGCAAATCATTCACAGCTGGCTGTTGGTTAGGTGCACTCTGTGTATAAAGAATAGTCAACTTGGTGTTGCTTCAATCCAAAATCAAGTGTTCCCAAGGCTCTAGCATACACGTGACAATTTTCATGCCCATTTTTCTTCTTCCTTTACCATTTTGAATGTGTGGTTGACACTTTACAGTCAGTGTTGTCTAAACACTGATGCCTGGAGCCAAATGGGTCTGAATTGGTAATCAATATATATTGCCCCAATGGGAACATTAGTTTGATTTTCCATTATTGTACTCTTTCTTCAGCAATATAGACCTTAATTTCCAATAAAGGTAATAACAAAGGATTTGAAGTAATGGTATTTAACTTTTGGAATGGTGGGGATGTTGTAAATCATTGGAGCTTACATTTTGAAATTTATCTGAGCTCCACTGGCAGCACTTATTCAAACAGAACATTATTTTTTTTTTCTGTGTTGGCAAATAAGCTCTATTTCTAAGCAGAGATATAATAACAAAATATCCATCCACTACCTATAAATCAACATTTAGATACCTGTCCAGGTGCTGAAAAGTCAATTTGGACTTATATATCCAGGACTTGTCTATTTAATTGTTAGGCATTATTAAAGATATTCCAGATTGTCTTTTCTCCTGTGTTTTAGTAGAGCTGTCAGTTTCCCATTTCTCTGTCCTAGAACAAACACCAGGAAGCAGTAAAGCTTTGTATCATTTGGCAAGAAACCCTAGCATGCAGGATGACAGATGAGCATAGACAGCTTGTACTGTGTCTAGAGCTGTTAAGAAAGAAAGCCTGCTTAGAGGCTGCCTATGTCAGATCTATGCCTGGTGGAGAATCTTAATTGGTAGCAAGCTAAATGGAGATTTATAGGTAATATCTGCTACCTTGACACAGTTCAGGAAATGCAAAGGAAATACACAAGGCCAGAAAACGGCCTTCTCAGTCAGTGAAATGAGGTTTCATGTTCACTGCTCCTTAATGTCTCTTGGTCAAGCTTGCTCAGATTGCAAGTTAAAGCATGGGCTGAGTGTTTTTGTGGGTTTTACTTTAAACTGACACCTCTACCAGCATGATCTGGGATGTAAGAATCAACTGGTCTCTCTGGTTCTTACATCATCTGGAGTTATGAAGATTCTTGGACTGAAACTTTATTGAGGTACATGTGCCAGAAAACAAATCTGGCTTGTACATTCTTTTTAGGGTATCTCTGAAAAGTTTAAATACTGTGGTGATTCCAAACAATTGATAATGGTGAAATCTTCTTAAACAGTCTGACTTTTAATTAACATAGATTAATGAGATTCTTTACAGGAGTTTTACATTAAAAATAACTTAATAAGTCCATAAAATAACTTACACAGAAACTTAGTGAATTATGGTAAATTATTTTCTAAGTTCTTCAAGTCATAAAAAAAAAATTCTTGCTAGAGCAAATATTTATTGGCAGCAAGATTTTTTTTTTGTAAAACATATAAGACACACAAATTTCATTATCAGAGGAAAACAGTGCCTTTGTATATAAAGTAAGATGAAAGATATATATCACTATAAGTCCTATTAATTTTCTCAAGTGTACTTTTTCTCATGGCTTTTCAATAGTTGCATTTGAAGCAAATAAATCACTTGAAAAATTTCAAAGATGAGACTGTTACTCCACTCTTCCCTCTATATATGTCTAGTTTGCATCAGTGATGGCTCATGCTTCAGTTGTTTCCTTAGACATTGAACTCTTCTGTTGGTAGCTGCCATAATTTGGAAAGCCATCCTTTTGTTTGGCAAAGCACATTTCAAATATGATATGGTTTTCAAGTTCAGTATTGAAGACACTGACATCCTGCTTTTCTTTCTCAGCAGAATGCTGACCTCTTAATGCCTGATAAGCTCTTTTGTTTTCATGGGTATGAACATCTTGCTTTAGACCATAAAGTGTAAAATATTCTAAACAGATGGACGTAGCAGTTCAGTGGTCTATGAAGTCCAAAACTATTTTAGATTCTTTGAGATTTAGTCCTATTCATGTGCATTTGAATTTTTTCCCAATTTAATCTAATTTTATATTTATTCACAACAGAGTAAAAAAAACCAATAGAATTTGTCTGTCATTATTCTAAGTGATCTATAGATAATATAACTTACTTATAGCAACTTATGAAAGAAAATGAAATAATAAATTTGTAAACAAATTGACAGTATTGAAGGAAAACACTGAACTAGTTAGAAAAAAAAACATATACGGAAACCTAATTTTAAGGTAAAGCAATCACAGAAATGTTTTTTGATTTATACTAGCTTTAAGGATTTAGAAAGCAGTTGTTAATAAATCTATGTATTCCCAAGTTACTTCAGAGAGTCCAATTTGTATGAAAAATAGTCACTATGTCTCTCTCATAAACTAAATTTTTTATAGAAAACAAAACAGAGATTATGGCCATATACATGACAAATGGGTGACACTGTTGCCAATTCAGAGTAGAAATTTGTCTCAACACATCATTATTCCTTCTTAGTGCTTTGACCAAGAGGTCAAAGAGGTCTACTTAGTGTTGTAGACTCTGGATCTCATGCTGCTTTTCCTTGTAAGTGCAAGTAAACATTAAAAGGGAAGAAACAAGTAAACATAAAAAAACCCAAAACAAAACAAAACTAAACAACAAAACCACGAACAAACAAAACACCAGCTTTGAAGCATTTTGTTTCATCATTGTGTGGATGAAAGTCAGAAAATCTTCCTTTTCAGGCTGCACTCTTACTGAAAGCAGCTACCTGCAATCTTTGGAAATGAATGGTAGTATCAGCAGTACTCCTGGCCTGGCTAAATGTGGTAGCCCAGCCATTTACTTGAAGTCTTCTGAGCTCAGGTAAGTTTAAAGATGTCCAAAGATGTAGTTAAAGAACTCAGATTCCAGAAGGTGTTACTATATTGCAATCTATTTCATATATTGACTCAAGGATAACATTCTTATGAGTTGTTTATTGGTAATCAGGCTAAGGAAAAGCTTCACTCTACACTTTCTGTCTTGGATAAACAAATTGTTGAGTCATAGAGATAAGAAGAAGGTGTATCAGGGAACTTCTTTAATCATCATAGATGAAATTAACTCTCCAGTAATATGACAGAAAGACAAGACAAGAAAAAATTACATTCCCCTTTTCTTTATTTCTTGTTAAAATATCGGTACACATTATAGCATTTCTGACTGCCTGCAATTAGAACTAAGGCTTAGTATTACAAATGTAGTGAAACATTGGAAAGAAGTATTGAGAGTCTTTCAGGATTCAACTGAAATGAACATGAGAGTTAAAGTTTACATTCACATAAGTCCTAGCAATAATTTATATATTAAACAAATAATTTCTAGTGTCTCAGTGCAGTCACCAAGAAAGAAAAGATGTATTTCTTGCTGCCCTCATGAAAAACTATTTTGGGACTATTGAAAAAAAGCCTGCTTCTTTAAAGAGTATGCTGGCCTGGTCCTCAGCTGATTCACAGTGTTTTATAGATGCTATAAATATGGTGGTGCAAAACATACAAAATTTCAAAGATCAGTTGCATACTTGTGATATGATCCAGCAATGAGATGAAGTCAGTCAGCAATGAAAGCAAATGAAGGATGGTTAGTATATTCTGCAGGACTTGCTCACATTCTTGAATCATCAATCTCCAAATAAATTACTATGATAAACCTTCTGTAATAGGGAACCTCCATAAAAGCTACATCTCTGTAAACAGCACAGTGAACAGCAGAGCATAAAACTAACAAATGTTTTATATTAAAACTTCAGGATCAATAACATTTTTAAGATGTTATCAAATAAAGCATTCAGTGTTGAAAATAACAGCCTCAGTTAATATACAGAAATGCAGTTGCAGAGCCAAAATTCCTATTGTTCCTTAAAGTTTATACTGCACTGTAATAAGAAGATGCTCAATAGAAACTTAAATTAACTACAGATGAATTTAGAAGAAATAAAATATATACATAGGTCAAATAATAACCCTTTTCTGCTTTGTGATGTGAGTCTTCCAGGTGAGGAGTACACTCTTCATACTTGTTATTCTCAAGGGAAGAGAGAAACACTACCATGAAAAGTTTGCATAGCTCAATGGAAATCTGAAGTGTAGGTGACACGTGTTCTCACTGTATACCAGATGCAAAGATCTGATATTGTCAGATTAGTGAAGCATCGTTGCTTCAGTTCTCAGAAGGAAACCCTTTCCAGCTGTTGGAATGAGGTGATGGAATAAGATTAATTAGAAGCAGAGAACAGTGTCAGCTTCCTGAGACACAGATAGCTGAGCTGTTCCTCTCAAGATGAGATTATTTCCTTGTCTACATCAATTAGAACTCTACATGGAAACATTGTATATGGTACAGAGACAAAACTATAAACTGCTCATGCAGTCATTTGGGGTGCAACTTGGTTCTGGATTTAGACGCCTACCTACAGACATCTCATGTTCCTCATGGATGTCTCCATATATGTCCAAGACGTTGAAGCTCCCCTTATAGTCAGTGCGGACCTACTGACATACTTAGAGTCTAAAGAACAATAAGGCTTTGCAAATCCTAAGTGTCTACCCTTAAAGTCAACATTTCTCACCTATTTAGCACCCAAAATTTATCTTGTTCATTAAAAATATAAAAGCCACTATAGCATTAGACAGTATTACTGTTTTCATGAAGTCTACCTTGATCATTTTCTTCTCTATGTTCTTTTTTTTTTTTTTAACAGAATGGTGATAAAAACTTTAAAAAGGAAAAGAAAAAATATTTTTCATGTATATTTTCCTGAAATGTTAGCTGTAATGAAGAAAATCACTAAAATATCTGGACAAATCCATGCAATTATTTGCTAATTAATAATAAAACAGTACAAATTTTCATCTTTTCTTTACCTTCTTTCATTTTTTTCCTATTTTTCCATATTCCTTCCTTCCTTCCTTCCTTCCTTCCTTCCTTCCTTGGAAAAAAATAAAAATGTGTTTATACAGGCCTAAATTTTCAGTGGTCTGATAATATTCCTGAAAAATTCTAACATCTGAATCTAGGCCGAAAAGACCTTATCCTAATAAAACATAATTTTAAAAATTAGTCCAATTAATTCACTCACTAACTGATAAGAGATACTGATGACTTTCCTTGTCCAGGAGTTATCACGTGGGAAAAATACAGGGCAAAATACAGCAACTGAGAAAGAAATGTGTTCTGAGAAATAGAATGATTTAGTACTAAAATTTAAAAACTGCATAAATTCATATTTGTTTTTTCTAAGCTGGAGAGCAAGAAGTTAATAAATTTTAGCAGGTAAAATTAGAAGTCATTCTGATCCTCAGGTACAACACTAGAAATAGATGTGGAAAGAAAATCTTGATTTTCACCCTGTCCAGGCCATTGATTCACTCTTGACTGTGCTTCATTTTCCTTATCTATGAAATGGAGATAGCAAAACCCTTTTTCCCCATTCCAACTGAAATGAGAAACCATTTGATGTGTGTAATATTGTGTTTCTAAGATTAAAACATATACTGTAACATTTTATTTTTTACTCATGTTTCTCAACACTGATGCCGATGCTGTATAAACTAAAAATGGGTACATGGAAAAGTCAGATTCAATAACTTCATTCCTCTCCCTTTTTATCTAGATGATATCACTTTTGATCAGAGTGTAAGCATTTAATATTTCTTATTATAAAATAATATAACTTGATCTTGGTAGAGAAGAATGAGATTCAGAAAACTGAACTGTCAAAAGCCTGTGCTAATTTTTTAAATTAAATTCTGTCTCACTTTAAAAGGCACAATGACTTTTTATTTACAAAGCAGCTTATTCATTCAGCTCTTTTTTTGCCCCCCTTGAGCTTGTCAGAATCTGTTAATGTTGATACAGTTTGACATTTTGCCCAGAATGCATCAAAACACAAACCTGAGAATAGAATGCGGCCATTAACAATTTAATAACCTGTTGCAATACTTTTTTCCACATCAGCAGTGTCACAGTTGATAATGGTGTAATTTTTACCTTTACTGAATGAGACGAGACTATTTACTTTACACGTCATGGTTCCTAAAGTGCTTCAGAACTGTAACTAGTGAGAAGTTTCATTTTTAAGTAGTGGCTAGTTGAAAATGTCAGAATCCATAAGTATACTTGAGCTGAAAACTGACTAAAAGGAAAAAGTTTTGTCTGAGGTGTAAACATGAAAGTCTGGATTCAGGATAGTAGTAGATACGCATGTGCTATATCTGAAGAATATGAAAGCCATTAATATTCATAGAAATTCTTTCACACATAAGCTCAGCATAGATAACATACTTTCATGGCGAAATCTCAAGCTTCTATTCATGTCTTAGTCTTGGTAAAAGTCACAAAGGCCTATGAAACCATTTACAGATTTCAACAAGCTTTGACTCTTACATTGTAATTGGAAATAAAAAAGCTTTGTATGGAACATGTGTTTTAAAACTGTTTCCATAATCAATGTCCAGTAGTACATTTTGGCTAAAATGAGTAATATTTTAGGCAAATCATGGCTAACATGAAGTACATACTGGTTTTAATGGTGGCTTTTCCAAAAGATGAAAGTTGACATGAATATTTTAAAAAAATTTATCACTCCAAGAGTGTTTGAGTGGAGCAGAAATGTCTGGCGAGGCTGTCCAATATTTTACCAGTGCTTAGTATAGACATGCTGCAGCAGGCAATTGTGTAGCTTTCTCCTGTCTCCTGTCTAAGAGTGTGTTTTTTCCTTGGTGATGCTTACGGGAAACTTTCCTAGACCATTGCTAATCCACCACAGTCTATTGCACCCAAACATAATCCAGTGCTCACGATTCGTTTTACAAAAACTGCTGTAATCTGAAGGAGTCCATATCTGTGTTGTTTCAAATATATTTCCATAGACTAACATCTGATTTTGGTTATACCTCTATAAATATACAATAACTTAATTGGTTTTCATGGAATTCTTGCCAGTTTATATTGGTCTGTGTGCATACTTTAGAAGCAAATCTAAAAATAGGTAATTCTTTTTCTCTTGTAGTATAGGAAAAGCTTTAAATAGAGGTTCTTTAGATACACTTCAAAAATTCTATTCCATATTGACACCTGCTCTTAGTGTGATGCTGACTGCTTCACAAAAGTTCTGTCATGATATCCCTATATTCTGTATCTACACTCTTCTTCATTTACAGCCATTGAGTTATTATTTATGCCAGTTGATAATCTACTTCCTTGTGTATATATTCAATATAAAAAAGTGTAAGAAATTTTGTTCTGGCTTCTGCTGATTGAGAATTCCTCTTATACAAAGAAATCTTACTTCTTTGAGTAATATTTCTCTGAGGAAGTCAGTTTTATTTCTTAGAAAGTATGGATTTTCATGTAGATTTTTAATCTTTCTAGAAAAAAATTAGAAAAATACTTGTCCACTGGAGACATAATATTATAATAGAGTATTGGAATATTTGTTTTACATTTCAAACTGGAATAATTTATGAAGTAGTTTTTTTCATGATACTGTTTAGATTGAATCTGCTAATTCTTTATCATAGTTCTGAGTATAGTTTTGGTAGAGCTATGCAAAATCCTATTTAGAGATTCTCTGTGATGATCACTGTAAGGTCATTGCTTTAGGTATGAAACATGCCCTGTCTATTTCAAAATTTAATTGGGTTTTATAAACTTGCACTTATGTGGGCAGGCATCATTGCAGGAATATTGCACTTTCTGATTGCCGTCAAGCTGGAAACATCTGACATATTTTTTCCTAATGGTAGTTAGCATAGTAGTTAGTAGATGGTGTAATAAGCTCTCCCAAGAGATAAAACAATCCCGGACTATATCTATTTAAATAATAGAATCATCATACAATGGTAGGGGTTGGAAGGGACCTCTGGAAGTCATAATGTCCAACCCCCCCTGACAGAGCAAGAATAAGGTAATAATTTCTTTTAATATCTTCATCATAAATGCATTTATTAGCCTACAAAATATGTCCCTCCACTCTTGAAAAAACACATACTGGATTAAGCTGCACAATCTTTTTATTACAACACACTTTCACAATCTCTGAAAGGAGATGTTGGGGTGAGATTGCGTATGTGTCTCTGTATACATATAAAAGAGTCAGACCTACATAAAAATTCAGACTCAGTACCCATCCTCAAATGATTAGAAATAGGTAGTAGATTAAATAGCAACAGATTAGAATTACATTAGAATGAATTCTTTCATGGATTCTTTCATTCACTTCTTTAAGCACTAATTTCTCATCTCATTAAAAATTTACCAAACTCTCCCAAAAATTACTATCTAGTGTATGGGGTAGCTCAATTGGAAGATATTATATTTGTCTGGGTCTTTTTTGGTTTTGTTGTTGTCTGGTTGTTTTTTGTTTGTTTGATTGATTGATTGTTTTGGGTGTTTTGTTGGATTTTTTTCTTTGTTTTCTGTGTTTTGCTTTCAGATCCAATGTGATTTGTCTTTAATTCTTATTGAAAAATATCTGATTCAGTGTGCAGATACTGTAAACATTTGGATGATATGCCTGGAAAGGCATTCAGGAATATAAAGTGCAGTTCTAGTTCTGGTTTTCTAGTATGAGGTATATTTGTTGTTCGCTATGAACCCATTCAATAACTCTTCACAAATTTGAACCTTATTTTACAACCCTATTTCGTCCAGGAGATATTATATCTCATTCCAGGGTGTAGCATAGCTGATGGCTTCTGTAGGACCAATTAAATACGATGTGTGCTTTAGGTATATTTCTCTGACACTGCCTTCCTTCATTTCACAACTCAGTTTTGTGTAACAAATGGAAACCTTACCATGAAATGGGCTTAGCACTCTCAGACTGTTTTTTGAATTTGTACAACTCTGCCTTTATAGCACCTTGATAAAATTATACTGATGCTGTAGTCTGATGTCAAGGGGAATTTCCCTGTTGTCTGAGAAACAGCAACACCTCAAGACCATTAGGAGAAATAGATAATATGATGTATCTTCTCTTGTATAAATAGCGACATTGAGAGTTGCCATTAGTATTCCCTAACATGCAACAAAGTTAAAGGTTATCATCTGCTGCAGATTTAATGGATTGCATTAGAATTGCAGCAAATGACCCTTGCAACTCCTTTAAACTTGATCGATCACAATGTAATTGTCAAGGCAGAATAGCAATTAATTTTCATTAGTCGGGGAAGTCATTAATGCTTGCTGTTAGGGAAAATGACTATTAGATTGAAACGGAAAGGATTCAATAATTTTTTACAATTAAAAAAGTTGGCCTAATTTGAGTGTTCCATATGTGCAGAAGAATATCATTGTGGCTCCATTACCATGTGCTATTCCCGCTGTGATGCAAAAAGAGTTGAGTATATCCCTTTTCATGCTCAAAGGGAAGGCATTTATTACAGTTTCTACTGGGAATATTATTTTTAAAGAATGCTCCATCAATTTAATTTTTTTTTTTCTATTGCCTTTAAATATATGCTGAAATGTAATGCTATGGTGAAAGGCGTGTTTCCCGAAGTCAAAATGCTATTTGTTTTTCCTTTGACATACAGGGCTTTTTTTCCTGAATAAGACAGAGGAGTTGATATATCTCAGGAACATTCAGCTGCCTTGGTAAATACTACATTGCCTAGCAATGACAGTTAGCTGTGATATAGCTACTTGACATCATAGGTGATATAATGATGCTCTTTATTCATGAAGCACACTTCTTCTGAGAACTTAAAAATATTTTTTCAGATGGTACCTTGCAAAGGTCCTAACAAAATATGCAAGTCAAATTGAAACAGAAAATCAAACCCCTTAAACTCCAAGATAGAATTTTTGTAAATGCTTGTAAAATCTTGTCTAATTTCTCTTCAGATTTAATTAATTGGTACTATTTTTCCAAACCCTTGCTATCAGGATGCACTTTGATGGGATAAGTTTTATTATCCTAAAAGCATATTCCATTTCAATATTTCATTTTTAATACCTCTGTAAATGTGCTTTGAATTAATTTGAGTAGGAGATGAAATTTTCTAGGTTTGATGCAGTCCCTCTTAGACTAAATCCAACCTGCATTTTAGGTACCTAATTAACTGGTCTTTCTTTTTAGTACAAATCATCATGCCTTGTAAATAAAATGATAGAAAGCAGTAGTATTTGGATGTTTTCATAAAACTGTCTATCTCAGTTTAGGTCAATAAACCTCTAAAGGTTTTTAAAAACACTTTATGTTTTTACTTGACTAAAGGAATACAGACATTGCAGTGAGTAAGTCACTGAAAAGTTATGTGCTTAAGACATGCAAAATTTGAGTAAATTGCCTCATCATGATGACTAAAACATATCAAAGAAGATATATTAATTTTATTTACTATACTAAGAACAGTCTAGAAAGGTAATGGCAAGCATGAAAGTATAATATTCTCAAATATACCTAAGGTAATATTCATAGGGGTAAGTCTAAGACTGTAGACCTCAGAAGTTCGGTAAGCTTTTTGAAGGCTATTGAGTAACTACAATTACATGGATTTCAGACCTGGACATGTTGACTTGGATAGTCTTTTAGTCTTTTCTGGGACACTTTTTTTTTGTGTCATGGATGTTAATGGGAATAAGGTACTTAGCTTCTTTTGTAAATGCCTCTAAGAACCTTATTTTCACCTTTAGCAATCTAGAACAGGTTTCAGATCATTTAGTTTAACAGGTACTTCAGCTTCACAGAATCACACAGAGTCACAGAATGTCTTTGGTTGGAAGAGACCTTCAAGATATCCCATCCAACCTTTGACCTAACACTGCAAGCTCACCACTAAACCATGTCCCTAAACACCATGTCCACACACCGTTTAAATGCCTCCAGGGATGGAGACTCCACCACTGCCCTGGGCAGACCATTCCAAGGTTTGATAACCCATTCAGTGAAGAAATGTTTCCTAATATCCAGCCTAAACCTCCCCTGATGCAGCTTGCATCCATTCCCTCTGGTCCTGTCACACGTCAACAGGGAGAAGAGGCTGTCCTCCTCCTCGCTCCAACCTCCTTTCAGGTAGTTTTAGAGAGCAATAAGGTCTTCCCTCAACCTCCTCTTCTCCAAACTAAACAATCCCAGCTCCCTCAGACACTCCTCATAAGACTTGTGCTGCAGGCTCTTCACCAGCCTCGTTGCCCTTTTCTGGACACACTCCAGCACTTCTGTCCTTCTTATAATGAGGGGCCCAGAACTGAATGCAACATTCAAGGTGTCACCTTACCAGTGCTGAGTACAGGGGGATGATCACCACTGATGAAGGCCATTGGCCTTCTTGGCCACCTGCGCGCACTATTGACTCATATTTAGTCGACTATCAATCAATACCCACAGGTCCTTTTCCAACTTGCAGCTTTCCAACCACACATCCCCAAGTCTGTAGCCTACCATGGGTTGCTAGGACCCAAATGCAGGACCTGGCAGTTGAACCCCATGCAAATAACCTCAGCGCACTGATATAACCTGTCTAAGTCCCTCTGTAAATCTTCCCTACCCTCTAGCAGATCGACACACGCACTTAGCTTGGTGTCATGAGCAAATTTTCAATGAAGGAAAAGAGATAGACAGGAATTGGAATTCATTTGATCTATTTTGATGTCAATACAGGGAGGAGGTAAATGATAGCTCAACATCATCTTATAAATTCTCCACTGATTTTAAGGGAAACTGAGATGACTAGATCAAACGTAGATGTCTGTATCATGACTGTTTAAATATACATGAACAGCTCTTCTAATGGTGTTATAAATCTGACCTTTCCTGACTTAGGAGTCTGAAACAATTTCAAAAGCTACCACTTAGATGCCTAAAAGTCCTTGAAGTGACTAACTTGATTCAAGATTTGAAGTAACTTTTTAAAAGGTTCCCCTTTGTTATATAATATTTACTTTCTCAGTTGGAAGATTTCCAATTGCACTATCATCGCATAGGATATATTGTTCTGCAGTTTGATGAATTGCCTCTTTTATAAAACAAAAATATGTTCAAGATGTGTGTGTGATAGTCTAATCCTATTTTTAGGTATGTGGCAATCTAGTTGTTCCAATTTTAGAAGAATATTTTCCAAGTTGAAATGTAAACCAAAACTCTTTCTAATGTTCAATGATGGTCAGCATTCAACACTTCCTGTAGAAAATGAGGTTCAGCAGTTCTGAAATTTGAATATTTAGGAAACTAAGGCTTCTTAAAATTAATTAAATACTCAATTCATACATTATGTGACTAGGCATTTAACTTATTTGAAAAAATAACAATTCCACTATTTTACCTGATACTTTACTGGCAGTTCACCTGGTTATCCTGTATATGGTATGTAATGGCACTCAGGATGATCTGCTCCATGACATTCCCTGGCACCGAGGTCAGACTGACAGATCTGTAGTTCCCTGGATCCTCCTTTTAGCTTTTCTTGTACATGGCAGTCACATGTACTACCCTCCTGTCCACTGGCACCTCCCCAGTTATCCAAAACTGCTGGTAAATGATGGAGAGAGGCTTGGTGAGCACACCCACCAATTTCTTCAGTACTCTCAGGTATAACCCATCTGGCCCCATAGACCTGTATATGTTTAAATGGTGTAGCAGGTCACTGACTATTTCCTCTTAGATTGTGAAGTCCATTTTGTGGCGCCCCCCCCCCCCCCCCCCCCCCCCCCCCGCCCCCCCGGCCTCCCGGTCGCCACGCTGCCCCTCGGTTGTCAAAATTGCCTAAGCGAAGCTAA
>WUAM01000431.1:16571382-16589257 GCA_024336885.1 Actenoides hombroni
CCCCTTCCCCCACGACCCTTTTATTTTTTATACGTTGTTGCAGCTCCCTTGCTTTCTCCCCTTAGTTGTGTGTGCCCTTTTTTTGTCGCCCCCCCCCCCCCCCCCCCTTCCAGCTCAGGGGCCTGGGTGTCTAGGATACAACTAGTTCTACTGCTAAAGAATGATGCAAAGAAGACATTAAGCACCTCAGCCTTTTCCTCAGCCTTTGTCACTATGTTTCCCACTGCATCCAGTACAGGATGGATATTCTCGCTAGTCCTCCTTTGTTGTTAATGTATTTACAGAAACTTTAAAAATTATCTTTAACAGCAGTAGCCAGGTTGAGTTCTAGTTGGGCTTTGGGTCTTCTAATTTTCTCCCTGCCTATCCTCACTACATCCATGTAGTCTTCATGAAGCCTGCCCCTTATTCCAAAGGCCATAAACCCTCCTTTTGTTCCTGAGTTCAAGTTCCTGAGATGAGTAGGACTGTGTTCTTTGGAATTGATGGAGTGTTCAGATGGACTCATGTTTCTCACCTTATTATATGCTTTGGTGTGAATATGTTTCTGTTACAAGACTGACTAGTGTAAGTCAGACTTCCTTCTGACATTTTCTGTCACTCAGAACTGAATCCTCAAATCATTATGCACATTTGAGTCTAAACATTTGTGGTTTTTAAATGAAAGTCAGTGGATGAAATCTAGTATTTCCATACAATGTATTATATGGTATGCATTAATGGTAAAGCAGTATATTGTAATCAAAAGTTTCTGTGGGAGCTGCTGTAGGCAGACTTTTTGACTGGATAAATCCTTTTCTATTAAAACAAATGATTTTGTTTTTCCTGAGATGGAACACATATAAGCTGCCATAAATCGTATTTCATAGTATTAAAAAAAAAAAAAAAGAAAAAAAGAACAAAAGCTTTGTCTTCTCACTTTTTATACTTTCACTGATCTTATTTGATTTCTATTTAAAAAAATGTGTTCTTGCACTACTGACCTGTCTTCAGAGAACTACTTTTAAAATAACAGGCATTTTTCTTTCTTTTTTTTTCTATTGTTGAAATTATTAAAAGCACAGTATTTATTTATTAATTATCTTTAAACAGTGATGATATTTGAAATGAAAAGCCACAAGCTGTATGTCCCTGGAAACTTGTAACGAAAAATTCTGAAGAGAAAGCTTTCTAGTAGCTCTCTTCTACTTTCTAAAGATATAAAAAGCTTAGGAATAGAACAAGAAGTGGGACCTTGATGTTTTTCAGAGCAGACTGCTACATTATTCTCATGTGTTAGACGCAGAGATAGAGAATACAAGCTAGGGATCAGTCATAAGATGCAGATCTTGTGAACTGGATAGCTAACCTTACCAAGGATCATGTTAAATGAGCAGAAAAACAACCTCAATGAACTCCTGAGATCCGTTAGAAATGTCTTGTGTAAGATGAGTATGTAGAGGTATAGAAGCAGCTAAAACAAAAGCCTGGTTTTTCAGAATTGACAAAGTCTTCTAAGCACAAGCCCTGGCATCTGGAGAACCATAGACTCTTTAAGTTTCAAGGTTACATTCAGATACGTCTACACCAACAAAATAAGTTCAAAAAATCAATGCAATGAATCTACATTGTCATTGCTAATGTGTGATCTAACTTATTTTATATATTGTGTTGCTTACTATTTTGCATTATACAATGTGTTTTAAATATACCAATTTTATAGAGTCATAGAATGGTAGAGTGGTTCTGTAGTAAGGGACCTTCAAAGACCACCTAGTCCACCTTCTCTGCCATGGACAGGGACATCTTTCACTAGATCAGAGCCCCATCCAACCTGATCTTGAACATTTCCAGGGATAGGGCATCCACACTTCTTTGGGTAATCTGTCATGATGTCGCACCACCCTCACTGTCAAAAATATCTTCCTTATATCCAATCTAAATGTACCTTCTTTCAGTTTAAAAACTGTTGTTCTTTGTCTTGTCACGATGGGGCAGGAATCAGGTCCTACCAAATGGTTTGCCTTTACACAACTGTGTGGAAAGTTAGGAAAAGTATGTATTTTTCAGTGATTCAGTCCAGTAAATAAAAGATATAAGAAGAAATTTCAGTAAAATATTAGCTTTTCTTTGTGCTCTGATGTGCCTTTATGTAATTTCCATCAGTTATGTGTTGAATAAATACCAGACAGTTGATCAGATTTTTGACGTCAGTCATCACCTCTGCAATTGCCATCTAATATGTTAAGGCCATTCTGAATTAATATTGGAAGAGAAGAATATCGTAAGCCTTGAAATTGGATCAGAGCAGTTTATTTTTGGAGTGTTAACTCTTCTTTTCTTGTGAGAATAAATCATTTTCATTTCCTGTTGAAATCCTAGAAATAAGAAAGAGGTATCAGCATTTTAATTACTCCGGTTTACTGTGAAAATATTTAATTACACCTCTTATTACTGTATGGCTTGGATAGTTAGTTGTCATCGGCATTTGAAGAAAGTTAAATAAGTTACTATTCAAAATTGGGAATTAATGAGATCATATTTTAACTCAGACTCTTTTCTTTCTCTACTTGTGAATCGGGATGTTGGTATTTTCTCTTCTGTGTATATCAACACTTTATTAAAGGAATACTATGTAAAGTTAAGCAGTATGAAAGCATGATAAGATGTCTATACAACTTTGATTTGGTCTCCATTTTGCATACGCATTGTTAGAGTCTTTAATTACATGCACATATATGATTTTTCCATTTAAGCAGTGCTTTTTAATTAAAAGCCATAGTATAACTCTTTCTTCTTCATTATCTTCACTTCTCACTAAAAAAAGCACACAACATTTCCCAGAGATTCCTGCATGATACTTATTTCTGTCATTTTTGAATGCTTCACAAATATTCATTTTCTCTGAGAATCTTTGAGCTAAAAGAATTATATTTTTCCATATGTTTTAGATCAGAAGAGCAAGGATGGAGAGATTAAACATCAAACAAATCTGCTCACATAAAATGAACAATCTGAGACACACATGGCCTAGTTTTTCCAAATATATGATAGTGAGGAATTAAAAAAATTAAATCACCCCAATTTACATTGTGATTTTGAAGCTTATCACTTCTCCAAATACTACTCCCTGGTCTTAAAAGGGTCTTTCAGCAAATGGAGAATATGGTACTAGTGAGCACCAGCTGTATGTCTGAGGTGAAGCATTTACTTATACATGACTGTATAGCAGAAGGGAAGACACAATTATACAGGTTGTCGTTCAGCTCTTACTCCTCTGGCTGCTCTTCTCTTTGGATTTGTGAGTGCATTCATTATTCACCATAGGTAACCAAACTCCTTTCAAAAGTAAATGCATTGAAAGCTATCCACATGATGTTATCTATTTTCAGACTCTTCCTGGACAAGCTCAGTATTTCAATATAATATTTTGTTTATATATATATACAGTGTCATATATTTATAGTATTGAAAACAGTGTTGAGAAATTAATTTTACTCACCAGAGTGAAAGTCGTGTGTACTCAGTCAGGAGAGGGAAGGCAGGGAAGGTGCTGAACTGATAAATCTCTCATGTCCTGTATGAGTTCATACTAGAGTGTAAAATGAATTCTAAACTCTTGTTCCCTTATGCATGAAATTACACGGCAGCCCAGTTTTGTATCTAGTGTCATTCCAATGTACATTACAAAGATATATATATATATCTATCATTCACATACTAAGTTCATAAGGTATAAGCCTCTGGGTCACATAGGTGTTTGTAAATCAAGGTTGTAGGTACTCTTTAGATAGAAAGAAAGAGGTTTTTTCTTGACTAATTCTGTTCCTTCTTCTTGTAGCAGAAAAGGTGGTTACAAAGCAGACTAATTAAGGATGAAATTCATCCAGTGCAAGCCTCTACTCAAAGCAGGGCTGACATCCTGGTTAATCAGATCACTCTGGCCCTCATACAGTTGAAATCTGAGTATCTCCAAAGGTGGAGATACCACAGATCCTTTGGGCAACCTGTCCCATAGTCTTCAGAGTTGAATCAAAATCATAGTTTCTTTAAGAAAAAAGTCCCTTGTTTCTTTACACAAACTGATTTCAGTTCCAGATGAAATGTATTCCACTATACACAGTAATGAAAAATTAGCTTATTTTCTCTATTCTTTTTTTTCTGTGTGTGTGGAATGGGAAAAAGATCCCTTTCATACTATAAAAAAAAATTGAAATACTCCAACTCCTTTTGTCTTAAGCTTGTAGCACAGACTTGAATAAAAGTGTAGTGAATGTTTTTAAACCTCAAGACAGTGAGCTAAGGTTTTTAAAGGATTAAGTTTGAGTTGAGGTTGGCACTATGAAGGAATGTTACCTAGATGCTTTATTTCGTGTTCACTCTGCATGCAGACCTGTTCTTTCATGCATCAGGTTTGAAGAGTTAATTAAATCTGAAATTATTATTAATTTTCTCCTTTTTAAGTATTGATGGTCATGATTTGTAGCTGAACACCTTTCCTGCTTAGTGAACACATTTGTGAAAGACAACCCATTTAGAAACAGGTTTTTTGTCTCAACATGTGCTTTTGTAAAGTATTCATGCACCATATTTCCAAGTAGTTATTCCCAAATGTGGTCAAAACGTCTTAGTTTGGCAGCTTGTTTCCCACAGTTGTTCATGTCCCATGGTTCCTCTTATTTCTTAGACGATGAAGTGATTTGTCCTCAAGCTCTATCTTCTCCTCATACCTAATGAGAGATACTTATGCTTTACTTTTAGTTGCTAGGTATAGTTAAAGCCTTTTATATACACGCTTTTCTTTCAAATAAGATATTAGAAAATTATTATTATTACTTGCTGCATACTTAGTGTTTTAAAAGTTAAAAAAGCTTTGCAAAAGAACTTTGCTTAAGGATTAATTTTATCTGTGACCCAGGGGATAAGGAATCTCCACCTGTCAATAAGGCTTATAACTACTTACACCATCTGTGACAGAGTGTTTAAGTAACTTTCTGTGAAAGTGACTTTTACTCGGTTGGGAATTGAACTGAGGATTTCTCTGGCCATCAAAGTTATATTTTACAATAAAGATTGCATATAGATCAGTAATTTTCTTACTCTTTCCACCTGTTAAATCACAGTTAATGTAAAAATAAGTAGAAGATCCTGTAAAGCTATTTTTCAGCATGAACTGTTGCTGTCATTGACACTGCAGCCCTGCAGGATTATGAATGGGACAGGGAACTGATTCATGTAGCTGTGACTGGGAGGGAACACAGCCTTCTGGTCCACAAACCAATTTTTCTATTAAAGTGTCATATATTCTAGAACTGTAACTTCATCTCACTGCATAAATCAGAGACTTCTTGCATTGTTTCCCCGCAACCCTCTTTCCATTTTGAACTCTATGCAACTCTCAAATCCCTTCTGCTTTCAAGGATGCTTGCTTTCCTCCTCATTTCCATACATTTTCTGTCTTCTTTAATAAGTCAGAGTGCCTTTTCACCCTCTCACTGGGACACGACTTAATTTTCATCTAGACAAGGGGCTCTAGGAGCACTTCTGAGCATCTCAAGACCAAGGCTTCACACTATCCATGTACATCCCTGCCTCCCCTGATGCTTCTCTACGAAGAAATGCAGGAGCTGCTGCTAGGTGGTCCCTTGGCCTGGATGTAGCTCGAGTGATAGAGGTAAAGGGATGGCTGCAGTGTGTGCCTACAATATGGGTTGAGGGAAGGGGACATCTGCCTTGCAATCCATAGCTCTGACCTGTCTCTTTGAGGTTTTGAGGTTGTTGTCATTTGCAGACTGTTTAAAGAGGTGTAACAATACACATTAATGACCTTCATCAAGGTGTTACGTGTTACGGTGCAAAATCATAGAGGCAGTTGAAGCTGCTGGTACTGCTAACCTGTGTAAATTATTCTGTATTCTCCAAATACTCCTTTTTCATCTGATTTCTCCAAAACTGAAACACAGACAGCATTAAAAAAATGGTAAATTCAGTGTGAACCCTCATTTCTTTTAGTATTCACTAAATACACAATTTTGTTCTTTTTGTTAAAACAAGTGGATGTTTGAACCTCACAACAACCTCTGAAGACCTTTTAGACTGCTGTTGAGTAACTTCTTTCTCCTTAATCAAATAAAAACCACACATTAATGCTCTCAAAGGAGGTTTTTTATTATTGCAATGGTGTAAATGAGGGCAGGATTTGGCCCATAAGTATTAAAAGAGGAGAAGAGCATGTAATTCTTCACACTATTGTGAGGAAAACTCTGTCCAACAACAGTAAATTATCTGAAATTCTTTCAGGATGTATGAATGACTCCATAGTCAGAGAAAGCTTGAAAGGTTTAAAGCATAAAAATGACAACCATAAATAAAGGTAGAAATCCCTGATCCCCACTGACATGAAAAAACATAACATTCCTGAAGCGCTGGTGTCTTTGGAAAATACATTGCCTGGCTGACTAGGGGAAAGAGAGGGAAGAGTATAAAACCATCACCCTACTTAAGGTTTTGTCTTCTAAGTGTAATGTTCCTGCTTAAAAGGAGAGTTCTCTTTAGGAAGATCCATCCTGTAAGGATGTAAGTTTATTGAGTTTGTAAGACTTTCAAGCATGCATGCATAAATATATGCATATATATATATATATATATGTATAAATAAATAATTTGGTTTACCAAAAGAAAAATCTATATCCTTTAATCTGCAGGGTGCCAAGTAACAACAAAGGTCAATAAACATTTTTCATAGCATGGTGAAGGGATGCACACAGCTCATCCTGGCATAGGTAAGCTTTCAAGAAAAGTATCTGCTGCACTCTGGATATTTTCAATACCTTAACACTGTTAGTTTAGTCACATTTGTGTTAACATTAGCCTACTTAATTGACATAACAATGCCTACTGCAGATAATCTGATAAAATATCTTCTCAAAATCTGTGTCTTGGAAAGGACCTGCTTTGGTTCAGCTCATTGCAGCAACAATATAGAGGATAGAATCAGAATCCATAAAATCTGGGGGTTAACAGTTCCATTATCTCAATATGCACCAATTTACTAATGCTGTGTTGAGTTCAAAAACATTATGATGCTATAGATATGCCACTCCTTGCCATATCTTTATGCTAGAATGAAATATTAACTTTACAATTAATTATATTTGAGTTCAAACTGATCACATTGAAGAAATTTGTCAGTAATTTGTCACTGTTACAACCAAAAATATTATAAGCACAAAAGAGTGAGATAATTTTGTAGATGGACGATATTCAAAGACAGCCTACTTGTGAAACCTAACCTATCATCTCATTTGGTTGTAGACAGTCTAAGCTAAGACTCTAGCCAAATGCTCACTGGAATTGATAGCAGGAATTTGTGTTCAGCGCCTGATGAAAATGGGCAACTTGCTTGGTTTAAAACTTTGAACCATAGATGTTCATATGCACTGTCAGCATAACTTTTGGCTCCTTATACAACCACTGAATATGGTCTACTGAGCCTATGATAGCCTGTGATGATAGCTTCTTTGATGAAGGTCAGATGTTAAGGAACTAATAAAATGACACAGCAGTTTCATATTAGTCTAGTCCCTATTTCAGCATAAATCTTTTTTAAACTTTATGGCATGTACTCTGTCTCAATATAGAAATTATATAAAATTGTGTTCCATCCTTACTAAAATATCCTGACCTTGTCTTATTATATAGATTACTCTTACCAGAAAGTATACATATATGTCTATATATGAGCATATATAAGAGTAAATATTATAAATGTAAGAGGTAACCTTCTTCTGTAATAATGTAATAATGTTTTTTAAAATGAATAGAACTGCATTTGTATTCAGAGTTTGATCTCACACAATAGACTCGCCATACTAAGTATACATTCTATTTACTTGTTTGTTTTTCCTTTTTTGTTTGTTTGTTTGTTTCTTTTCTCTTCTTAAGTGATCAATGTGTAAATATGATAAAAGAATAGAAAACAGGAAGAAGTGTTATTTGATTTTGGATAACACCTGAAAATTTTACTACGGGTTTCTCTTTTTTTCTCTTATTTTTTCTACTCCCTGCTGAAAAACTCTTTTCTTTACTGGGAGAGCCAATATTTTGAAAAGTAGAAAATGAATTTAAATGTCAACTTAAACATAACGATTAAAAGATACTGGGCTAGGACTTATGACAATTTCATACAGTGTGAGTACACTTTTATATTCATTATGATTTGCTTTAGTCTCCAAGAATATACTGGAAGGCAGTATCACCATACTGGCATGTTGATTTTTGATTTTTTTAATCAAATAGAAGATAGAGAAGCAGTATATAATGCACCAGCAATAAGTAACATGCTTTTAATTATGTGCTATTACACTAGAAGGTCTTCTGAACATGTAGCAACCCTGCAATTTTTATTACTGTTTGAGCCTTGGTTCTTTTTCTTTAGAGTAAGGCATTGGGCTGGTAATTCAAAGTGACAGTGTGTTTTCTTCTCAGATATACTACTGATGCATAATATAATATGCTACTGATGTGATTTTGAGTGAGTAGTTTTACCTCTAACTCTCTGTTCTGAGTATGTATAATTGAGATATAATTTTTGCTACCCTACCATACTGAGATAACTGTTTCCATCACATTATATTCTTTAAATATTGAAATTTCTGGAGAAATCTGCTTTGCAAGTACAAAGCAAAATTACCAGTGACAATTAATATTGTTAATATTTCTCTTAAAACTGAATGCAAGATACAATACAATACAGTGAAAGGATCATAATGCTAAAGTCTTTTTCATTTATATAAAAAAGTACCTTCTGGATTGGAATTTTTTTGGATAATCCTTTAAACGAGCATATATGTTGATCAAGAATTTAGCTTATTACAGTGTATTTCTTATTAAAATAGAACTACCTTTATGATTCTTCTGTGCTGTGCACACCTGTGAACTTATTAATAAATGTATTCATAAAATTAGCATTCAGTCCTTATTTGTGCTGTCCTATTTCTCTGTTTTCAAGTCTCAGCTGTAAAATGTTGGCCTAGGAAATGATGGCTGCTTTCCCAGGGAAATGGAGAACACCCAAAATTTCCTGAAGGGGACAGTTTGAAATGGGGAGAGGTTATATCTGAGAGCATCTTTTAAGACAACAGCCTCATCTCAGATGTCAAGTCATTTAAAGATATGAACAGAGCACAAAGTTGTGATCTCGGAATTTTTTTTCTTAGATAAAACTGTGTGTCAGCTTGACTTGGGACATAACAACAGCTGAACATCATCTTTATCTGTTATAGGTACTCAGTGACAATTGTCTAAGCCTCTTGTATAAATAATATAATGAGAGAGATCTTGCCCCAGTTGTTTGCATACACAAGGGGAAGAGATGCAAGAGAGTGGAAGTGATTTTCAGTGGGTTACAAGATGTCTCAATGGCACAGCTGGAGTTTGACCTCACGCCTCTGGAATGCTTGTGCTGAATCCATACACGCAGCTTCCATATTAGTAGGCACAGATGCTGGCACAAAGCTTCTTGATGGGCAGGGACTAAGAGAGTGGATGAAAGCTCAGTGCACTACCTGAACAAGATTTTGTGCACACACAGCACAACTTCTCAGAAGTCAGGTGTAGTTTGGCCATCTTCACATCTGGTAAATATCATATTGAATTTAATCTGAAGACTCCAAGGTAATTTGTGAGCCAGCATCAGCCATATTGCACAAACATGTTTTTATGAACTTTTATCTCCACATGGGCAGCCTATTCCAGTGTTCTATTACCTTCACTGTGAAGAAGTTTTTTCTCGTATTTGTGTGGAACCTCCTATGTTCCAGCTTGTACATGTTGCTGCTTGGCCTATCATTGGATGTCACTGAGAAGAGTCTGGCCTCCATCCTCCTTTTATCTCACTTTTATGTATTTATAAACATTAATGAGGTCACCCCTCAGTCTATTCTTCTCCAAGCTAAAGAGACCCAGCTACCTCAGCCTTTCCTCATAAGTGAGATGATCCACTCCCTTAATCATCTTTGTGGCTCTGCACTGAACTCTTTCAAGTAGTTCCCTGTTCTTCTTGAACTGAGGGGCCCAGAACTGGACACAATATTCTAGATGAGGCCTCACAAGGGCAGAGTGGAGGGGGAGAACCTCCCTCGACCTACTAACCACACCCCTTCTAATACACCCCAGGATGCCATTGGCCTTCTTGGCCACAAGGGCACATTGCTGGCTCATGGTCATCCTGCTGTCCATTAGGAGCCCCAGGTCCATTTCCCCTCTGCTACTCTCTAACAAGTCAGTCCCCAACCTACATGGGTTTGTTCTTTCCCAGATGCAAGACTCTACAGTTGCCCTTGTTGTATTTCATTAAATTTCTCCCCACCCAACTCTGCAGCCTGTCTAGGTCTCTCTGGATGGCAGCACAGCCTTCTGGTTTGTCAGCCACTCCTCTCAGTTTCGTATCATCAGTAAACTTGCTGACAGTGCACTCTGTTCCCTCATCCAGGTCACTGATGAATATATTGAATAGTAATGGTCCCAGTACCAACCCTTGAGGGACTCCACTAGATACAGGCCCCCAGCTAGATTCTCTTCCACTGACCACAGCTCTCTGGTTTCTTTCCTTCAACCAGTTCACAATCCACCTCACTACCCGATCATCCAGACCACACTTCCTCAGTTTAGCTGTGAGGATGTTGTGGGGCACAGTGTCAAATGCTTTACTGAAATCAAGATAAACCACATCCACTGGTTTACCATCATCTATCCACCTGGTTACATCCTCATAAAAGTCTATCAGGTTGATCAAACCTAACTTCCCGTTGGTAAAACCATGTTGACTGCTCCTCATGACCCTCTTCTCCTTGATATGCTTAGAAACAGCATCGAGGATAAGTTGTTCCATTGCTTTTCCAGGGGTGGAGGTGAGGCTGACCAGTCTGTAGTTACCTGGGTCCTCCTTCTTATTCTTTTTGAAGACTGGAGTGACATTTGCTTTCTTCCAGTCCTCAGGCACCTCTCCTGTTGCCCACGACTTACAAAAGATGATGGACAGTGGCCTAGCAATGAGCAAGGCCAGCTCCCTTAGCATCTGTGGGCACATCCCACCAGGACCCATGGAATTATGGATGTTCAGATTGCTTAATTGGTCCCTAACCCAGTTGTTATCAACCAAAGCAAACTCTTCCTTTATCCTGACTTGCTCTGTGGCCTCAGGTGTCTGGAGCTCCTGAGGACAGCCTCCAGCAGCATAGACAAAGAAGGTATTCAGTAACTCTGCCTTCTTTCTATCCTCTTTCTTCCATATATCTAGTCTAAATCTACCCTCTTTCAGTGTAAAAACATTACCTCTCTCCCTATCACTACACTCACTGATAAAGAGTCCCACCCGATCTTTCCTGAAGGCCCTCTTTGATTACTGGAGGGCTTCTACGAGGTTTCCCTGGAGCCTTCTCTGGGATAAACAACCTCTCTCAGTCTGTTCTACAGGGAAGGTATTCCAGTCCCCTGATCATCTTTGTGGCCCTCCTCTGGACCCATTTGAGAGGTCCACCTTTTTGTCATGCTAGGGGCCCCAGAGCTGAAGACAGTACTGCAGGTGAGGTCTCATGAGAATGGAGTAAAGTGGGAGAATCTCCTCACCCAACCTGCTGGTCACACTTCTTTTGATGTAGCCAAGGATATGATTGGTTTTCTAGACTGCAAGCGTATGTGGCCAGCTCATATTCAGTTTTTCATCGACCAATAACCCCAAGTCCTTTTCAACTCAATTCTCTTATCACCCAGCCTGTATTTGTGCTCAGCATTGCCCCAACCCATGTACAGGACCTTCCTCTTGGCTGTGTTGAACTTCATGGGATTTGCACAGGCCCACTTCTCAAGCCTGTCAAAGTCCCTCTGGGTGACATCTCATCCATCCAGCACATTGATCACACGACAGAGCTTGATGCCAGTTGCAGACTTGCCAAGGGTGCATTTGATTCCACTCTCCATGTTGTTGACAAAGATATTAAACAACACCAGACTTAGTACTGACCCCTGAGGAATGTTACTCGTTATTGGTCTCCACTTGGACATTGAGCCATTTTGAAGTTCGCATTCTGTCTGCCTGATATTCTCAATGTACTTCTGCTTAGGTTAAATGACAGTTTGGTTCTTGTTTAAACATTCATAGCATTTACTGAAGTTCAACAACTGTTCTGCTTCGAAGCAAATAATCTAATATTTGAATATAAAATTTTAAGGTACACTCTATGGCTCCACATTGAAAAATATTTTTCAGGTAAACAGATCAGACTAATAAATACAAATATTCTGCTGCATAGGGATTCCATTTAGACAAGGATCCTTTATTGTAAATGAGAAAACAATCTGTATAAATATCAGATATTAAAAAGTTAATGTTCCTTAAAGAGGTATTTAAAAGTGGTATGTAGCATTCAGTAATATTTGTTATTTACTGGTGTATATTTTAAGATCATAAAAAAACTTATGAACTATGATATTAAGTCATACAATACACAAATAAAAAGGTGACCTGTACCAAAAGTATGATTACAGCCGAAAGCAAGAAAATGCAGGTCAATATAGCAGTCAGCTGGGAGGAAACACCAGACAATACTGAGATATGAGTGATTACTCTAATAAGCAACTGTTTTAGCAAAACAGTTACCCAACTATTTCTGAGGATTGTCATATGAAATGAGAGAAGTGCCAAAGACATTGTCACTGAAGACTGTGTGAGAAAACCAATTGCACAGCTGAACTCTGTAGAACAATGAAAAAAAAAAAAAAGTATACTTCTTCTATCATTATCCATTTTATTTTTATAGGCATTATGGGAAACCAATTATGATGACAGCTGCGATAAGTCTTCATTAAAAATTGTACTGATTATCACTTGTTTCAGATAACCCATATGAGAAATAGCTAAAAAGAAAAATAAACTTGATTCTACATGCACAGTACAGCCTAGTGTCTTGCTAATTCACTGTAACAGCTCTTTAAAAACAACTGAATTCAGTGAATAATCAAAGGAATCTATATTGATAAGAAACAACTTTGTTTCTAGAAATATGATTTGTATCCACAGAAGGATCAGGATTATTTTAGTTTGTTTATTATATGCATTACTCTGTCTACCTAAGTAACTTCCAAAATACCTTCAGGACTTTGTTGTCTAGTGTGCAAACTTCTGTCTTCCATGGTGGTGGTGGAGGTTGCAGTGGATGTCAGTGTATACAAGTGAACATTTAATGTATTGCCCACAGTCAGAATCCAGCGTTGTAGTGGAATAACAGATGACTGGAAGAGGAAAGACATCTGTATATATTTGAAACCACAGTAACTATTTATCTTGGCATTTGTTCACAACTATTAGATTAAAAGTACCTCTTTCATAAAAAGCCACCAGTTTTTTAAATAAATTGAAGGATTATTTATTAGATCCTTATCAAACGTTAACCTTTTTAATGTATTATAGAGATAGCTAAAGTGCCTCCAATATTTAATTAAAAAGCACATATGCTTTTCTTACTCTTCTTTAATGAATGGTTTTCCATTTAGTGGGCTCATCTGAGTATTACAAGAAATGACACAGATCTTCGTAGGGAAAGAGTAAGATGAAAAACCAGTTTTTTAACCACTTGGATTACCCCTAGAACTCCAAACAATTTGGGGTTTAGAGTTATTAAGTATTGACAGCATTAACAGAGCTGAATTTTGATTAATTATAAGCAATCATAGCAAAATTCTCAGACATATAATCAGAATGTGACTTGATCTATAAAAGCACTTAGATACCCTATATGGTCATGTCTTCATTAACAGATTTCTTGCTTCCTCATCACATGCATAGGAAATAGTGTTCTCAGTGCTCTACAGCTGAAAACTCAGACCAAGGATAAACAGAGTGTCTGGGTAATATTACCTGACTGCCTCAATCAGAAAATGAACCCAGCTTTTCCAAGTTTGAAACCACAAGACTGCCTGTCCTTCCTGGAAAAAAGAAAAGCACTTGGAATATGTATTTAGACATGCTTTGTGTTTGTATTACCCCAGAATCATTCACAATATATATGACATCTACAAAATAATCCAAATTCTTTACCGCAGTTTCTGTCTGATATGAAACTGGTGGGTTTTTTGGTATATAATATAACCTTTCAAATTATTTTTTTTTTCATATTCTCACTCATTTAAAAACATATCTTGTTCCACAGCAGAGATTATATGTGGTATGAGTTCAAGCCAGCTCTGTTTAAAGTACACAGTATCTTTCAAACGTATGAAATATATTTCATCAATTATCTGGGAAATATGATTTTTCCATATGGGCTAGTTTTCACATAAGGGAGTTCAGTGTTTCTATGAAGAAAGTAATATGCTCAGACAAATGTAATAGGTAAAGAGTTGTAAACCACAGAGTGGAAGGAGCAGGTGTCCAGCTGGATTTTCACATAGGAGGGTCCTGAAGGTCACTGATGGTGATGAGGTCTCAGAGATTCCCAAATCCTCATAAAACTATTCTTTCCTTTCCCAGTACACTAATCTCCTACTGCTCTTGGTAATACAGTGACTCCATAAATAAGGCCTGTTTTTTCCCTTTTGTTTGTAAGAAGCAGACTAAATGACAACAATTTGATGAATTACTGTTTATTAGGGTAGAACAAGAGCATTCACAAAGTCCATCACCCAGAAGAATATTCATTCATTGACCTATCTATATTTGTCTTCCTGCTGTCAGACTAGAATTTCCAGAGAACAAAAACATAATGGCAGTAGATTTACAGCCAGGTATGACTTTCCCCACTTCCATAA
Source organism: Actenoides hombroni (assembly GCA_024336885.1). Lineage (NCBI taxonomy): Eukaryota > Metazoa > Chordata > Aves > Coraciiformes > Alcedinidae > Actenoides > Actenoides hombroni. The sequence continues at coordinate 16,586,167 of WUAM01000431.1, forward strand.
AATGGGAGCATAGACAATTTGATATCTTTGTCTAGAAGAGAAATGAGTGTTGTCAGCCCACTATAAAGGGAATTCTTGATGGTCACTTCCTTCTGCATTCTACTTCCCACAAAGTGATGGCTTCCATCCAGATGAGTTGGATGATCTTTGTCAGTTAAGTTTTATTCTCTCCTACCTTTCTTTTTGTTTATATGATTCAGTTTTGGTTATGACTCACAAGAGTGATTTGCTTGGTGTTTTCCTCTACCTGGTGTACTTTTTTGTAAATTATCCTTCACCTCCTGATGTCCTCGGCTCCCTTCAATTAAGGATTGTTTCCACAAAAGAGAATGCAATCACCGCAGGGAATTGTCTGAGTGAAAGGATCCTGGATACAAATAAAAGAACCTTTTTTGATCACTTTTCTACTGTTATTTGTCATTCTTAATGCAACAGTCTTGGAACAGCTTGTGAAGATTAATGAATATTAAAGTTACTGTGTTAGTTCAGCATTGTTAATATTACTACTTTTGGCGTTCATAGAGGGAATATATAAAGAACACTGTACAGAAATACAGTGGTTTTCAGATAACAGCATAGCCATTTGAGAGACTGATGTTTTCAGATTTAGGCTTTGGTAAATCTGCATCTGGGTTTTCACAGTAAAAATTGGCTGATGGGCAGAACAGGAATATATTTTCTTGCATATAATCAGATAACACACAACCCTTCAGAAGCATTACTCTTTGAAAGTAAGATAAGCAGATAACTCCCATCTCAAATCAACTGGGATGTGAGAAATCACAGGCAGGGACACTGTTGGAGAAGAGGGAGCAGGTCCAGGTTATAAGAGACAGGAAGATACTATGGTAAATATCTCATGCATTAGCTAAACACACGTGCAATTAACACCATGTCTGCTGTTAAGAAGTTCTGCTGTTAAGCAGCTATAAATGACAATGAATGAAAGTACATCAGGTTAAAAAATACTTTCAGCCTCAAATCAGAAGCGAGCTGAAGAGGAACAGATTGGCAATCAGATCCCTAAAAGTGAAGAAGTTTAGTTGATGGAGGCCTTGTTTTGTGTTGGAAGGACTCAAGAAAGGTTCAAGAAGGTATTTTCTGTTTTAGAATAGTTATTCATTTCCACATTTTGTTACAGGCTAGGAATTGTTACCGCCTTTCACATATAACAACAAAAAATTACAAGTAAATTATTTCACTTAGTTAAACAGTGGAAACAGTAATAAATTCTACCACATACAGAGTGGATGTACATGCCTTTGCCCCAAACAACAGCATATTAATGACATCTTAGAATCATAGAATTGTCAGGGTTGGAAGGGACCTTAAAGATCACCTAGTTCCAACCTCCCTGCCAATGGCAGGGACACCTCGCACTAGATCAGGTTGCTCAGAGCCTCATCCAGCCTGGTCTTAAAAATTTCCAAGGTAATATCTTCTAAGGTATCTTATGTCCTTGACTCTGGTTTTCTTAAGTTTATGTGCTTATGAGGAAGAATCAGGGGAAAACCAAAAAGTTAGAACAGCAGAAAAAGGAAAGTAAGAAAAAATATGTTTAAAACAAATACTCTGAATGTGACTCTGAGAAATTTTATAAGAAACACTAACCAATTTTAGTGTTTGGAAGTAAGTTAAATATTTAAGCAAAATTGTTGTGGTTGTATTTTGGTTTCTAGTTACTTAACTCCTGTTGAGAAAGCAAAAGAAAAAAAGGAAAACAGATAAGAAAAAGAAAAAAAAAAAGAAAAAAAGGAAAAAGAGAAAGAAAAAAAAAGAAGGGAAAGGGAAAGGAAAAGGAAAAAAGGAAAAGGAAAAGGAAAAGGAAAAGGAAAAGGAAAAGGAAAAGGAAAAGGAAAAGGAAAAGGAAAAGGAAAAGGAGGAAGAGGAAGAGGAAGAAAAAGGAAGCTCTTTTAATTTCAGCACATGCAAGTTGGCCTTAAGAACCTAGACCCTCAGTAATTTTCTAAAAAATGAACCTGCCCACCTACCGTCCAATGCTACCTTCCTCCAAGCACTGAAATTTGAACATGCATTAGCCATGCTCTGAAATTCGTTTGCATATACACATGTGTAGAAATACCAGTTTTGGAAATAAACCCACTTAATTCTTAGAGTGAATCTGAGGCTTAACCTGCGCTGAAAAGTTAACAGGGTCAAAATTCAAGGCTGAGCATTCACATGTGGTTATCCATACTGTGAAATGAGGAGGAACTGGGCAGGTTTGATCCATATGCATAATAACACAGGGGAGAGGAAACTCTGGAGCACCACACTGCCTCTTTCTGTAGAAAGTAATTTTCCTTCTCTTAGCTCTTACTTGGTGGTCTGAGCATCCTACTAGATATGGGACATATTTCTGAGCTGAGGGAACTGGACACCCTCACAGTCCTTAGGCAAAAGTTGACAAGAGAATGATGAGTGGTCAACGCTGACATCCTGTCCTTTTTTAAGGGAACCTTCCTGTTAGGGGTTATCAGTAGAAGGCAGCTCACATTTCTTGCTATTTCCTTGCACTGTGAGAAAAAAAAAATGTGCTTAATTTACGCAGACTGAATCACCCTATAGCTTTCTTCATGGACTTTATTGGGAATGTAGATTCCTATTGACTCGATGAAGATGAAGCACCACCTTGTCTAGGTGCCTAGGTTACATAGAAACCAAGGCTTTCTGCTTACTGCAGACCATATGGCAAAATTCAATTTCTTTTGAACTGTGTTCCTTTGAACTAGCTTGCCTCTTAACCTCACTGATGTTATGACTGAAACTTGAAAGCTAACCCTTCTTTTTTGCTCCCAAAAGAACAGGAAAAAAAAGTACTTCACCAGGTCACCTTTTCGCTAAATTCTTTTAGGCTGTTTTAGTTTCTATCTGTCAAAAGCACATAAACTTCATGTACCAAAAAGGAGGAAAACTAGAAACTCCCTTCAGCATTTTGCTAAAATTTTTATCTTTTAAAAGCTTCACACTACTCTGAATGGTCTTGTATCCAATTCACTTTCGAGTGGGATGCTATATTACTATACTTCTCAGCATACTAGTGACCGAAATCTGAAAGCTTTGTAGAAAAATGTCTAAAATAATATTAAAG
>WUAM01000431.1:16597175-16617058 GCA_024336885.1 Actenoides hombroni
CCTTTCCTTTCCTTTCCTTTCCTTTCCTTTCCTTTCCTTTCCTTTCCTTTCCTTTCCTTTCCTTTCCTTTTCTTTTCCTTTCCTTTCCTTTCCTTCTCTCTTCTCCTTTTCTTTCATTTCTTTTGGTGATTGGTAGGACAACTTTAGCTGCATGATCTGGGAGATTAATATATTATACTTAAATCAAGCTGGTGTTCCAATTCTTTTTGTGAGCTCCTGCAGATGCTCTCCTGAGTTTAGCATCCAGATATCTTGTGACTGCTACTTCCATGGCTTTGCTAGCTGGGAAAGGAGGGCTCACTGGGTGACACCAGGACTTCAGGTAATGCAAAACATCCTGCATGATCCTGGGCACACAGCACAAGAGAAGATATCCCTGTTGTACCCCGTTTTTCTTCTACCCCTCTCCAAGTGTTATTTAATAAATCCATTTTCTAGCTATACTGTGATGGCTCAGTTTCTGAATGTCTACTCCCTGCATTTCCTTTGATCTACCAGTCTATGCTTTTATTTCCTTTTTTGAGTGCTTAATGAAAGGCAGAGTCTTGTTTTTTACTGGAGAGAATCTGGAGGAGGGAAATATGCCAGAAAGTGTCTGCATGGCATCAGCCCTTTCCATGCTATAAATAGCATACAACCTTAGTGAAATAAAAGCATTTACACCATCAGAAGAAAATCTGATCAATCATGGATTAAAAATGAGATATCTTCCAACCTTCCCAGAGAGTGGCTGATGGAAAAAAATAAAAGTTTTAGGGGTCAATAGAGAAGTTCATTCTTAGGTTAGATTCCAAATGCAATGTAAAATCCTGAACTGCACTTTGCATTTATCTTTTGTAGATGAGACTGTGTTCTTGATGGCTGTATATATCTTTAATCATAAAGATCATGATTTTCTCTTCCACACAGATCTCATCATTAGTTATCTTTAGTTCAGTGACTTGTGTGTTTAACATTGCATTTTTGTAGAACAGTGAGACTCATTGTGATCTCATTTAAACTTAAAACCCAAGTTAGGAGCCTGTAAAATCAGTGCAAATAATGACTGTAGAAGATATGGATGGAAAAAGCCCAGAGTTTTAATGTTGAAAATACTCCTTTAGCAGTGTTACTAAATAAGAAAAAAAAAAAAAAATAGGTGACACTAAAAAAGAGGACCTCACGCTTATAACATGGTTACAATTCAGATTTTCAGAATAGTTTATATAGATTTAATGTGAGATCATTTCTGTGAGAGAAAGGCAAATTGCAAAAGGTCAGTGAGACAGCAGCTCATGTTCTGTGCCTAAGGGAATGATTATTGATGCTAAACTGCTTAATCTTGTCTGATTTTTTTATGTAGTTTCTTTCTGGTTTATTGCTAGTGAGTGAAAACCTTTGTACATTAGAGTACAGTTTTGATATGGTTGTCCAAATTAATCTCTTGTGATTTAACTAGATTAGTTTGGTATTGGGTGAATGGTCAAGACAAGTTCAGGTCCTTATGAAATATTATTTCTTACTTCATATGTGACCTCAGGCCTTTATGTTGCTGTGCAATAGCAGGTAAAGATGATATTGATGTTTCATGCTTCACCATAGAGGTTATCAGCACTCAGTCTCAATGGACTTGAAGACCCGTCCCTCAACTGAATGGAGGAACAAATCAATTTACCTTCCCTAAAGAAGAGGAAGGAAACACATCATCTTTCACATATATTTAACAAACAGATCCAAAATGCAAAAAATTGGCTCTAAAACTCTAACACAGTGTTATCTGGTGCTTTCTACAGCATAAATTTGTGTAAATCTGAGTTAATCCTCCTAGAGTCCCATTAAAGTCAAAGTAGAGATATGCAACAGACTGACCTTGATTCCTTTGGCTTCTTCTGGACATTTATCTTGGGATTAGATGAGCTACCCTTAGGAGGTGGTCTTTTATCTCCACGGCCTGTGAAAGGGACCTAGGAAGCCTAGCTCACACACACTTCAGCATTAATTTGTTTAAACACACAAGTTACTTCCACTATCCCTACTGCTGGCATAAAACTCTTGGGTTTTATTGCTTCATCATAATTCTTTGAATATTTGTAATTTTTACATTGTTATTATAACCTTTTCTTTCACTAACATATGGAATTCTCCAGTAATGACCTGAATCAACGTGATAATAACTGCAATTTACTGCACTATTTCAGTGGAATGTTGTCAATAAAATTTTTGTCTTTAACAGGTTTTACTCAATACTTCACTGCTAATTTCAGTAGTCAGCAAAGGTTTCCTATATTCAAATCAAATCTGAAAAACTTTCTTGACGTGCTTGTCATTGGAATCTAAGTGAAATTACAGACCGACAATTAAAAAATCTTTCAAGTGCACAGATTTATTTTGCTTAGTGGTTTTTTTTTGTGTTTTTGCATCCAGCCACAGTTTTTTAACACATGTAGTTTTGTAATTGTGATATGCTGGGAAAGTTCAGAGTGTTCATTGGCCTTTTAGCTTCTACTTCCACCTGTGTGCTTGTATGTCTAGTATTAATAAATTCGACTGTGAGATGCACCAATTAGTTGACTGGAATTTTACACTTACATTTTCTTTGAATTTACACCATCTATATAAAATCCTTTCTTCAATTACTAAGACCCAACAACAAAATATCACAGGAAGTGAACTACCAGAAATTGTCCTCTTAAACTGACATTTACTCCTTGACCGTATTTCTCTCCTTCTCATGTAAATTATAAGCTCCTTAGAGCAGGATCTTGTGTTGTGTTTGTGTACTGGCCTCCAAAGGCCATTAAACATTAGTTTACAAACAGTAATAAATAATCAAAACTACTTTCCATATTTAATAGATTATCCTTGTTTAACCAAGGGATGTTTATTCATCTAGTTTTAAAAACAGAAATAGAAGACTGTCGTAACTGGGTCAGGATATGTGATTGGAACATGTGAACCCAGAGTTTAGATGTATACTTCAAATCAGACAGGTGAGTTGTGTGTGCTTGCACAGCATACATATGCTACATAACTTTTCTTTCTTTCTCTATTCAGACATGAGACTGCAATGTCCATGTATATGCATCTTTGTCATTTAATTGTGAGTACCAACTATATTCATAAAAATGCAAGTTAGTCTGTGCCCAGATGACTGTTTCTGACTACTTATCTTCCTTATTAATTTGAAATCATACAATTCTAGGAAAACCAAATGTTATTTTCTTTCAATACTCCAGAGTAAACGAGTTCTAAAGTCCAGTCACAGAGACTGCATAAACTCTGCTTTAAAACAGTAATATATACATATTCGATAAAACAAGTGTATGCAGAATTTTATCCCATATTAGAGAAGGTCTCTGGAAAATTTGTTTATCTGACCCATTTACTTTTAACCCTGCTTACCCTAGATTTTAACAAAGATAGTTCTCACTAAATATAGACTGACCAATTTCTTAGTCCCCATGTATTTTGTAGTAAAATTCAGTTTTCTATCAGCAAGCCGTTTGAGTGTCCACCTGCTTTTCTGTGATCCTGTGAAAGCTGTCTTCACCGAAGACTTTATGCTTCACAACCCTTCCCGTTGTTTGGTTTTAACCCTCTCTTCTGAAATTACTTTGCATAGTAGTGTCATTTTGTGGATTTTCCTCCTCTGTAACTATACAATAAAACTACTTTTCAAGGGTTTTTTTTTTTTCAAAATTACTTTCTTCCCTTTTTTTTCCCTATTTTGATTAGTATCTTTGTCATGATTACTGTTGTTATCAATAATAGTTTGATTATATTAGATAGCACTGCATTTTTTTCAAAAAGAATTCATGAAGCCTTGCAGAAACCGAATCAATACCAATTTCGTAAATTGATGTGAAAAGGGTACCTTTACACTGAAGTACAAAAGTGTTTTCAAGGCCAGGGATCATACAATCTCTGTCATGATCACACTTGGATATTGAACTTACATCATACATATTCTGTAGTTGCTCATCTTCTCTAGTATAAAAGTACTTAGAAAAAAACCCATTTTCATGGAGACATAGGTTAACTTGGAAAATTTTTCATCTAAATGAAAGTTTTCAAAAGAAATTTTTAAGTCAGAGAAATATTAGGTATTAGTAAAGGAAATTAAATAATTATGCAAAAATAGATCCCTAAAGACAATTCAGATCTTATGACTTGTAGAAACTTGTATACTGCAAATGCACTTCAGGCAGCCAAATTTTTATAAGTTTGTGTATCTCATCCTGTGAGTATACTCCATCCAAAGCCAAAACTTGCATCCAAAACTCTGAAATACTTTTGACCTGTAGTTTGCAGCTTCTCTTGCTTCCCTGCAGCTTTGACAGTACTAGTGTTCTAGTAGTTACTAATTGTATATAAGGAAAATATATACATGAATTTACCATCAATATGTAATTTTAAAATGGACCTGATTTGGAAATCAAATTACGTTAGCTTTCATTGCTGAATATTGTTTTAGAAAGTAAAGCAGGGAAAATAAGTCTAGTGCAAAATTTCAAAGTATTACATCCTTCTTTTCCTGGTGAACTATATTCTTCACTAGCACTGATGAGTTTAGTTTCACTTGAGCCTGTTAAAATGTGGAAACTGAAATTCTAATCTTAATTGCCTTTCTGTTGCTGCTTTTCAGATAAGACTGTAATTTATCCTCCCTTTTTGGAGCTGTGTTAAGTATATTGTGAGGGAGACTGTATTGCCTAGCAAAAAAATTGCTGGACAAGGCTTAGGGAGTTCCTTTTCCCAGCTTTGCCATTAATCTGAATGAAAAAAACTAGACAGTTTTTGACTCTTAAATTAAAACTTCTCACTTGTCAGTTTTAGTTTGTCATTTTGATTTGCATAAATCATTTGTCACAATTTAAAAACAGAAGCATAAGGAAACACCTGCCTTATAGGCACTCATTGCTCCTGATTGAGTTACTGTTTCCTGAAGAGTATTCCATTTTAGTTGCTCGTAGTGGATTTTAAGAATGAGAATGTTGTCTGTTGCTAAGGACTGACCTTCTAGATGATTAATGGAGAAATACTATTTATATTCTCATCTGCTTAGTATTTGACATCTTTCTTCATTTAATAAACAACTTATCCCAGCAAGGAGCTTATGAGTGGTCAGATCTGCTTTGTTCTGTATACTAACTGTGTAATGGATACAGTTTCCTTTAACTTGTCAGCATACAGGACTCAAAGTTGATTCAGATCTGCTTCATTCTTCAGTAAAGCAGGAATAGTTTCTTTGAAGTCAATGAAATTCTTCTGGTTTCATGTATGGGAAAATGGGAGAAGAATAAGGCCTTTTGTCTTCTTCCAGGGCAGCCATGCTGCTTAATAAATCATCATATCAGCAGCTGTTTTTCACTGGGGAACATCATAATAATTGATGCTGCTGTCCAGAAATCCACAGAGGTTATTGATCCAGTCAGCCTGTTAACATTTCTGTAAACCTACGGCATAGGTCTGGAATAAATAGGACTGGGAGCAATCGGAATATACGCACATAGGTTTTTTTTGTAAAGTATATTTTACACCAGCAATTCAAAAAGAGTTTAGTTATCACTGTTGTTTGTATTTTCCATGTTGTTCCTGTAAATATATCTTTTTACTCACAGAAAACACCACAGCCAAAAATAATATTTTAGCTTACAAAGAAGGGGACAGTTTATTCTGTTTACTAATTGTGAAGACCAATAGTTTAGACCTGAATGACTGAGTATATGCTATGCAACAACAACAAAAAAAAGAACTCAGATCATGAGACTGTATAAAAAAAAGTTAAACACAGGATGCAACTTCTCTTGACTCATAGCTATCCAATGTTACAAAGTTATCTCTTGATAGCTAAAAAACTTACCATGATTTTTTTTTTATATATTTTAAAAAAAGACCATCTAAATAACTACCACAATTTAGTATTCAATCAGATGTAAAAGTTAAGCTTGTCAGTCATTGCTCAGCAATATTACAAGAGAATTTTTGAGTATTAAAAAAGTCCATTGTATGCCACATATATACTCAGTAAAACAAGAGAGTAGATAATAAAGAGTATTATTATTGTTATTGGTATGTTTATAAGATAGCAGACATAGTCATGACTTTTGATAACGTGGTTTCACTGGAAAGAGCTGACATGGCTGCAAAGTAAATGAATTTATGCAAAAGAGGACTCCTTCAACAACAGTGGAAAAACCACACATGCTGATTCCATATTCCAGTGTTGAAATCTTTTACCTACAAAGAGTCTCTGTCAGGCTAGGACATGAATTGACTCTGTATCTCATATAAATGAGTCAGATCTTAACATTTTGCTGCTTTGGGGGAAACAAGAAGTTTGATTCATTCCACTCCCTCCCAGTGTATTTTAAATTATTTTTTTTTGTCCCAAATGCAACCAAAAATGAAAATTATAATGCTGCTTATAAAACTTAATATTAATTTGTCTAGTTAGCCCTAGAAAATGAAGCGGAATATAGCTACCAATGCGTAAAATTTATGGCTTGAAAATAACTGTTTTCGGTTTTGTAATAGAGCAGGAGCTCATAGGTCTTGAGGAAAAGAATGCTTATCACTAAAACTTTATCATTGAATACCTGGAAGAGATTTATTTATTTATTTATCTTGCTGAAACACAAACCAGAAGATAGTCCTTACTTGATCCTCTCTCCTTATTACTGAGCTGTCTGTGACAATTTATGAAGCAACACCTGCAATGATAGCTTGCTGTCCTCCCACTTCCTTCCTCCATTTGGCTGTTTGCTCACCTGTTACTCGGTGTCTTACTCCCCATTTAGATCTCTTAGAGAAAGGAAGGTTTATTTTTGTTCATTTTAATGGAACTTTATATAGGAGACTTTTAAGTGGGATTTCCAAGGACTATTGCAAAAATACAACATGTATATTTCTTCTGCAGCAGAAATAAATGTTATAAATAAGGATTAAAAAATCCAGAAAACTGAGTCAAGGAGTTGTTTTAGTAAAAACTAACAAACAAGTATTTTTCCTGGTGTTTTGATCTATACCTCAAAGGTACAAGCATGAAATCAAACGGAAAAACAGAAAATAGTGGAAAATATCATTGTTGGATGCTACAGGAAAAATAACAGTTCCATTCACTATCTCATGCCCCATCTTGCTAGACCAGTCTGTTGCATGAACAAACAGTTCTCTGTATCCTCACTGAGTTTTTGAGAATTCTGACAGTTAGTGTTCTTGCTCGTAATGGAGCTGAGTAGCTTGTTGCAGCTGTTTGTTCAGCAGACCCCAAAGCCCTCCTAGCAGAGTCATTACTAATTCAAACAAGCCACACTCAAAACCAATTACACATCTGCACCTTAGAACAATGCAGACCTAACTGTAGACTTAACAAACCTTCTTGGGTGAGGGAAAGAAAAATCTAAACCATGTCAATAAGTACTATACATGTTCCACAGGAAACCCTGTGCTGCTCTTACTGTGTATCCCAGAAGTTGCACCAAGAGGATTCAGAATGCTTAATGGGAGAAAGCAGCGCAGCAGGTGATTTGGAATTGCATGTGTTTGGAGCTGCCTCACATACAGCTGTGCTGGGAAAGTGGTCTCTCTGTGCTCCCTGGAGATGCTAAACTCACAAATACTTGGTCTTCTTATGGAACAACAATGAAACTCCTCACAAAATAATTAATGACTGGAGTCTCTATTTCTGACAGCTCAAATTAAAATTGCAAGCAGCTGGCACAGCTGGCATGTCTGGGCAAAGGAGATAAACTAGATATGGTCTGCCAGAAGAGTGATAAAAGGATTATAGCATTGAATCTGTGTTCATGCTATAGGGGAACTCAAAAAATGCAGCTGTAAATAAGAACCAATAATAAGTCTAAATCTAGAGGTGGGTTTGTGCTAAATGCAATAGAAGTGTGAACTGCAGTGGGGAAAAAAAAAAAAAGGAAAAACAGTACATTGATTCACAGCAATATGTGATAGAAGAATTAATTGGTTTTCTTTACACCTATCTGTTATACCACCCTCCTACTTCTGTTTTGTAGCAAAAATAACACTTGTGGTCATATTATTTATTGTCTCTTTTTTTATGTTCTAAAAAATTAAAAGGTAATGGTGTAATCAGAATGCAATTACAGATTTGTCCATTAGGACATGGTTGTCCATCACAGTCAATGGCTACAGTTTTTCAGGTTTAATATGTATATATTTACTTCATTGATTTTACAAGGAACGTTCATTGTTACAGGATAGATGCTCTTCTGAATTTTGACTATTTGGAAGACAATAGTTTATTCTTTCCACTTTTCTTCTCTCTCTGGTTTGTTTGTTCACTTTAATGCAAACTCTGTGACACTGTTTTACCTCTGGATTTTCTTTTACGTGCAATTCATTCTCTCCCAAGTACTGACAGTGTTTTGCAAATTGTTACAGAAGTATTTCAGTGTATTCCAAAAATGTTTTTATTGGCCTAAAGGTGTATTTTTCCCTTACACAAACTGATCATAAAAAAATCTGTGCAAGGATCCTGAAGTTTTCCATCTTGCCTTTTTACCTAGGTGATCTTTGCAAATAGTATATGTGCTGTTTATATAGCCACACAAGTTTATAATAATGTTTATGCATGGACCATACTGGCGAAATTATAGACTGAGATAACTATAGAAGAGCAACAATTAGAGTATTATCATCCACAGCAAACTGCTAACATAAGTTGGCAAATGACCAGAGGATGAACTCGCTTTAGAAATGCAGAGAACTATTTCACCATCATTTGCGGTTGGTTTGGAGAGAATGCTACCAAGACAGATAAACTTGTCAACCTTGTTGAGTTCCTTTGATCTTGTGCCATGGCATAAACGTACAGCTTAGTGATTAACTCTTTCTTCGTATTAGTCATTTTATAACTTTTTCTTCTTTTCTTATCCTTCTTTATACACTTTCTCTCACAATTTATTGAAAGTGGGCTCACTGAAACAGTACTCAGTTCCTGATCTTTTCAAGGATTAATATCCTAATTTAGACTAAAGAAAAATCAATAGCAGAAGGTCACTTGTTCTACAAGAGAAAATAAAATGCTAGTGGAGGATTGGTCCCATAAGACTTGTTGTTTCTTCATAATTTCTTTGCATTTCCTCAATAATGTTTTTTCTGATGAATGATATTAAATCTAATATCCAGTTCTCATTGAATATCTCAGTTGTGGACCAATTTTTACCCAGTGTACTGATAAAGCTCCTCATAATAAGATCTCATTTTCCACAAAAATTTACAGAAGCTTTATATTGAACTGGATGAAGTATGAGGTAGAAGAGCAACTGTAAATAAACTGTTGTTGTTTTCTGCATAATAACGCTTTTGGTTTGTTTTTCAGAAAAAAGAAAGTCATCTGACATCAACATCTCTATTTTGTACAAGAACACAGCTCCATGATATAGTTTTTACTAAATGCCTGATAACTTGTAGACTATTTGTCATACATGGTTTTTCACATCCAATTTTCCAAATCCTTTTTAGTTCAAGCTAGTACAGAACATGGAAACTCAACTATTCTTGACAGTTTTTCCTTCAGCAATGGTCTAGATAGCTAAGGAAAAGAAAAGCTGTTCCAAATTTGCTGGAATTGGAAATAGGATGATGATGAGAGATGATGCGGAATACAAAACTGATGTGTTAGAAATATAAAACAAATCTTAAAATAAATAAACTCCCCTGATGAAGAGAATTTACTCTTACATAAGCAAGGGATAAGCAGATATACTAATCCAAACTGGGGCTTCATTTGGATTGTGATTTAACAGCTGAAAGTAAATTCAATTCTGATTTTGGCCTGTTTCTTCAATAACTTGGAGTGGTTTTCCTGATATTATATATACCAGTCTTGCTGGTATATGTATACATGATAATTTAACTTGATTATATTGAAACAGAGTCTTCAGTTGTGTAGTTTGAACATTCTTGAATATTCAGTAAACAGTACATCTGATCTTGAAACCCATTGAATTGAAGGCTTCATTGACAGTAGTAACCTTTAATCAGATTCAGAGCATGAGGGGACCACTAAGAAATCATCAATTCTTTTAATTTTGTAGTTACATATTCTGTTATGAAATAGTTTATTTGTCATGCTACCAAAATAAGTCATTGTTTTATCACTGACACAAAATACATGGTTGTGTTTTTAAAATATAGAGGGTTGAATTTAGACAAACTGTCAAAGTTTTTCATCTGAAGAGTTAAATAAAATGAAACATAATTCAGAAAAGTTTGTTAACTCAATCTGGTTTAACCTTAAGCTTAAACTCGGGGGCTTTAGTGGGCAAACCTTGTGTTTTAAAAGTATCACCAACACCCTAGTGTTGCTTCTTACAACGGTTTCTGAAGAAATCTGAAACCCAAATAACATCAATGTCTGGTATATGGCAGATATCAATCATATGTTAAATTCTTCCAGCAGTAAGAAAACAGAGCATTTTTAAGAGGTGGCAAAGTGAGGAAAAGAAACCAGTGTAGAAGTTAAAACGTTCAAAATGAGGATAATAATACAAGAGAGTCTGATGTGAAGGAGATAAATTTCATCATATATTTCGTCGTCTTCTCTGGATTGATGCAGTATTTTTTTAAAAGATTTTTATTAGAGAAAGACTCATTTTGGTATGTCTCATTGAAACAGCTTCATCTTAGTGGTGGCTAGTTTGTAACAAATTTGAAACCCAGAGGTATAAGAAGACTCAGCTTTGCAAAGTGCTCACTTCCCAAAATAGTAAGAAATAAGAAACTTCAGCATAAAAGAAGTTGCCAGGAACCTGGAGGATCAGTTCCAGAAATCTGTTCCACTTGTTTCCATTTCGTAAGGCTATCTCATAAGCCTTTCAATAGATTATTCAAAATTAACATACTTGTAATCCATTAGGGGACTATCTCCATCCTTACTCTTTTTGGAATGACAAGCATTTTGTCCTATTCTCTCCTTGCTTGTATATCACAACTGTAAATAGTCATGTGTTGAGTGAAATATCTTCTGCATTCAGTGTAAGAATAAACTAATATTATCATTTGCCTTTGCATGAACAAGAACTACTACCACATTATGGACCACGTGCTAACCCCATGCATTAATGCTTTACTGCCTTACTGCACAGAGAAAAGAGGAAGGAGATTTTGGGACAGGTGTAAAATGAAGGTCAAGGAGAGCTAAGTAATAAAATCTGCCTTATGAAGACAGGGTAAAATTGTGAAGAATATCTTCTGTTTAGATATGTAAATGGTAGAGTTTGTAATGCTGGTTTCTCAGTTCTACCTCATAATTCTAAAGGAAATGCCTTCCTAACTTTAAAATACTTGTAGCATTTAGTTTAAAATGGATATGTGTTTGCATACTAAAATACCTATATGTCTATAAATGAATGTACTGTGCATCCTTGTTTTTCAGTCCTGTTATTTGTTGAGATATCTTCAACTCTTTCACCACAAATGCATACATCCCATTTTTCAGACATATAAAATAAGAGAACACACTTGGGGGAAAGAGGAATTTCTTCAGACTCCCCTAATGTTTCCCAGATTGGGTTTCTGTGGCTTTTTCTGAACTTCCTTTTCTGGGAAACAAGGTACCAAGTAAATGGGATGTTTTAGCTCCAAGTTTATCTGACAAGAATCTAACTTGCATGGCAAATTCTTAATGTCTAATAGGAGTATATTTCAAGCTGGTTTATGTCAGTTCAAGCATACTGGGGCAGGAGGGGCAGTATGACATTAACATTGCAATGGTTTAGGTCCCCTCCTTGCATGGGATCAGATTAAGTTCACTGCATAATTCATGGTTGTATGTTCAATGATTGCCATTTGAGAGTAGATCTTTTGGTTCACCTCCACCTCAATTTGATATAACAAAAAATTCATATTTGCTTTTGAATTACAATGGAAAACTGGATGAAGAGGAATGCAGAAATGCTTTCTGGGGACCTTTTATTCTTTAAAAGGAAACTAAAAATCAGAGTTTTGATTGCTTGAGTGCTGTTTACCATTTAATCTATCTTGATAGAGTAGTGATTTAAGAGTTCTCAACATCTTGCTTCAGATGCTTAACAACTTTTACTATTTGTGTCCCAGCTGAACATTTTAACTCATGCAAAGAGGACATGAAAACAGTGACCTACCTCTGAAAACATCTTTTTAAATCAGAAAAATGTGCACTACATGACTGGAAGGAGAACTTTGTAAGTATCAAAATGGGAATTACGAATCAGAGCCAAGGGCTCCAGTTTCCTCTAAGTGAATAAGCAATTGCACATGACAGGATACGTCCTGTACATCAGCTGACCAGTTTTTGTAAAACTTGGGTGCTGTGTTGTGCCCTAATGTAACATACAGTGTGTATGTATTGGATGATAAACACTTTCATGGACTTAATAAACTTATAAAATATTTTATTGGAGAGAAAATAAAATCTATATGCAAATTAAAGAAACAATATTTTAAAAATTGTTTTAGAAACAAGCAAATTGTTCTCCAGGGAGGACTGCTGAGGAGAATTGCAAGGTTACTTCCATGTATAGTAAAACCTTATGCACGTGTCTTTTCCCTACTCCCTCTAAACGAGCAGTGCTTCAGATCAATTTACTCTTCCAGCTTTTCCCTCTCCAGTTCCATTCTTCCTCTCACCTCTTACCAGTTATTGAGACTAAAGCACTGTTAATGAAGATTTTAAAATGCAGATCTTGACTCCACATAAAGAGGGCTGAGGAATAATGAAGTGGGTTAGACTAGATGATTTCAAGAGGTCTCTTCCAACCCAAATGATTTTGTGATTCTGTAATAAACTCAAACACTCTCTTTGTTTGGTGATGGAATACATCCCCACAACCTGTTGAACTATAGGAATGCACGCTTAGATCACCATCATCTTTCCTGTTCCCACACTTACCACAGTGCTTTTTCCTTTAAAGTAGGCAGTTCTTAACCTAACAAGCTGTTAACAACTAATAACATTAAAAAAATAGAAATATAAAATGATTATTAATATTCAGATAAATAGTGGCTTTGGTTATTGTTTTGAGTTATTGATTGAGAAACAGATGAAGCCAAAATTTACTGACCTACAGAAGTCAGCACTTATGGACATTATCCTGTTTCCTTTCTTGTATAAATTTTTCAGTACTTGGCTCCACCGTTCAACAAAATTATTCTTAGGAGCAAAAGTAAATATAAGATTATTATTTCATGTGTGAACCAAGCTATGTCTCATTGCATTTTGTTTTCTTTGAGTATATCTTCTCTTCAGGTGTAAATAGTTGATGGCTTTGGTGTGGATTTGACACAGTTGCTATAATGGCTTCTAATCTACAGATCTTATACTTCTCTACTGTCTTACACACATTGATATTCTATTATCACTTAATAGTGTCTTTTGATATTTTTTAAAATTTCAGTAATGTTAGTTATGTAGAAATGATATTCATTACATGGATTTCATGAGTAAAGAGTATCACTAACTGTAATCACACAGGAAAAAATATTATAATTATGCATATAAAGAGGTTTTATAACTACTGTGTGTATAAGCACATCCCTTAAAACCTAAGATTCTTCTAGTTCATTTCAGTGCAATACAGAAAATGTGCCACTAATACTGTTTCAAGCCTAGTTCACCTGGAAGAGGGATATATGTATGGTCAGTTTAAAATATCCCAGACATATTGGTTGTCACCCGTGTAGCTCCATGTACTTAAAGTTTTGATGGTATGTATGCAATGGAAAGAGATTTTTCCTTTTATCACATAAAAAATTGGGAAGCTGCATCCAACAATGTGTCCAAAATGTTAACATTTTGTAGGGACTGAAAGGAGAAGAAATTCCAGACTTCAGGGCACCTGGTCAATCCTTATTCTTCTTCCTACTGCAAAGGCTGCAGACATTCTGTTTGTAAGTCTATGATTCCATATTATTTCCTCGCGAGCTCTATTATCTTCCATGGTCACAAAATGGCAAAAAAATGCTACTTGTTTTTCAGAGAAGTCATAAATGCTCTGCTGTCACCAAATATGTCAGATTATATTAATTTTTAACTTAATTTTAGTTTTCAGAGGAAGACAGAAAGTTCATAACTTATTCTGATCAGTTGAGCTGATTAAATCCAGTAAAATAATAGAATCATAGAAGGGTTTGGGTTGGAAAGGACCTTAAAGATCATCTTGTTCCAACCGCCCTGCCATGGCTGAGACACCTCCCACTAGACTAGGTTGTGCACTGGTCTTGGCAAATCCAGTGATGGAGAATCCACAACTTCCCTGAGTAACCTGTTCCAGCGTCTCACCACCCTCACAGAGAAGAATGACTTCTAATTTCTAATTCGAATCTACCCTCTTCCACTTTGAAGCTATTACCTCTTGTCCTATCACTACAAACTCTTAATTCTACAAAGTTTCTGTGAATTTTCATCATAGAAAGTCTTCAGGGAACATTATCATAGAAATCAGCAGAGATACTCCACATAATACCAGCTGAAGATCTAGTCTACTGTCTGTGAGACAGTACAGTTGAAAAGTTGGTTGCATATATACATAATATAGAGACATATACATTTAATGTTAGACACTCAGTGGCACGTTACTGTTATTGCTGAAATAACAAAATCTACAGTGAGGAATTCTGTCTAAATAAATAGTCAGCCTGTTTTTGAATACAAGCCAGTTAGCAGATTGACTACAAAGATGCCATCAATTTGAATCAAGAGGATGCTTTTACAAGTTACAAATGTCTTCTGACTTTTTTCTGACTCATTAAAGCTTTTATGAATCTTGCCAGATGTTTAAGGCCTCAGGGAAAGTCAAAAGTACACCAAAAGATCACAAAAGAAAAATGGGTAGATAGAAATACTGAAAATTATGATGCATTTTTGGTTATAACATAACATGCATGCTCTGGAATTGGTCTTTTCTTTCTTTGAGGACATAGTTTCTTATACTACTTTTATTCTTTTATAAAATTGAGCCCTGTATTTTCTGACATTCAGAAAAATTTCTGATTAGCCATAACACTACATACTTTTGAGTTGGCATTTAAGCTACAAATTATAGGTCATCTTACACACTCTGTGGGTCTGTTTTGACCACTGTTGAAGTGGAAGCATAATAAACACAGACTTGAAATTTGGCAATCTTGATTTTTTTTCCCATGTGTCCAACTATTTATTAAGCATTATCCCTTAAACAAAAGTGATCTAAACATACTTTATCACAGAATTTTTCTGAAAATCATTTGAAATGTATATAGCTGCTATGTTCACTACGTATTCCTACAGCAGCACTAGAGTAGTAATTTTGTACTCAATGCAATAGTCATCTTTTCACAATACATTTAATTCTTCTGCTCCTGTAAAGCATAAAATTTTCCTACTAAGTTTTAAATGCAAAATCAGTTGGCAGTTCTGGGCCTGTATTAAGAATAATGGTCTCCTGATTTTCATAGACAGACTGTATTTGCAAATCACTTAATCTTAGCACTGTTGCCACAATATAGGGACATACCCCAGGTTCACAGATGTGTGGGTGGTAATAGAGCCTCCAGCCTGGAATAACACAGAGAAGGTGTTGGATGCCAAAGAGATAGGCTTATGCTAAGGCTGTAGCAATGAATCTCCCTTCCTATAGTTCAAGAACAGAGAGCCAAAATACTCTGACTCCAGACTCCAGTAGAATTCAACATTTCCTCTTAAATGATCCATAAAGAGCCAGGAAATTTCTCACCAGTGCAAGCCAAAAAGAATTGGATGAATTAAAGGATAAAGCAAAAGCGGTTCTGCAGTGGTATAGTGGATTTTAATGCTCAACATGCTAAGGACAGTTTTGAATTTACTACAGTAGCTTGATTACGTTCTATCTCAGCTAAATCTAATTAGATTTCTAATAAAACCTTGTAACCAAAGAAAAGCGTTTTAATATCATGTCTGTTGCAGCTGAGGAAAACCTATGATAGAGCAGCTCCTTCCAGTGAAGAGGAATGGGATTAGGCACTAGTAGAGAACATGTCCCTAAAGACCACAGCTCTATAGAGATGAATGCTTCATTCCAACAAGATATATTACAGTAAATAAATAATTTTTAACAATACAAGGTGATAGAAATTTAATAATTACACTGCATTTCTTACTAGCATTTCCCCTTATGCCAAACACTTCTGAGGTCCAACATAGCCTGTACTAAACACATACGTCATATCAACCAACATTCAATCTCTTTTTGTGTAGGAAGTTTCTGTTAGAATTCTGTGTGTTGCTTTCTATATCTCTCTCTAATCTGGTCTTCTGAGGTTATTCTATTTAAAAAAAAAAAAGACATTTAAAGTAAACTACCTAATACCATGGGCAACATGGTATAGAAAATAGGGAATTAAAATGAAACGATGGCCTATTTCAGTCATCCTAAATAATCAGTGCAGAAACAGAAGGCAACTGCTCATATAATTTGATTCATATGTACAGCACTCTCAACAAAAAGAACTAAAAGTATTAGAACTGAATACTGGATAATTAGTCTTTCAACTATTGGAAAATCTTGGCATTAAAATTTAAATTATGATTGGAACTATTAAAAGCAAAACTCTTGATTGTTGACAAAAAAAAAAAGGTCATGTGGTAAAAATAGTTGCACAGACAGACTGGGAGATATATAATTATAGTTCCACTATTGTCTGTGTGTGAATACTTTATGGCATTAATTACTGAACATATGTAAATGTAAATGTATTTTTGCAACTAAAGTTGAGTGCATTAAAAACAAATCCACTATACAACATTAATGTGCTATTTTTGGCTTGAAATCTTATCTAAGGCAGTTTTTAAAGACTTTTTTATTTATTTGGGGTTTTTAATACTTGTGTGGTTGTCTTGCAAAGTTTTTCAACTTCAAAGCTGTATTAACAAGTACTCTTTTGCTTTTGGATGCAGACATTTTATCAGCTACTACCTGTCAAATTGAGTATATGAATTTCTTTCCTAGTTTCTTCTCCCGCTATATTCCTTCACTCTAATATGCCTGGGTGAGATTTTAAGCTGTAATGCTAAGTGAAACAGAATTTCCACATATGGAAATGGAAAAACTGCAGTGGCTTTATGCCCCTTCTGTCCCTTTCTCTTTGAGGAATATTTCCAGAGGAAACAGTAACTCCAGTTTCAACTTAAGCAGTGCTGGGGGCCTGTTTGCACTGTAGCAGTCTCCCTAGGTTTTATGTATTACAGTCAGTCCTGCACTGGTGGCAAAGCAGTATTTTTTAATGCTACTGTCATGGTATGCAGGTTTCCCTTCACCTGCCCTGTTCATTTCTTTTGAGTGTGGAGATGCCTTCATTCTTCAGCTCTTCTGACTCCTTCTCCTAAATTTCCTAATTAAATTTCCTAAATTAAAATTAAAATTGCTTTATGTCAGAGGATATTTTGTACTACACCAATGTATTTTACCTTACATAAAGGGGCCATTAGACATGATCTTTGTAAAAAGCAGCTTTAAGGAAATGTCTCATTCCTACAGAGGTGGACCAGAATTTGAGGTTCTACTTAGATTTGTTTCAGGTTTATTTTGACTTCAGGGTTTTACGGAGTCAGACAAAATAAAAAATGTTGGAAGGATGTCAAGGTTAACTCTATTGCTTTAGTTAATTTTTTTAACCAGAGCCAGCTTTATTTTTTCTATTTTTTACAGTTTTATAGCAGATGGCTTTGGAGCCATCCATATTCCACAGCTCCAGGCCCCCTACCCCTCAATCCACATCATCCCAATGCTGTGATTTTTCCTATGCCTAGTTTTAAATTGAACTGATCCCTGGGAGTCAAATATTGGATGGCAAAGCACAGGCTATTCCCAGCTTTACTGGAGCAAAATTCAACTGATCACAACAAAGGACTTTCTAAAAGAAAGACTGGGGAAATCTAATACCTATTGACTTGCCTATCTATCACTCTTCCTTTGCTGATCATTCATGCAAGCATCTTATCAAAAGCTATACTCTTGCCAAATTTTCAGGATGCATGTTTAAACAAGTTGGTAAAGAAGGAATTTGCTGATGGGCAGGCTCCTCTTCAGGAGTCCAAGGAAACATTCTTCTCATAACAGGTATTAATGTGAGGAAAACTTTTTAAGCTCAAGTAGATGTCAAAGCTGTATGACAACTACCCTGCATGTTTTCAGAATTGCACATGTTACTGGTGTGGTATAAATATGTTTCAGTTGCATAAGGTATCAGGGAAAAAAGTCTGTGAGCTAATTTGGGGAACAAACTGTATTTTTCTCTACATTTTTATGCTATTTTCTTCTTTTGTTTTACAACTGTGTGATATTTTCTATGCATCTACACACTGTAATGCATTTTGTTTTGTTCTGTTTTGATTGCTTTGTTTCCCTTGCTAAATATATTTGCCTTAATACTGAAGGAGCACATTTTGGTCTTTTCCATTTAATGCTTAGTGTGATCTGTACTTTCACATTATTTATCATTCTATGCACCTATATTAGACACAGGAATATTCTGAGTACCCCCAAAAGTTGATACTTAGGTCATTAAAAATGAATTTATCTTAAAATGTCATTCATGTAGCTGCTGCTACTTTATTTCCCTTATGGAAACAGTATGAAGTTGGAGTCCTTTTGCTTTTCAAGCTTACAAAGATGTGGATTGTCTGACCCAGAGATTATATTTCAATACGTATGAAAGATAAAGCTATTTAACCCTTTTTTTACATATGAGAAATTGAGCCAGAAAGGAATTAAGACACTTGTCTAACATCACAGAAAGATTAAGGATAACTTGACCTTTGATGAAGCCTAGTGAAGAAATGGTGAAAGGAACATTAAAACCAGTCAGAAAAATTAATTTCTTCAATTTCCAGTTTCTCAAATCCAGCTGAGGTTTTCCACTCTTCCATTGCTTTTAAAAAGCAGATGTAAATTGGCAGAGATAATTGAATTACCATGAAGTTCTTTAAGTACTATGGTCTACAGTAGCCCACTAACAATTTTGGGATTGTAAAGTATCATTTATTTTATTTTTCTAGAGTAACCATACCAAAGAAAGGATTTCTGTAATCTTTTTTTTTTTTCATTTTCACTTGAGCTGATTGACAGAAAAGATTCTGTTTTATGAGAAGTTTGTTATCAAGAAGGCATACAAAGCCAGAAGTCTAAACAATCCATTATTCTGAAACAAAGACACTAATATCTAGCATAGTAAGCACTTTTGTATTAGCAACATTTTGTGAAAAATGAGCTAGACCTGAAGAAGTGTTCCTGCAAGATAATTTTGGCAATAAACATATATACTTCATCTCATCTGAAAGTTACTTTGGTTTCTGAAATGGAATTCCTACCTTTATTGCAAAATAAACTGGAACAAATCTCTAAATACTATGACAAGCTAATTTTTAACTAAACAAAATGTTACTTTACTATTCATCTATTGTTGCATATGAAGTTTCTGACTATTTCTTAGAGCTGTTCTAAGAACAAACAGCTTCTAGGCAAACCCTTCTGTTGACTTCTTATTTCCTAACAGTGTACACTTTAAAGCACTGTTTATATCACAATCCAAGGGATTGTTCTCTTCTCTAGTTACAATATGTAACATATACTTACAATAGGTTCCGTAATTGCAATTGGTAACAATGGTGGATTATTTTTTTTCTGTTCTGGGAAAGATTTGATTCTTGGAAATTCTTTTATTGATTCAAGAAAGACTTAAGGAAAACGGTTTACATTCTGAAAATGAGTCAATTTTTCACCTGCAATAGATAATTCTATTATATTACATTGTAATTTTTAGCCAATCGCTATAAGAGACAGTGAAGTTTTTTGGTTGTGTCCTGGTTTGAGTGAGAACAGAACTAATTCTGTTCAGTGATTTTACTTTTCAGCTCAGTTCTTCTAACTAAC
>WUAM01000431.1:16623195-16646651 GCA_024336885.1 Actenoides hombroni
AGGCCAGGCCCCAGTACAGTGCTAAGAGCTGCTGGTTTTCATCGGGGTAGACAAGGCACCCTTCTATTAGATGTTGTGTTAGCTTAACAGGGTTGCTTGCCTGTTCGGGGGTAAAGTCCCAGGCTACAGAAGGTGACAACCGTCCTAGGAACCTGCCCAAACCCTGCCAGACCCCTTGCCATGCAGGGACAGGCCATCTCAGGGCACATTTCAGTGTCACCCCACCCGAAACTTGTCTCCTCTCACACCAAACTGGGATCAGACTACACACAACCCAAATTACGCCAACTATATTGATTAGTAGTATTAAGAAGCTCACATAAGGGTGGACAAGGACCTTGGGAGCATGCACAATAAAATCATATACATCAATTTCTGGGAGAAAGATGGGGATGTATTCAATCATTTTCTCCCCAAGGTAGCCCCCCCAACACAGCAAAGCTACCAATGCCAGCATGAAACACATCATTACTATTTGTGCCAGGGTGCTCCTGAGTCCCTTCATCCTCCCGAGACATAAGCTTCCCCAGCACATTGAGTCTATCAGTACAGAAGTAAAGCAGAGAGACAGTGTTTCGATAAACATGTTAACAAAACACCAGGTAAGTAGCGCAAGCAAACACTGTGGCCTGCACAGGGGTTTGCTACTAATAACTAAAGCAAGAAATAGAAGACTGCTGCTCATGCCCCACACTGGGCACCAAAAAGGAACTGTGGTGGGTTTACCCTGGCTGGGCACCAGGTGTCCACCAAGCCCTTCTATCACTCCCCCTGACCTCCGTCAGCACGGCACACAGGGAGAGAATAAGATGAAACGAAAAGAGCCTTGGGTTATGATAGATAAAGTTGTTATTCTCTACTTCATGTCCGCAGGTGATGTCAGGCCAAGTCCAGGAAGCAGGGCTCCAGAACGAGTAGCAGTTGCTTGGAGGACAAACCAAATGCGCCCCCATCCTCCTCCTGCCCTGTCCCTTTATAGTTGAGCTGATGTCATATGGTATGGAATATCATACTGGTCAGCTCAGGTCAGCTGTATCCCCTCTCCCATCTTGTCCCCCCAGCCTCTGGTGCTGTGTGAGCATTGGCAGTCATAACATGGGTGTGTTATCAATACCCTCTAGCTCCCAGTACTGCAGCATGAGGGCTGTATGGGGAAAAGCAGCTCAGCCAGACCTACTACAACCCTTCAGATGTCTATCTTTTTGTATCAGTAAATTTCAGATACATTTATTTTTATATGAATTTTTAACAAAAAAGGATGCAAAATCAATTTGACCATATTCACTTTTGATATCAAACCTTTGTCACTGACAGTGACATCTTGCAAAAATATTCTTATCTTGAATGAAAAATGCTCTCGTGCATTTTCAACCAATTTTAATTAGGTGGTCTAAACTAAGAAAATCATCCTATGAGCAAGGGTTTGGATAGAGATTGGTATTCAATTTGAAAACATCACTGATGGCTCTTCCATGGTCTTTGGAAAAATCATTTATTTATTCTGTATTTCAGTTCCTCATCTTTAAAATAGGATTTATATTAATCAGTGGATACTCAAGTATTATAGTTAGATGCTCAAGCTAAACAGTTTGACAAGTTTCAATCTGAAATTTTCTAATTTAAATGGTCTGATGACACTGTTCACAGATATCCATGTAGATAAAAAATAAACAGTTCAAATGAGAAATATGAAAATTTAGCATTTTTAACCTTAAGCCAGTGCTCCAGTCCAATCATTAGTAACTGAAAATTATTCCTATCTGTCAGCTAAGTAGTACGTATTTTTGGTGGTCTAAGCCTATTTCTTAATGTACAGATGTCTATATCATTAAAAATCCCCTTCACAATTAGCACTAATTGGCACCAGTGATAGGAAGATTGGAAAATGACCTGTGCTGTGACACCAACTTTCCTCTAAACTGTACAGGTGAATTCACTAGAACATTACTTAAAAATAAATATGAAGCATTAGAGAAATTTTCCTTCCCTGTGTACTTGCTGGATTAATTGCAGATTTCAGACTGTAGCACGAGTAAAGTGAGCATTTTTAAATAATCAGTGTACCTCAGAAAAAACTATTCAGATTTCAGTGAAAACTCCAATTCACTTTCACAGAAATCTTGAATCTCTCCATTCCTTCAGGAGGAAATTATTTCTTGCTGGTAGGTAGATAAGTACTGTCATTTAGATGTATTTTCCTCCTGACTAGAGAGATATTATTTTTTAATTTTTATTTATTATTTTTGAGAATTGTTCCGATTATTGTGAAATCTTCCATTCTAAATGTGAACTTTCTGGAAACTATGCTTCAAAGGAAAACACAATGCTAGTCATGTATAAAAGCTGGCTTAGTCTTTTTATTTGATTGACTTTTTATGTCACAGTACTTGGAGGAGATTAAAATAGTTCTATGGTTAATATTAATAAGGGTCATTCATTTACAGTTTGCTTTGCAAAATGACATGCAACCACTATCTTCCCTTGATACATTGATACTCAGAAAAGGCAAACAACTTCAAAGAATGTCAAGGAAATAAATCATGTCTCTATATAAATATTTATAGCAACAAATTTATCCTCCCAAACCACTGAAGGACAGCCTTATTATTAAGATGGTTTATGTTGAGAATTATTGGCATTAGACAGCAATTTTACTGAGAAATATTTGTGCAGGATTAAATAGATTCATTTTAACTAACACCATATCATGTAAATTAACCCAAAAACTTTTCCAGTAAGCCTTAATAATTGTGGACCTGTCTTTAGACACTTAATATTTCCAGGAATTGCAGACTGTTGAGTTAGTCTGGTCAGTTTTTGTTCATGCTGGTGGAAATGCAGACTGTAGAGTAAGTAAATATAATTATTTATTATGTTTAAAAATGTATGTTGTTAATTTTTTTTTTTTTTTTAAGAGATAGAATGAGCAAACTCATGGTCAGAGCAACCACAGATGTTCCATTGCTACCATGCCTGCTGACTCTATTTCTGGAGAAATCTAAAATCTCTGATCTCTGATTGTTTTCTCAAATATACAAAAAACAAAAAGCTTATGTGTGAACCTGAGAACAAAGAGACTAAATAGCATGAACTTCAGTGTTTTGAATATTTCTTCCTCTCTCTGTGGATTGACTTGTGCACTGGGTGGAGAAACCCTTCAGTCCTTCAGTAGTGGTAAAACAAGTACACAGGGGAGCTCAGCCATATCTGTTACTATTAAGAATAGAAGAAAAATATTTTAGATTATTGGTTGGATTCTTCAAATATGTTAACTTGCTTTATTATTGAAGTTTTCACCTTACCCTGAAAGTAGATTTGTAAGCTCTTACTTGTTTTGAAAAGAAAAAGAAACAGCATGTTACTTTCAGTTTCAGTCCTTAGTGTTATAATAGACAGGATTGCAGACACAATGTAACTTCTACAGTACTCAACTGTAGCATATCACCTGGGTGCTCCTACAAGGATTACTTTTTGGATATTGGCTTTGGTCACTAAGGCCTTAATAATCTGTGCCATACCTGTCCTAGACATTATCTTGCCGTGCTTTTTGGTAACAGGGCAAATAAGACTTAGATTCTTCCACTTCATGACTTGTCTGAAGTTGAGCCATCTTTAAATGCAGAATTTTTCACTCATGAGCATGAGATATGTTTTGAGTAATTGTAAAGTAAGAACAGCACAAGGCTAAAATGGTGGTTTTAGTTGAACTGTGCATTCTGAATGTAAGGAGAAAACTACTCTGGATTTAAACTTGCACAAGATACAAAGTTTTGTTCAATATACTATAGGATTTTTTTTTTAAATGGTGATCATAATTGTAACAAAATCTGATTTACAGTCTGGTGGTATGACGTGAAGAATCGGGTTTATGATACCAAAATTCAAAAATATTAAAAAAAAAAAATAAAGGAAAAAATCAGGAAATTAAAATCATCATGGAAGTTGCTCAGGGATACTTATCATATCTCAAAAAAAATATAGATGAATGCATTGAAAGGAGGCACAAAGGGATAAAATAACTAAATTATGTGGGCAAGAATGAGGGATTGCATAGCCCAATTTAAATACTATAAAATATTGTGGTGCTAGTATGAAGGAATGTAAGGTTTGAAAGGTAAAATATAAAAGAAGGATAAGAAAAAAGCCTGCAAGTGTAAAGACAAAGAAATCCTCTTTTAAATTATACTGACATCAGAAGTATCACAGAGTGAGCCAGGGGGTCTTCTGGTCCTCCAGGTACAGAGAAGCCAGTCAAAAAGGACAGGATTACAGGGAAGATAAATGGTTTCTTTGCATCTGCCTTTACCACAGTGGGTGCTAGAAAGGTGTCTACATCACAGCTACTCTTTACAGTTAATTTGATACAGAGGTTGTCAAAAAGAGGCGAAGCAAAGCAATAATTGACTTGTTAAGTTTCAATTATGCGCTGCAATACAAAATGCAGTACTATAGTAATCTACTGTGTTTGAACCAGTCCTGTCTCAGAATGCTGTTTTCAAGACTCTACTGACTAGCACAATGCTGATTTAGATAACAGCAGCTGAATTTTTCACTTTAGGTGGGAAAAAACAAGTTTTGTATTGCTCATTATTACAGAGAATCCAAATGCATAGGTGAACACAGTGAAAACAGTTCTCTGCCATCGCCTGGCCTCCAAGGTGTCTCCTCCCAAAGTCATTCTGCATGTAGTTAAGCATGTATATGAAAATCTAGCTTAGATTGCTAATTGTTCTAAGTTCCCTCTATAGTCAAGATTGAGAGAGGCAGAATATGATTCCATTAGTTTATTTCCTGAATCACTTCCTGGAAGTGTTTTATTCTGTATTTCCTGGTGTAAATCTTCCTTAGAATTACTTTTTCTTCCACTTTGATTATAATTTTGGGCCTGATAAATTGTTTCAATGACATAGTC
Source organism: Actenoides hombroni (assembly GCA_024336885.1). Taxonomy (NCBI): domain Eukaryota; kingdom Metazoa; phylum Chordata; class Aves; order Coraciiformes; family Alcedinidae; genus Actenoides; species Actenoides hombroni. The sequence continues at coordinate 16,628,108 of WUAM01000431.1, forward strand.
ATAAGGAAAATAGAAATAAAACAATTGCAGCCTCTGAGAGGAACCTGAGCTTTTAAAAGCCAAACATTATGGACATGAATTTTTAGTCTTTTAAAAGTTTGTTTTCATTAATTGTTGTAGACAGCAGCTAAGTTTTATCCCTGTAAAGTAGGATACTAAAGCCTGGAAAAAGTTAAAGCTTGGTTATAAGATAAGAAACTAAAATAATAATGATATTTTCAGCTGGTGCCATTCCTTTCATTTTGTTTTGGAAAACAACAAACAAACAAACACACAAAATACTTTCATAATGCTTCCAAGGACTTCTTAATCTATTTGAAAAAAAGCTGCCGAAAGATGATGTAAATGATCCAAATGTTGTAAGATTCATTATTGCTCAGTAGAAATCCCTCTTGAACTTTTTTCATAATCTGTAGCAAAACTAATTCTAACAAGTTCTGCAGACATCCCTTAAATAATGTCAAGAAAGCTGTCATCATTACATGGACAAATACCAAGAATATGTTAATGAAAAAATTTTATTATTTAATTAAAGCTAATTACGCATAAGCATATGCTAATTTTTCACTTGCTGATGCAAGAAAGTGTTGAATTTAATTAAACCATAATAAAATTAATTATAATTTTCCCAAATCTAGAGAAAACTGGCAGTTGAATCTGAGTTGGCTCCTGATGTCCATCTGTCATTTTCCTCAATTTTTACCTGTTCTTCTATGTCTATGCAGGCTTCTTCCAGGGTCCTCATACTTTCAGACATTTGAATTGGCATTCAACTGTGTCTCTAATCCATGATCCAAGCTGCCATCAAAAAGAATTCACTCTTTGTACATGGTGGTGATAGGTTTTTAGTTGCCATCAACACCTTTGTGTCTCTTGTGCAATGAGACACCTGCATACCTTGTGCACAGACAGAGAAGGTCAATTTTATTGACTTGTAAAGCTGAAAGGAGACAGGGGTAAAGTCTTCATACCTTGGTTGTCCCCAGACCAGAAGCACAGAGGATGAGAGCTTGTTCCTTGTAGACTCTTTGAACCCATGCACACCTGCTTGATGCACACAAGAAAAACTGTTTATCCGGGGAACAATTGCATAACACTGTCTGGATCTGGCCAAGAAGCAATTGCTTTATTGCTGTAGCATGTGGTGGATCTTTATTTTCTAAACATCCTGCTGGGAGATGTGCAATAAACCCCTTTTTTCAATCGTTTCTCTCTCAATGTCTCTAAGAGATCCCTGTTCCATCCTGCTCCAAATAACGCCCATGAACACCTTGTCTTCTGTTTTAAGTTAGGACAGCTCCACAGGGCACATATTAACACACATTAATGAATGGATTATTGCCTTGTCAGAGCTTCTGGTGATGAATTTAGAGCCCATTAAAGACTAGGCATTAATTGCACTGGAGACTGTAGCTCTCTGTATAATCCCTAGCAGGTGGGCACTGGTGCAAGCTTCACCATCTTGCATCAGCAGTGAACCTCGAACATGACCTCTCCAGAGGGAGAAGGGTAATTCATTTGCTGTGTTTACTTTATCTTCAGCTTCTTTTTAGAGGCAGGCTCCTAACTGTGCTGAATTGTTCTAAGCGAAGAGTGGCAGATGTGTGATGTGGCTCACGTTCTTGAAGGATTCTGTAGCAATCACTGTATGTTTGACCTTCAGACAGTTTAAAGTCAAGTCCCTATGGCTAAGACGTAAGTATATATTATGAGCTCTGTTAAATTAACTGTAGCTTTCTTGGTGGACTTGCACTCCCAGGGCATACATTAAAATTGTAATACCTCACCATGACTTTAGCTTCTGTTAGGCAGAAGAACTGTTCAGTTATGTTAGTGGCTTTAGCAAATATTACCTAATGATTGTTAATAAATGGTGAAAGCAGACTAAATCAGGACAAATTAGAAATAAAGACTACTTTTTTCTTAGAGGTTATACAAACATAGCATACATTTTTTTTCTCAATCATAATGCAGTCCCAGGTCTCCCTTGAATATCATACTAGTAACTGAATGTTAAAAACCAAGCAAGCAACCAAACAAACAAAAAAAACCCTCCCAAAACCAAGAGGTAGGAAGAAACAATTACCTATTTATTGAAAAAAAACCCCAACAAAAACAAACCAACACACAAAAGAACTGTCTGTAGATAGCTGAGACTCAAGTGTGCAGTCCTATGTCTCATCTCATTCTAGGCAGCTTTTCTAGCCATTATGGGTCCCTGGAAGATATTTTTGCCTTGAATTTTATAGGGGTAGCTCCTCATCTGGCCTAGGCAGCTGAAATGGAGGATGGGAAGGGAATGCAGTCCATCATTCTTTAATCTGAAGTGTGTGCTGGAAGACAGTGCACTTCCTAGTGTCCTAGTGCCCCAGTTCATAGATTTTTCACAGTCTTGTATGAGGAATGAATGCTTTATTTTTACTAACCAATTAATTCACATTTAACTCAACTAGATTAAACAAAAGTATGACTAGAAGAATTTTCTCATAAAAAGCCAAAATAGACACTACAGTTACAAAAAGACAAAAGTAGATATGATAGATGTGAAGAACTGCAAGAAAAAGTATGCTCCAGTTACTTTGGTCTTATGCTAAGTTCAAATCATAATGTTTTTCTGTCTTTCTCTTTCCCTCATCAAGTTGATTTGCTCTCCTTTCATGAGTAGGTTTTTGACAATGTCTCATTCCTCATACATAGCATGTGCGTCACTTTTCAACTTTTGGACATAGTTTCTCCACCAAAGAGACTTCGTCAGCGTGCACCTCTTCTTGCACATTAGCTCTCACCTTTGAAATCTTCTAGGATGACCAGAAAGATTTATCCTGTCTTCTCTATAATCTCTCTATTTCCTCATTAACTATGAGAGAAGTTTCCCATGCTTCTTAATTAAAAAAAAAAGTACATAATTTTAAAAAATAATTTATTTGCTTCCTTAAAGTTGAAGCTCTCTTTTTGTTAGATCAAGCATTGTTGTACTTGATCACTTGATCAATATCTTTGTGATTTAGCAAAGGATAAAAATCTTTTTTCTTTTCTCCTTCCTTCTTTAGGGATTTGTTGTCACATTTTCACGTTAAATGTGCCTTATGATGAACTTCATGTCTGTATCTCTATGTAGATTAACAAACATAGATAATATAAAGCCCTGAACAAAATACATGTATGTAGCTCATTAGCTGGTTCTTGACAGACATGAGACATGGTTACAATTCCGTCTCCCTGCTGTTTGTCAGTTATACTATCAATTGATTTAGGTCATTTTTTAATCTTATATTGCTTTTATAAAAAATGTGAACCAAGTGAAAACTAAAGATATGAAAAGTAAGGATGTATTTATTTACTTTGGTGTATGTATGAAAAGAAATCAAACTGTAACAAGGAGGCATAATGAAATACTGAAATGTGACCACAAAATATAGAACTTCCTACTCCCTTTTTTTCTCCAGTCTTCAAATAAAATAGCTAGTTGTTTCAACTTATCACTTCTGTCTAAGCCTGTCCTCCCCATTTGTTCTTTTTTGCATCTATATTTTCCTGCCTGATATATAGCTTGATTGAGATTCACATCTGCAAATAGCATCAGCATGGGGGCTGAAAATATATATTGGTACAACAGGCTCAAACATCCAAAATACTAATATCATGTGAAATTTGCAGCTGACCCAGGGGAAACCAGGTTTAGGATGAACTATCTTAGCTTTTCTTTAACCTGGGAAGAACTAATCTTGTTCAGCTACTTTCCTAGGACACTTCATGCCATCAGTACACAGCTAGCATTACAACGGTATACTTGTTTCCTGTGTGAGGCAGTTTACTGAGAACACCAGAAAGCTCCTGTCCACCAGAAGTTTTGATTTTCAGATGCTTCACTGGTTTTATGTTACCTGTGCCTCTAGCATTCTTATGCTTCTTAACAGCTGGTTAAATCTTTGATTTTTGTTGACTTCAGAGATGTTTTATCAGGCCTGAGCTGGAGCTTAATTAGAATTTATCTAAATGCTAACCTTGAAGCTGGAATGCAGAAGAGGAATAAGTTTTCTTTCTGTCTAATTTCCCTTCCTTCTTCCAGCACTGACCTTGTTGACTTCATCACTTCAAATTTCAAAAGAGCCTTTTAAATGTCCGGAGTTGGCAGGAGGTGTGTCTGCTCATGAGAACTAGTCTGCTCGTAGATTGTATCATTCTTAGCACCTGTCCAAATTTATTAGACTATATAAAATATTCCTCATTTTGGAGACATTCAAAATGTGCAATTTCAGTTCAGTTGATTAGGTGTGAGATATATGTCACAGTGGAATACCTATGCAAGGTGACTGTCAACCTCAGCACCTGCAGGAAACGTTATTTTCTTTGGGTAGAGGTACACAGCGTCAAGAGATTAAGCTCCGCTGCTCCATCTCGTGGGAGGAACTAAGCACATCATGAGGCACTTAGACCAGCGCAACATCCAGCCTGTTGTAACTGCTCCGAGTAAAGGGATAAAATCTCCATCAGCTGTGAAGGCAAAGATTCAAAAAGGAGAAACAAGTGACACAAACCTGGAAATGTTCTTTGAAGATGAGATTTCATTTACATACAAGTTTTCCATAAGTGCACTTGCACATTCCTCAAAAATCAAAATTTCAGAGATTGTTGTAGCTCTCAGATGTAGGAACAAAACCAAACCTCTACTAGCCCTCAGTTAATGTGTTCTAGCTGCGAGTTGCTGCCTCATAGCTCTTTTAATATTCAGACTCTGATCCTACAGAATTGCATGTGCTAAATCCTTATCCACTCCTTAGGAATCTTTTAAAACTGCATTTACTTAATCACATCTAAATGGTTTTCATGTCATTAGTGGAGGCAATGAATTGCCTTTGTTACATTGTTTCCTTTCAATTTATTTCGAAGTCGTCATGTGCCTTTGATCACAAAGTAGATGTTTTATTCCTTGGGGTGTACAATTTTGTGTGATTGATTGGTAATGACATATCACTAGGCACTCTTTTGTGATGATTTTATCAAGTAAAATATCAGTAAAATCCCTATTTCACCAATGTTGATCTGCATAATCTCTCAATGACTATTTTTCCTGCAGAGTTCAGCCAAATTGTAACATCTCAGTAAGCAATAGTTTCCCTTATAATTCTGTCAGATAATGAGTATGAAATCGTTTTTTGTTTTGATTATTTCAGTAAGAAAGAAATGTCAGCTAATACAAAATCAAAAGGAATTCTTAGCTAGACATTTAACACAACAGTTATAAATAGTAAAAATTTTTATCCTTAGATTCTAAAAGACACGGTCTTTACATAACACAAGCACAAGAATATTTTCCTATTGACAAAATTCTGCATCCTCTATTCCTTTTTAACATACTATGTACATTGTCATAAAGATATACCTAGGAATGTATTCAGTGTAATGATTGTTTTAAAGGAAAAATGTGTAAAATCTTCAGGATTATCTTCAATACGATCTGGTGAAATCATGGTAGATTAAGAGAATATTTAGTCTACTTTTTATATTCACCAATCATCTGGAAGGCAATCCTGATTCCGGCAAATATAGTATGTAAGCAACTCTTTTCCCTTGAGGAAGAGTAGGGTCCTCAGAATGTATTATTGAGAGGGGAAATCAGCTGAACAGCCTCTATTACCTTAGTCTGGGAGGAATTCCATGAAAGTCAAACATGAATATTTTACTGGGGAAGGGAATGCCAGTTTGATTTGCTGTAACTTATTTATGAGTTAAATTTCCAAAGCTTTTTAAGACACATGTAGGCTTTTTAACTGCATTGTCTTCAGTGAGATCGCAACGTATTTACAGAGCTATGAAAGAAAGAAATATTATTATTAACAAATTTGGGTATAGATTCCTTGTGAATTTAACACATAGGGTTTAAATATTCCCTCATGTGATCTATAGGGGAATAAAGACCTCAGAGTTTGCATTTGACCATGATCTGCAACTATCTTTGTCTTGCATTCCAACCAGATGAAAGCAAGATGAGCTTTCAGTAATTAGGTATAACAAGGTTTGACAATGTCTAGGAGTTTCTGTTCAGTCCAAAAAGCTGCCAACAGTTGCCTGACTGGTAGAGGGGCATAGGGCGAAATACATGATATATAGGAAGAAAGGCTTGGAATTACTAATTGTGATGCCATTTGTAGTACAATTAAAGGTAAAATTTGAACAGAAACCCAAGATTGTAAGAATACCTGATAAAAAAGAACCCTAAATCCACCAAGCAGTCATTTTAGTTCAGGAAAACAGAAGTAGTGCAAGTTTCTTACCTATATTGTGGTCCTTGATTTATCAGTGAGTTTGTAAGGAGGAGGAATTGTCAAATTCTTAGATGTTAGTGAATGATTTATTAGGTGTCCAAAAGCAAACCTGTGAGCCACAAGATATAAAGAAAACAGGCCTCAAATGGTCAGCCCAGATTTCCTGCTAAGGTGAAGACTGTTAAATTCATTAGGGAATCTAACAAAGCAAAACATTATAAATATCAAAACCATGTCTGATCTTAAAGCTGTAAAGTAGGAGTTTAAGAAATTTCAAGATTGGTGATTTGTTTAACATTTGTGTTACCTGCATGACATTGTATAATCTCACTGTCACACTCTTGAATGATAAGTCTGAAGATCAAACTGACCACTTCACCTCACGCTGGTTTTCCCATCCATTGCTAATTATGATGTTTGCCTTTGTGGGACTTTTATGTGCTTGGCATCCAAATGCCTTTTCCACTTGTGGCCTCAGCTGGTGTGATCCTGCTTCAGCAAGAAGGCATGAAGCTGGGCTGGTTTTGTTTCCATGTTTCTCTTACTATACTTTCACCTGCCTGCCAGAGGTTGGCAGAATTTTGTCAGAAACACCAGGAGAATTCCCACTAAGTCAGTGAACAAACATTCAAGCTCAGCCATACACCTTAACTACCCTATCTTGTGAGATTGCTGGATAATGCCTGCAGAGTGCTCTGAAACACTTGGATGAAAAACAGCACAAATATGAAAACAGTACTAAAAGTATATCTAGAAAAGATGTGTGTGCACCACGTGGGTGTGTGCACACCTGTGTACATGTTTGAACATATATGCACATGCATTCCCTTATACATTTAGAAACACTGTATTTAGGAATCTGTGGCTGTTGCATATCAGCACCAACCAGGGGACTTTTTGACACGTCTCTGGAACTACGTATGACTCCTTTTTTTGGTAGTCAGGATTATGCTCTTCATTTTTCCCCAGAAAGCCAATTCAGGGCCTTTGCAGGGAAGGTAGTGGTCTTTAGCACATCATCTGTGAAAACTTAAAAAAACCGCAACCCAACCCAAACCAAACCAAAACAAAATCTCAATAAATTGAAATTTTCACTAAAGAAAGGTAAGGTCATATGCTCACGTATTATATATTCTAGCCTAGAATGCTCCAACAAAAATCCTTCCTCTTAACTGCTTTCAGTGTTTTCATGCTATACTACTTCTCAGCTTCCTAAGAGTGAACTGATTATATATCTACATAGTAGATATGTATCCGTACAGTACTAAGGCAGCTGCATACCCATGGCCTTCTGAACATATAGTCAGCTATACTCATTTTCTCTCTTTTTTCTTCTCACAGACCTCAAGTGGTTTGAGGCTTTCCTGAGTGTTTTCTAAATTTCAGTATCTGTGACTGCATTCAGTCTTATTTGTAGGAACTTTGTAACAGATGACCTGGTCATTTTCTGAGAATGACCTGGTCAGTTTTGATAATTCAGATTTTAAAAAAGTCTTCAGAATTTAGGCACATGATGTGGTTAGGAGATGGCAGTCTTTTGGACTAATAACTAGCCAAGTTTATCACATTTTGTTTTACTACTGAAGATTTTTCCTAAAGTTTTCTAGATTTAAAAAAAAAAAAAAAAATTACAATTCACTTGCAGTCAGTAAAGATTCTGGACCACATTGAAGAGCCTTAAAATGTTTTTTGTCCTCTTCTCAGAGTCAGTTATATTCAGTAACAGATGTTGCTGTGTTTCTATTGTATCAACATTGGAAAGTACTCTCACCTCCTTTGGGATGAAAAGCACTTTATAAATGTAAGCTTATTGTTATTTCTTTATGAATATCTTTGACAGTTCACTGCTGTTACCCATGGAACTTTGCCCTGGTTATAAAGCTGTTAATAATACACCATCAGTCACCCTTAAGATAGGAATACACTATTTATTGGGATAGTATCAATGTTTATCATTCTTGATTCGGTGACAGACATTATTTGTGCATTTATTTCTGAAGGAGAAACAATGTTGATGGGGAAAAGATGGAGCTCATTCTCCAGAAGGCTGGGTACAAACTTTGAATCAACAGTGCAAAGAAAGAATTTTCTAAATTTTAGATGTGATAGTGTGCTGTAGTTTAGGGTTTGTTGTATACGTGTCATTTAAACATAAACTCTTAAGCTTGTGAAAACATGACACCATTCCTTTAGTAAACTATGCTGGGGCAAGGTGGGAAAAAGAGCCCATCTGAAAATTCATCACTAATTGTATGTTGATATTAAAACTTGCAGCCTTTAATCCCAAATCTTTGTGCTTTGGTGCTTTGTCAGCTGCTTAAAGAGCTGAACGACAGAGCATTAGCTTCTCCTGGAAATTATTGTCCTGTATTTTCATCAATCTATTCTTAAAATTTGTAATAAAAGCCTTATTCCTGCTTTGTTGATCAAATAATGCATGTTTGTTTACCTAGATTTCAGCACAGTACCACAGAATAGGAAAATGGTAGCAGAGACAATTATTGTCAAACTATTGTTCTGTCTGTTCAAACACTATGGAATCTTTTAAATGCTTTTATAAATTTTGTTTATGTGTTTTCAATTTTACCTTTATAGTGTTATCACTCCAAATATAACATAGAAGGGATACCACTGTCCAAGATGTTTTAAAAACAAACAGATACAAAGGCAGCAATACAAAAGTGTGGTGCCTGACCTAAAGAATGTGTAGGCTGAAAAAAAAAAAAATAGAAGACAGGAGGAAAAAGTTTAATAACGACCTGTTTTAACAAGCATAGAAGTCAGTTTTAAGAAAGTATTTGAAAAGGGAAAAATTACATAGTCTTGACTGTCTTTATAAGTAACATAAGAAGCAGCATGGGACAAAGTAAGAAAGTGTTCGCCTTGAAAATGTAACAAGTAGACGAAAGAATAAAGTATCACGAACCAGTCAAGGGCTGTTGCCAAATTCTTGATGTTAAATGATATCAATTCCCTGTCCTCATTCCAATTATTTCACCATAAATCATGCACAGAAACTCTTGTGTTTTGTTTTGTTTTGTTTTGTTTTGTTTTGTTTTGTTTCTAAATATGAAATAATACAGAAATATTTACATTTTAATTGACATACAAAATTTCATTACATCCTACAAAATTTACTTCTTCCACTAGGAAAGCCTTTTCCTACACTGGCAACAGTATAGTCCGGTTGATTTCAGCCTTTTATTCTTGGGCTTTTGTGGAATGTATACCTGAGCAATTCATGAAAGCAAGATAAGTTTCCAATACAAACTGGAAATAGAAAATAGCACTATAAACTGGAAAAGATTGAAAATTACTGATAGGAAAAAATCCTGTTTTTCTTTTGGACAAGTGTAGTTAAGAATAAGTTCTACCTGTGACCTCTGTAGGTTTTACAGTTTCACTGAGTGAAAATTCAGTCCTCCATGTTCAGCTAACTGAATATCATTGTATCAGAGTTACAGAAAAGCAGTATAACAGATCAAAGTAATATCAAGGACCCAGTTCTCTCATTCTTTGTTTTAATATTGTTCCACAGAATCTTTGTTGCCAAATGCTTGCTATTGTACAATTCAATTCCTTCAAAAACATCTAACCAACATAAAAGACCCAGTCTGCCTGAATATAAATCTTCATCATTATTCAGTCATTAATAGATGTCAACATAAAAGACTAAATAAACTGTACTGTGAGTGAAAATGTAAGGAGAATGTCTAAAGCAATGCATATTTATTCCATTGTCTCTTTTCCATCACATATTATTTTCTAATACCTTTGTCATAAACCAGTAGAAAGTACCAGTTTTTTTATTTTGTCTTATAAGCCAAGATGGGTCTCTTTGAAAACAGGCTTCAGACAAACTTCTTCTTTACATTATTTTGAATGAAGTCAATTGCAACTGATGTCACTACTGATAAGGTATTCCTTTACAATTCTCTTTCCCTTCATAAACCAATAGATCTAAAATGTCTTAAGATGGATACAATGGAGAAATGTTTAAACAAAAGTATGTAAAACAGTTTCATTAATCCAAATCCACTTCCAGTAGTCTGGCTTTACAATTAAAAGAGTTGTAGAAAAATTAACTTTTTGTGTTAAGACAATCCTGTCTGGAAAGATTGTCTATGGTTAAAAGATTATTTGCCAAGTCATTTTAAACTTGAGCAATAGATTGTCACTTTCCATGTAGCACTGCTTAGGAAAAGCCCAGATAAAGAATTACAGCAGGGAATCGTGTATTTAAAACTGCAAATTCAGTCCAAGAGAAACAGGAACAATACTTCGTTAAACTTCATCACTTATTTAGCAGTAGTTTCTTCATGTCTGAAATACAAGACAGTTGAGGGAAAGGAAAAAAAACCTTGAACTGAAATACATTTGTTGTGGATTTGCACTGATATCTCAATTTATCTCAATTTTTTTGTCAGAATGAATAAAATAATGCCTCTATATTATTTAATTCTACTAAGAGAACTGAAAAAAAGACTTAATATCTCTTTCTGCCTTAACAATTAAGAGAAGACTAAAAATTAATTGTGTTAAAAGGAAATGGCTGTTGATACCCTGCAAAAAATAATTAAAAAAAAACTTACTGTTGAAAGATCATTCTGCTAAGAGACTTCTTTGTTCATTCATTCTGAGATCAGGTGCAATGAAGTTATGTAATATATCATGTCTCCTCAGACAACTAGAAATTAAAACAAAAGGAATTCTTCATATCTCATTAGTATTCAGACCTAGGCCAGTACAAAATGGTGTCAATTACATAGTAGACTTCAGCTAAAATATCTGCTAACAAATGCAGGATGTAATGGAATTCATACTGCAGTAACTCTCCATCTCTTGGACACATAGCTATAGTATAGGGAAGGTAAGCAACAGTAGCAATCGTGCTTCATATTGACTACTTTATAATAGAAACAAAGTACACAGATGCCATGGAAGCATGGATGCTTTCAGAGTATAACTGGCTCTATAAGTATAGAGTTTAAACTCCTTTTTTAAAAATTATTATTTTTTTTTTTACCTTCTTTCTGTTCACGTATTTCCATTTTCCTTCTCCATTATCTCAGGGAAACTTTTTTTTATGTGACCTGCAACACTCTAGACTACACAGTATGATAGTTATTGGTAGCTGAAAATGGATGGCTGAAGCTAAGTTGGAGAGGTGTAATCCACCAGCAAGTAATACAGCTAACATCGTTGGTAAGAGACAAGGTTATTGATACTTGTTTATTCCAGGAAACAGTCCCCATTTGTGATTTGGTTAATTAGTAGACCCTGAAGAAGTGAAATTCCATAACAAAATCTCCTTCCAGAAATCAAGTAATGAGTATACGTCACACTAGAAGGCTTTCTTATTTAAAAAATTCATGGTGTCTTGGAGGTATTTTCAGAATAAATGTATACAGGAAGCTTAGCTACAAGGATAAGAACAGTAGAAGAAGAGAAAGAAGAAAAATGGAAAGAAAAAAATAGAAAAATAAAGATAATCAGAAAAACCATTTTTACAACTGTGAATATAAGTAGATAAGAGTCAAATTACTTGGTGGGAAATTCTGCTAGGAAGACAGGTAATTAGCAATACATTTTTTTCCCATTTAGCCATGTCACTCAAATGAGAAATACCTGCAGTGATTCAGGTCTATCGGGCTGCCCTAACCCTAGACCATGACAGCTGTGCCAACATGTGTCATAATCTGCCTCACAGTAGTTGAGTAGTATCAGTAAGGTCTCTTCACCAGAAATAATTATAATGATATTTAAAATGGTACCCTACAGTTCATGACCAGGAATTAAATGCAAGACACGGTCTCATGCAGCATGTTTCCCAAACAGCAATTTGGCAAAATCAGTGGAAAAAAATAGAAGGCTAGACCGTGATACACCTCTGGGTTAAAAGATCACCACCATAAGGAACACGTACACACACAGACACACTAACAACTCTCTGACCATAACTTCTGATGCTGAGCAGCAATAAGCTATTAAAAAGACAACATATTTTGGTGTGCATTTTTTAAAGATTCCCCTGCAGTGAGACTTACTTTGCCTTTGAGGCAATATGAGGAAAAAGTGCAAAGCAATGTATTTTATCATACATTGATTCTGTCAAACTCTATATTATTTAAAAACACCACGATTTCTGGATAAAGCAAAATTACATCAGAAATCACATAGAAGCAAGAGAGGTATTAGGACAAAGTTATAAATACAGCAGTGACAACTAGAAGCATATTGCATATTTTCATCATCAGATGCTACCAAATGTTGCAGTTTTTTGAATATGTAGACTTTAATTTAGCAGATAGTAAAAGTGTGTTCTCTGTTTATAGTACAACTTTATGAACAAGTTTTGAAATTGCCTCATTTTCAGATTAAGATAGGTGGTAAGATAGAATAACATTAAAAAAAAAAAAGGATATAAATATTCCCTACATAAAGAGCAAACAGTGTTAAAAAATTAATCTTAATGCTCTCTTTCCTTTAGCTGAATGCCTTGGTTTGATAACGGCACATGACGAATAGTTCCTTCTGATTCTCCAGAGCAATATTACAGGAGAAACAAAATATATGAATATGGTGAACTTTAATGATTTTATCAAAATCTTTTGAAATAATAAGCCAGGATATCAGCAAGTCTGAATGCCTCAATTTGTCCCTTATATTTTTTAGCTTCTTAACTATGCATTCCTTGGTCACTTTTTTTTATTGCTAATGTAGTGAACATACCTTCACACCAACAATGTGAAGTATATTTTCACTTTTATCAGTGGAAATACAGGGTATTAAGAAACCTGTTGGACTGAAATTCAAGAAATAGAGCAGTAATTTCTGTGTCATAATGTTTTTCAAAAATCTTTAAAAGATCCTTGAAAATATTTCATTTGTTATCAAGAATGCTTTTTACTTACCTGAAGTTCTTTTGGCAGAATCATCTCTAAGCAAAGATGACTACTACTAAACCGCCTAACAACTACTTTCTTTCCTATGACAGGTTGAATGAGAGACTGAAAGTGAAATGCATTTTTTCTCATTAAAAAATGTATTAGTGTCTGAAGAGCAGTTAACTACACAATATTTGATGTTTATTGCCCACTTACCTGCATATAGCTTAACAATAGCAAATTCACTTCTTAAGCAGAAATCAAATTTTACATGTCAAATTAATTCCCATGACATTCTGTGAGGTGTCCTGTGAACTTTAGAAGAAATTTCACTAAAATAATTTAAACAAATTGCAAATGAGTTCCCACATCTGGCTTGAACTCATCTATCATTCATTGTAACATGAATAAATGAAGACATTCATCACAAAGCACGCAACAGAAATTGTGTTGTCCTATTGATATAATTAAATACTCATAGAGAGCTAAATGCATAATAGCTTCCAGACCTTTTATTTCATGCCAGAATTCAATGGCTCCATCCTCATATGTTCCTAGTCAGAATCATTGTGAACCTTCTCCAGTTTCTAAACATTTATTGCTAGTGCAGTAATAATAAACATCTTGCATTTATAAAATGTAATGTTGCCTAGAATTTTTCATTTTTCAAGAATGTAGATCACACTGTCTAATGGCTCTCATATGTCCAGCATGCCCATGAACAATTTGTCTTCTTAGTGGAGTGTTAATCTGACACCTCAAGGACAGAGCTGGTTTCAGGAAGACTCCAAGACAAGCTGGAATCTTTCATGTGTTGCAATAACTACTGAAAGTCCAAGTATATTCTGGGATTACTCAAAGCTCTGGATTATATTACCTCTGCTTTTCAGCGTTTTGCTCAAATGAGAATTATTAAAGATACCAGAAGATTTTTTTTTCTTTGGTTTTTGGATTTATGTCAAAAATAATTAAAATAATTTTGTACCTAATCATGACATTTATTGTACAGTCTTGAACTGGACTGAGGGAAGGGTATACAATAAGCTTCCTAGAATTGTAATATGCTTGGAAACACAAAAATTGACCCACCCAATTCAAACCTATGAACGCAAGCTGTCTCCTGCATAAAGCTGAAAATCAAAACATGTTCTATCATCAGTCTTCTTTTTCTAGAAAAGTGAGGGCTGATAAAGGATGACAATGAATTTCCCATCTAGCATCTCTTGTCTTTCGTGAAATCTATTCCACTCATTTCTGCAGGGATTATACTGGCTTGATCAAAGATCTGTTTCATTCTATAGAGTGTTGTCTTCTGTCATTACTGAGCTTTGAATCAAATGTTCCTGTGCTTTGAAAGCTACTATTTTATCCATGATGACATTAAGCTGAAGAATTAAAGGTGATTTATTTTCTAGACAGAAAATAATAGAAATTAAATTGAGATGTACTGACAATTAAACTTAGTTAAATAGAAAAGTATGCTTCTTCCTTCCAGTGTAACAAAATTTGACTGATTGAAGAATGCTTTCTCTAGGCTTGTTTTCATGTGGTCTAATTATGTATATGACTGCTTGCTTAGAACAGGGCCCAGATGTGCATCCAGCAAACAAGTCAGCTCATGGGTCAAGGAACTGAATGACTCAATTTACACTATTAGAGTATTTTAAATACTCTATTTTTTGGCAGGAAATGGTGTAAATTGAGGGATTCAGTTGGTTAACTATTGGTAAACAATTCCTAGAAGTATTTGTATCACAGTTACACTAGCCACTGGCTGTGATACTGTCTCATTGAACTTTAAATGCCCACTTAACTCATTTAAAGTGAAGCTCATGTAGAGCTTTCTTCTGTTTAGAACAGAAAAATTCCGTATTTTGGCCTGGGGAGATTTCTATTCTGATGAGCAAACTTGGATGTTAGCTATGATCATATAAGTCTTTGAAGGAGAATGTTATCTTTCCAGCATATAGCTTTATTCATTACTTTATAATTTATTTGAGTTATATTTTCTAGACTTCAGTGCCACAGGAACACTACCGACAAGCAGGAAATAGGTGGATGGAGTATAACTGGGGAAATTTTGCTTTTATTAGCTGCTCAGTTTGTTATATGGGGAGGACACAATATTTTAGATGTGTTTTCATCATGCAGAATGATAAAGAAGTTTTTTTTTCATCCTCTCCAGACCATGCATTACTCTATCAATGGAATTCCAGCATTAAATTTCTGAAGTCTATAGGTCAATGAGACATAGTTATTTAAAAGCTCAAGTCCCTGATGAAAATGCTTTGTACAGTGAGAGACAGGTCATTTAGTTGTTGTTTAAAGTGTTAATCAAAATCAGTTCTCACTAATTGCTCTATGAAAGAGCTAGAAATCAATTTTCATCACAGATTGTGGCTCCAGGACATCCAGGATTGTGGCAAATCCATTTACATCCAGGATTATGGCAAAACTATGTCCCAGTTGTCTGGCAAATGTGCATTGTTAAATTGTTTCAAAACACTTTGCATGTTTTCTGTCTTGGATTTGTCATTTCATTTCATCATCCTTTTCATGCCAAGAAGTCCATTGTCTGGCTGAGAAAAAAAGTATTTGAAGCTCATATTTTGCTATTATGAAAGAGTGATTTGATCTAGAAATTCCATTCATGCACAGTCCCTTCCCTAGACTCTATAGAATCCAGGAATCTCCACTTGGACTTTGAGCTTGTAATTCATATAGCTCTAATTAAAGTAAATAGACTTTAATCTGACTCCTACAATGTAATAATTTCTTTCACTAAAATGAGAAGCATTGCAACCAAAGAAATTATCAAAACATTTTGTAGTGATGTTTTTAATCACATATTCATTCTGCTTTTTATTTATCTAGTTGTAGAGGTATTTATTAGGATCTCTTCTAATTTTTCTCTTGAAAAACTTATTTTTTGTCTCAGATATCTTTGTCTTTAGTAGGTTTGGGATTTCTTTTGGTAGGCAAATCATACTTGAAAAGACTATTGAACATTTATGGCTAAGATTGAAACTGTTAAGGTGTTGCATAAATGTACCCACAGTAACCACAGCACTTGGAAAGATTTCAAGAATCACTTCTAAATCTCCCTCTTATACCATTTATATTAATATGAGACTCTTGAAATATCTTCTACTTGTCATAATCCAACATGACAGTCAAACGATATCTCAAGTACTCTGGAGTCTCAGGAGAAGAATGTATACAGGATTATTAGGTGCTCAAGGAATAATTACACATGTTCGTTTCTTTTTTTTTCATAGAGAGAGTGAATGGTTCTCACTGTCTTAAAAATATTACATCTGTGGTTAGATGTTCAAACAGCTTGTGTCCTAGCTGTGGCTGAGGAGTGATCTGTCCCCTGTAAGGACATCTGGTCACAGGGATTAGATACAACACTCTGGGATGAATGAAGCATAGATTACCTTGAATGCAACCTTTTTTTTTCCCAAATTTAGCATTTGGGTTGTAGCATATCTGTGAAATCTTCAATAACATTTGCACCACCTGTGAAAACCCTTTCTGTAAGACATCTTTATCTTACTATGTCAGATACAATATAATCAGAAGGTTCTTATTTGTTTTATAAATGATTAATTTCTGTATCTTTCTGTACAAGCCTTGCCTAAATGCTGAACAGCAAAATCGGCAGTCATAGTATCATAGAATTATTTAGGTTGGAAAAGACCTGTAAGATCACTGAGTCCAGCTACTAACCCCATACTGTCAAGTCCACCACTGAATCCCATGTCTTAGCATCACATCTACCCATCTTTTAAATACCTCCAGGTCTGATGACTCAACCACTTCCCTGAGAAGCCTGTTCCAGTATTTAACAATCCTTTCAGGGAAGGAATATTTCCTCATTGTGCTTAGGGATATGGTTTAGTGGCTCAGTGACAGACATGTCAGTGTTAGGTTAATGGTTAGACTCAATGATCTTAAAGCTCTTTTCCAATCTAAACAATTCTATGATTCTACAATAAGGTTTGATCTAAATGTCCTCTGCAACAACTTGAGGCAATTTCCTCTTGTCCTATAACTTGTTACGTGGTAGAAGAGACTGACCTCCACCTCCCTATAACCACCTTTCAAGTAGTTGTAGAGAGAGATAAAGTCTCCCCTTAGCCTCCTTTTCTTTAGGCTAAAATACACCAGTTCCCTCAATTGCTCCTCATCCACTCACCCAATGTTGTGTTATGTTGAATAAACATATTGCTCCTCATGTTCAATTACTTTCCTCATTTAATACATTATTATTAGTAGTATTTATTTCCTGCATTTATATTTAAAAAAAAAACAAACCCCACAACATTTTCAAGCCTGATAGTCTCTTTAGTAATTCTCTTTCTGATGCCTTGCTTTTTAGGTGAGAGATATAAAGGTATGAAATGTTTAAGTTAGTTGCCATATTACCATTTCTAGTGAAGTTGTGACATGGCAGCCTTTAACATCAAAGCCAGAAATTTATTTTTTTTTGCTGGCATACTAATTCTGGAGTGAAATAATTTGTTTACAAAGTTAATATAAACCTTAGACCAAAATGTACTAACGAGGCTCACCTGTGCTATTACAGTCCTACCACTTCAGTTCTTTTGAAGGTGCAATTTGAACTATGAGCAAATAAACATTAAGATCTGCAACTTCTCAGGACCTAAGAAAGATTGGATTTTTTTTTTTAATGGAGAATCAGGAAAAAAAGTCTTATTGAAAGGATTATTTTGAATAAAAATTCTAAAATAAAGTTCTTAGTATTTCAAAACTATTTTTACAAGTAATGCAGGAGATGAAAATATGGGCTTTAGAACTTTACCTCTAGTAATACAATCAGGTTTATCTACAATCATGACATTCTTGAGATAACATTAATCCACCCCTAAAAATGTGGGAATTAATATAGCATGTAAATATTAACTACAATTTTGTGTTTGTTATAATGTTAAGCTATGGACATTCTACTAATGGATTGTTTTTTTTTTTTAAATTCTAGAAACCTGAGTGCTTTCCTTACGTGTCTCTTAATATCAGGAGATGAAATAATTACATTTACTTTTTTATATATATACTGAAGATATTTACCTTGAGATTAGTAACTACAATTATTAATTATTATTTAGTAAGTATCAGTGTCTCCTTAGTGAACAGAAATTAACACTTTGAGAGGGAAATGTATGTAATTTACCTTACATATTTATTCTTCAATAAAATTATTCAGACCCTTAAAGGTACTATTTCTCTACGTTGAGAGTAAAATCTGCACAACAAGCTTACATGCAAATAGCAACATGGTACAAATCTATTCTAGTCAAAGGAATGCTGTCGGATTTTCCATGAATGACATTTTGTAGGTAAAGCCTATTTTCTTCATAATATATA
>WUAM01000431.1:16654865-16672720 GCA_024336885.1 Actenoides hombroni
GCAGTTAATTAAAAGAACTGAGCTGAAAAGTAAAATTACAGAACAGAATTAGTTCTGTTCTCACTCAAACCAGGACAATAGAAAAATAAAACAAAACAGAAAAATACAATTATTTTAATTTTGTGTGAACCAGCCTTATTTCCCTCATAAATGTTCTGAATTTTGGCAACTAATTTTTTGTCAGTTAGATTCAGCTTTAATAGTTCACTAAGAAAGTTTTTTTTTTAAAAAAGAAAAAGATAAAAATAAAAAAAAAAAGAAGAAAGGGTAAAAAAGAAAAAGGAAACAAGGAAAAGGAAGAGAAAACCAGAAAAATGTAAGAAAAAGAGATACAGACTTTTTTCAGAAAAAAACCCCTGTCCCTAATTCCGACATTAGTCTGATTACATTCAAGTTTAACTAAATTCATTGTAACAAGTCATTAGGCAAAGAAAAATAAATAAACGTATGAAAAGTTTTGACTACACCAAATAAAAGGATGTTTTTTTGTAATTCCTTCATTCAGTCAAGGTAGTGGCCTAAGGAAAATCTGAGAATAACCTTCTTACGTTACCTACCCCTTCAACTCAACTTCTAATCTTCAAAACCTGAATTAGGAATAAATTTTGTAACACATCCTTTACAGTACAATAGCTCTGCTAAGCACAGGAAAATCTGTTATTCCTGAGGCAGGGTGTACTATGGAGCAGACTGGCTGTGAGGAAGAGATTTTGTGGAATACTGGGGAAAAAAAGGATGGACAAGGAAGTCTGTAAGAAGAAACTAAACAAAAATTACATACATCTTAAAAAAACATTAGTCATCCTAGCACTGATTTTCAATCTAGTCTCATTATTTTAATTCTTCTACATGACAATGCTGAAAGCTTCAATACTGTGTTTAAAACCCACTCTGTAAATGTGTATCCAGAAGTCTATTTAACAGTAGATTAAAAGTGCCATTCAGGATGCACATTCTTCATCTTAGCAGAAAAAGCATCATCCACCCTAGGTCACAAACACCTTGTGGCAAAATTGATATATTCCTAAAGATGTAGATTGAACTAAGCAGTTATGTGAATGTCATCATAGCCAGGGCCCAGGGCAGAGCAGAAGCGTTGACAAATGCCATGTCCACATCATGTTGCTTGGTGCAGAGGAATCTTGTTTCTTCTTGCTCCTCCAGGCCCACCCATCCAACTGTGTTGCTTCTCAGTATATTCTCTCTCTGTGTGAGAGGATGTCATGGACTGTCCACTCAATTCAAGCCAGCTAACTGCTTATAATCAAAAGAAGTTCTTTTACCTCCAAAGACAGAGGTTTGTGCTATAGGTCTGACTATGCAGATTCAAGACAAAATGCTGTGTGAGAAAGCAATTCAGAAGCCAAAGAAAGAGAGAACAAGATGTCAGTAGGAAGTTAAAAGTTTTAAGTGTAAGACTTAAAAACTGAGTAGGAAGAAGAAAAAAATGGAGCATAAAATAGATAATAGTTTTATTAACTACCCCAACCAGGGAAGAGTCAAAATGTGGAGGCCAGAGTGGGAGGATGTTGAAGGAGAGGGGGTAAGGAGAAATACAAAATAATTTGGTAGAAACTTCATGTAGAAAGGGTCAAAATGAGAAACCTCTATGGGAACCGAAACAGTAACACACCACCAAATTATGAATGAAGAGAGAGAGGCAAATGTTATGTTAAAGAAACTGAGCTTCCTGTGCTTTTAAGTTGTGGTCATAGAAAAATCTGGACTTACTAAATAGGTTGCATTTGCCTTGTAGGGTTCCATGACATAAATAAAATGACACATGTAATATGCCACTCTGAAATGTGAAATTTTGTAGAATTAGAAGTTGAACAATGAGAAACAGCTTCCACTTTTACATGAAACTTCCTGTGCAAAAAGGCCTCAAGATTTGCTTTAGCTTTGTCTTCTTTAACAGTTACACATAAATAGGCCAAAATGTCATAAACAAAGTTTCTTGTTTCATAAACTTCAGTAGCTTCACATATGCAAAATTTGTAAAGTAGGGTGAAGGAAGAATTATACATTAAGATTTTTATTTACAGAAATACCAATATCATCACTTAAAGGACCAAAAGATTTTTCCTCTGATGACATCAAAGAAGCTGATCTTCAAAGATATAGATAATTTCTATATGTAGTAAAGCTGAGGAAATCCCAATTCTTTGCTCACAGAGCCTAGTGCAGTTCAGCAGAGCTATGCTAATTAAAAATAGTGAAAAAATGGTCATTAATTTCTCTCTCTCTTTGCAGCTTTCTGTCCTGTAAGATATTACAGAAAAGTACATTATAATTCAAAAATACATAAAACCCTACTGAAGCAGACATTTTATGGCAATTAACTGAGGCTGTGGAAATCCCACCTAGTAACATAATAAAAACTACTGCTGCTTCTTCATTTGCCATCCATAAATTTCAAATCACCTTTCTGGAGGGCAATATCACTGCCTTCTGACAGACTGTGAGTCTAAGTAAAATAAAGTAAAATAAAGCCATATAGCCAATATCACTCCCAAAATCACTGTTTTTCCATTTCAGAAATCATATCAAAAAAATACAGGAACAAGGCCGTAGAGGTACTCTGAATATCTTTCTGTCTGCAGAATTATTTAGAGCCTTTCTGCAACTTTGCGGTGGAGGTAGAGTGTGATATGGGTAAGTTTGGACAGAGAGAAAAGACTTTGCTCCTCTGTGCTGGCTAGACCCAACCTGTTAGTCTGGATTTCAGCCACTTTCACAGAAAAGAAATATGTTTAATGGGGACTACTGAAAGGAAAGGAAAGGAGTGGGAGGATTAGATACATGGATCCTAAAGCATACTAACCTACTTTGTATACTTTTTCACTCTTAAATCTGTGCTTTGGGTTTCTTGATGCAACAGGTTTGTGGCAAGAGCACAGCAACCCAAGTTTATCAGCACTGCTAAGAAGCACAGTAATAAGTCACTACAGAAATATTTATTACCTTCTGGTAACCGCAGGTAATTGCTGAAAAAACAATCCAAAAGACATGTCTATGCTCTTGCTGGAACAACTCACCATGATGTAATTCCCCAAGCACCTCCACTAGGAGACAGTAGTAAAAACTTATGAATATGTTCTCCCTGTTAACATTCTTTCCGTCTCTTTAATATAGCTGAAAAAAATAGCAGTGTGTACCCATAAATTCTCTACAAAACAAAATCAGTTGTTTCAATTGGGCACAGAAATGTAGAAGGACATTTTAGCAAGTCCTGTAATCTGTAAGCACACTGCAATTTTTGCACAGTTTGTTGTCACGGAGTTTAATTCACAAATAGATTCTTCATTTAGTGTTTAAACGCATTACTAAAGAAATGGACACAATCCTGCAACTGCTGTGGTAGTCAAGCTGATAAAAAAGCTTCTAATGGAATAATATTAAGCCCCTGTTTTGGATAATATTCACCCAGCATTTGGGAAAGCTCTAAACAACTTAATAGGTCTTTTGCAGCAGTAAGAAATGACTGAAAGAAATTACTAAAACTTAGGTTGAGGTTTTGTGAGATACTATGAGCCAATGTCACAGCTCACTGCTGCCAAAAGTGAAGCCCTGATGTCTCCAGCCCACAGCTCCTTCCTCCCATCCAGCTCAGGAAAGGTGTAGCAGTGGCACCTCCTGGTTTCAGCACTGCCAACGATCAGATTGGCCAAGATTTGGGCAAAATCAAAGCCATAGAAGCTGGTCTGTTACTTATCATAGGCAAACTATTGTCCTAACAGGTTAAGAAGGCTTTAATTACCATCCCTCTTCCCTCCTCTGCTCACCCGACTACACACTTAGCAATTCCAAACTCATCTGGCTAGTTTCAAACCCGAATTTACACCAACTGGTTAGTTTTGTTCTATTCACTCACAGACCATTTAAACCATCTGGTTTACTTCTAGCATGTCCTAGACCCCTGACCCCAGTGATGTCTACATTTGAAGTTTGTCCATGTCTGAAGTAACTGTTTTTAAAGGTGACAATCCCAATTATCACTCACTAGTGTGGGCACGGTCCCAGATCATGCAATGAGGTTACATGATGCCTGTGCTTCATTTCCCCTCCCCCACCTCCTGCCATGCTTGAGCCAGGGCTATATGATCCCTGCTATACATGAGGCAGTGTTAGTGACTATTCACATTTTGGAACAATAAAAATAATCTTGAGTTCTACTGCAATTTATTTCTCTTACAATTTTTAATTAACTACAAAATTGTGATCTTTTTTCGAGGGACAGTCTTGCAATAGAGAGTGCCTGGATTTGATTTCTAGGGATTCTTGGTAAAATTCTTGCTATCTCAGCCCCTCACCCAGAAACCTGGGAAAATAAATTGCCCTGTCTGGGTGTTCAGAATAAAAAGCACTTCCTCATTTAAAAAACACAAGTTTGCACAAAGGGAGTTAAAGGAACAGAGTTTTATCTAGGAAGAGACCCTCTAAAACATTATCTTGGGAAACTGAAGTAATTATCAGGTGAAACTACTGTCCCCAGGGCCTAGCCCTGGCCCTGAACTCTTACTATAGCAGCAAGGGGCCATCAAGGTTATGGGCACTGTCCTCCCTCCTCCAGTTCCATCTAGCTCACACAACTAATCCAGGCTCAGAAAGCAATTCGAGGGCAGTTTAAATCTCCTGGCCCATGTCAGAGGTACTTTTGTAGTAGTGTGTGGGCTGTATAAGATCCTTAAAGACATGTTATTGCATCATAGGCAGTTTGAGAGTAGACAGTGAGTGGGACTAGTAGTTCTGGCAATGCTGTAGTGTGCTCCCCAACAGACCATTTTTCCTCCCTTAGAACTTTCTGTGTCCTTCTCCACACAAATTCATTGCTTCTGAAAAAAAGACAGATTTTCTGGATGTAGGTGTGCTGATTCATTGTGTAACCTGCAATTCTGGTACTACTAGATGGAGCTTGATCTAACACACACACAGAGTATTTTGCACAGAGTTAGTAGAGAGATGTGTCTTATAGGCATCTGCACAACTGGTTTCATGGAGCGATCACTAAACCTAGAATGTTGGCCACACCCCACTAAAGGCTGTGTAGCTTCTGTGAGCTTTTCTATCCATCTCCAATAAAAAGACCAGACTTCTCTTACCAGAAAGAAGATGTCAACCAAATCCCTAGGTTGACAGCTGCTCCAGATGAGCTCCACCATTCTACAGCCAACTCACTGAGCCTCTTCCAGTTATCACCTTGTTTCCTTCTGCCTTCCTACTACAGCCGCAGTTCTGCCACCTGTCTGCTGCCAGAGCATCAGTCCCCACTGCAATATCAATAGTCCAATGGGGAAGATAGAAATAATCCTATGGGAAATATTGACTGATTTTTTTATTTTTTTTATTTTTTAACAAGACACTGGAATCATGTAGTTTGCTGAGATGCATGTAAATCACTTCAAGTCAGAAAACCTGAATTATTTGTCTAAAGGGAGGGTATGGATCATGTTTTTAAAAATATTCTGTTCTTTTTCTTTGTTTTGTGTGTTTGTTGGTTTGTTTTGTTGTTATTGGGTTGGGGTTTTTTTTTAATTCTACTTATATTTTCCAGAAGAAGGCATTTCTAACATCTTGTAACTTGGTGTAGTGGGTCTGACTGAGCTGCTTTTCCCCATACAGCCCTCTTGCTGCAGTACTGGGAGCTAGAGGGTGTAGATAACACACCCATGTTATGACTGCCAGTGCTCACATGGCACCAAAGGCTGGGGTGGCAAGATAGGGGAGGGAATACAGCCAACCTGAACTGACCGGTATGATATTCCAGACCATATGACATCAGCTCAACTATAAAGGGAGAGGGCAGGAGGAGGATGGCGGGGGGAGGCATTGGGCTAGTCCTCCGAGCAACTGCTACATGTTCTGGAGCCCTGCTTCCTGGACTTGGCCCGACATCACCTGCGGACATGAAGTAGAGAATAACATCTTTATCTATCATAACACAAGGCTCTTTTCTTTTCATTTAATTCTCTCCCTACATGCCGTGCTGATGGAGGTTGGGGGGAGTGATAGAAGGGCTTGGTGGTGCCCAGCCAGGGCAAACCCACCGCACTCAGGTAAATTTCAGTATGATTATATATGAAGGAAAAGTCCTTTGTAGACCAGAAAAAAAATCAAAAAGAGAAAATTAAAGGATTTTCTGCCAAAAAGAAAAAAGTGAGAATATTTCCATACAAGGTCACAGTTACCTAAATAAATCACAGCCAGCTTCACGCTTCAGACTCTATTTATATTTTGAGCCAGTGAACATCTGTTTAATAGTGGGTGGTCATGTAACACTTTCATAGACAACAGAGCCATCCTAACACTCTTGAAGATGTCAGGAGGGGACTTAATCTGAAGGCAGTGAGCTATACAACTGCAAATGGGACAAGAATCAGCCTCAACATTATGGAAGGCCCTCTACTCAGAAGCCAAATAAAACTACATGCCAGGAATCACATGCAAAAGGCATTTTTCCTAGGGAAATTCTTATTTAAAGTATAAAGGATAAGCCAGAACCTCATGGTAGTTCCTCAATAATAGTTGCAGTAGTTTCTGCATAAATACATGAGAAAGACTCCCAATGGTTGGTTGAGGAGCACATAGAAGTCACAGACTCTGCTAGTTTTTACCTGTACTGTACACAGGTCAGTCATCTTGGTAAAATAATAACACAGAAAATGAAAAATGTATGATTTTGGATGTGGAGCTGAGAGCAGAGGCATTATTAGAGATAAAGAGTATTAGTCCCCTCCATCTACTGTCCACAAGCTGTTACCACTTGTAGACCCATCTGGCCCCACTCACTATTGAGGAACCTTTGGGAAATTCTATCTCTCTTTGGTCTTTTGTGCTCACACTCGTAACTTTCCACAGCACCCAAGAAACCAAGAACGTAAACCTCAGCACCCAGTGTGCTGGGTGAGATGCCACAGGAAACATTGCTGAATGACTCCTTCTGTGTATTTGAGGTGTCTTATTGACATGTCAGATTATGTATCTTCTTTCATTTAGATGCTTTCCCTAAAAGTATATGTCTACTGACTTCATTTCAGGTGGTAAAAGAAGGCAGGGGAGGGGCAGAAATGATGCTTATAACAGAGCTGCCTTTCACTCTAAAATATTTCTGTTGAAACTCTCTTTTGGAATATAAATATCCTGATCCTAGGTCTGGTCCTTTCTCTTTCTCAAGGGATCAAATCCAGCTCTGCCTTCTGTCAAAGATCGTCTGTGTAGTTTTCATTAAACTGTCTTTGATTAAACAATGTGTGGTAAATAGAAGAAGAGATATTTTCCATCTCTGTTGCCTCCAGTGAATATCTCAGCTACCAGGCTAAACAGCATAGCTCTCCCATGCTAAACCTGAGCCAGAGAATACTTTCCTATTTCATGACAAGTGCAGGCATTGAAAGCATCTAATTCAATCAAGCCTGTTGTTATTAGATGGACAGTAGGGTTGTGTGTTAGAAGCCATTTGGTTGTCTTTGAAAATTGGAAGTGCGTTTTGCACGAGACAGTCTAACAAAAGTGCTTCTAGATTAAAGATTAACTCTTCTCTTTCCAAGGATCCACAAAAATTAGACATGAAAAGGACAACAAGCTGTTCAGTGTTGCAAGGTCTGAGACATTCTGAATTTACTCAGAATTTAAGATTTTTGATGAACTTTTAACTACTTCTTAAAGGAGAGGACTTTGAAACTAGTCTTCTAACTTCAGGTTCAGGCAACTCCTTTATATGAACTTTAATGCTCGTTAATCCCTAACTCTTGCTTCATTTCTTTTGTTTGCCTGAGAAACTTGATTAAGAAAGAAGAGCATGCCAAAAATGTAGCTTCTTAAACTGGGGTAGCAACGAAAAATATGTACTTGTAAATGTCCCATTGTGCTAAAACAATTCTAGGACATAGAAAAGAAAAATATGTGCTCATTTTTTATGTTTCCTTTGCTATTTCATTTACCTGGATATGAATGGGCCTTATTGAAAAATTAATAACAAGAGCTTACATGGAAAATATCCATAGGATTTTGTATATAAACCTTTCTTTTCTAAAGGGCCTGATAAAACAGCTGGTAGATATTAAGGACCAGCATTCCCTATACACAATAAATAAGTACTATAGGATGCTACAATGGTATCCTAGAATAATGTAGAAGTATTGTTTTGGGCTGCATGACCATAATCTCAGTTCTTCTAATGATCATGACCATATTGATCAATGCTAATTTAAACTGCTTGAGGATCATACATGCAGGGGATGGGATTTTACCCTAGTTAAATCTGAAATGCCATGATAATCAGTAAGAATAGGATGTGATTTGCTTGACCTTTGTTAGATGCTCAGAGTAGCTCCCACTAACAGTGCCTATTTCTCACCACCGACCATAAAGGTGCCCCAGGGTGATCAGCTCAGATGCAGGCATCTGCTCCATGGTGTCTTTCACTGTTAATGGAAAAAGCTGTAGTAGAGATTAATTTAGGGGATTGTATCAGACTCTGAGTAGAAGACCAGCAAAAGATAGGTAAACACTATTCAAGTTCTACTTAAAACTCAAAGAAGACAGACAGTGCACACAGAAGCTCACACAGGGGAGCTCTGCACTTGAGATCATTTCAGTACTATTCAAGTAGACCTTCTCTCCTGTCTTCATAGGAGTTTAAAGT
This sequence comes from Actenoides hombroni, assembly GCA_024336885.1. Taxonomy (NCBI): domain Eukaryota; kingdom Metazoa; phylum Chordata; class Aves; order Coraciiformes; family Alcedinidae; genus Actenoides; species Actenoides hombroni. Next base: position 16,663,510 of record WUAM01000431.1, read on the forward strand.
GTAATATTACAAACCATTGTTGTGATAACAGAGATTCTCTGACCATGTACTGTAGCTGATTTTCAATAACCTGGGAGAGGCAGCATGACAAAATCACCCATAATATATACTGGTGTGGTTATATTGGGGCTGATTTTGGCCCTATGCAAGTCAGACAGAAGTTTATAATATGGATTCCTTGTTCACTTCTCTGAAATTCTGCTTCAACCATTCTCTGATATAACTGCTAACGGCAGACTCACTCCCACCTCTCAGCTTCTCTTTTTCTTTTAAACTGAACCAGATCTGACAGACAATGTAAAACCCTCAAAGTAACTCTAATCCATTTCCAAAAGATGCCTCAGACTGTACAGTAGCCCTGGATTCTGTTTTGAATAAACCCATGCTCATGCTTTTTACAACTGAGTATTTCTAACGCAAGTGCCTGCAAGGAGGAGGAGGGGAGAAGGGCTCGTTAATAACCATGATGGTTTCAGTATTGCATAACTTGGTCGATTTGATCATCTGCTGTGCTTTATCAGGTTTGTTTTATTGCAATTTTCTTGTGTCTGTACAGTTCCCATTTTGGGGAGCTTTAGTTCCTGGGAGCTTTCATGTTATCCCCACTTCTAGCACTGTAAAATGACGGCCTGCTGTTTTAATCATGCCTCTCTTTTTCCAGTGTTGTTTGCGCCCTGGTACAACCCATCTGCCTTGAATCTAGTGCTCCACTGGGGCTGCACACATCTGCCAGCCAGACTACCTTCGTACACAATTACTCAATCCACCGTAAGGCTCTTTAATAGGAAACAAGTGTGACAACGGCAAGCTCTTTTTTTCTCTCGTTCTCTCTCCCTCCTTCCCTCTCTCCTCCTCTCTTACTATTTTTTTTCCCTTACACCACATAGTCAAACTGCCCTAATAGAGATGAAGCTTGATAGATCCACCCAGGTGTAGGTGAAATCGTAGAGCCTCAAGCATAATAGATGCTGTGCTCTTGTGCTGAAGTTCAGCACAGTGTCCTGAAGGGTTGTCTAGCAGCAGTGAGATGAGTTGCTCTTTGAACAGTTAAAAAGTCAATGAGCTTCCTCCAGCTTACATGTATAACTAATTTAGAAAGCAACCTGGATCTAGGTGAGCGCTGCAGAACTGTCTTTTCTCTTCAGTGCACGGACAAAGCACAGCACACAGTAAGTGGAAAATTTGTGTTTACTTATTTTACTTGGGAATTAATTAACTGTGTTTACTTTTGAGGGAATCCTCTAAAGGCTGGTGCAGAAATGAAGCAGAATAATGTTTGCATGCAGATCCCCTGTGTATTTCTTCCTGTTTCATTTTACACTGTGCCCTTGTCCTGCCACTTCAGCCTGATTGTTCAGACTATACAACTGGTCTGAAGCAGCTTTCTTATCTAAAGCTGAGCTGTATAATGATATCAGTAACACATAGGTCCATTTCTCTATTATGTGTCTGTACAATATCTGATTACTGAGCAGAAGTAGGGTTTAATAATTTTTTATTACAAAATTCATGAATTAAAATCCTTAAATGAAGAAAGTAAATTACTCTAAAGCTCCTTTTTTTTGTGTGTGTGGTTTTTGGGAGTGTGGGTGGAGAGGAGAGAAAGGAGGAAGCAAGAGTTAGAAATGTTAGACATTAAAAAATAAAAGTAATGTAACCTGAAAAAGAAAGAAGGCTGCATTATTTTGTTTACCAAACAATTGATTCAAATGTACTGAGAATGTTGCCAAACTATAAAATAACAAACTGTATCAACTACAGTGATAGTAAAGCCTGAAACAAAAAAAGGTCACTTGTCTAAAATGCAAGAGGCATATTAGAACCAGATGTATAGAATCTCAGCTTTGACTCCACAGTCTTTCATGCTTGGTTTAAAAGGAACCTTAAAATTGCCTTTACTTTTCATTTACAACTTTGGATTCGCTGTTAAACTGTGCTTGAACTTGAAGTTAGGATTTGATCTTTGCACACACATATTCTTCAAGCCTCCTACTAGAGTTTTACTTTGCTATTGGGAGTGTGTTTACTACTGTACCATATATCCTGAAGCACATTAACAAGCTTGCAGTGATGGACTTTCAGGTGGAATGTCAGCCAATGTAAAAGAATGTGTCCGTTGCATATACAAAATGCTCTGCCTGACAAATAAACACATGCAGTATAAAAAGGATCTGCCGGTGTCTCAGGTTGATGATGACACAGTGTAAGAATGCATACCAGAGGCATGTTTGAATTTATTTTCTGGAGGATCCAATGAGATGACACGTCTCACTTCAGGCTTAATTTATTCTGAACTATTACCCAGGTTGATGGCTCTTGTCAACACTGGAAGTTGAACAAATGAGTCTGCACAACTATGCCTATAAAATGCTTTCAGTAGTCTTCCTTTCTGCAGAAGAGTTATTTTCTTTGCTCTTGGACAGACAAGTATGTACGGTTCTTATAATTAGCCATGTCTTTAGGCTGCTACAGTTACCTTTTGTGAATGATAGACATTAGCCTAATTCTGCTGCTGAAAAATATCCAGTCTGTTAATGGCAAACTTCTAAATATAACAATTTATAAGGGATGAAGTTGGGAGTTTAGGAAGGTAAAACAACCATCTCAGAAGAAATATTCAGAAATGTAGTTGCTGGCAACAGACAGCGGTCAACGTCTACCCCCTACAGGGAGAGAATCTAATTTCATTGTGCCTCCCCTAGTGCATGAACACTGGAGTAGTTCAGTTCATACATTCAAGTAGCACAGTTATTCTCTGGCTCCAACAACTGCCCCTTAATGGAAAGGTCAGATTGTGATTAATAGAAAGTCATTTTCAAAGAACTGAAAAATAGTATAACTAATAAATAACAATAGTAATTTTCTCTCTCTTAAATTTAACCCAGTGGAAAATGGGTTTTAGACTTTAAAAGCCATAATGATCAGTGCCTTTGTTTCACAGCTCCAAAGTGCAAGTGTGAACACACAGGAAATTCTGGGTTACCTTATGTGATCTGCATAATGTACATATCTTGAACACAACTTTGCAACAATCCATCCTTAATTATACTATGTAAAAAATGGGCCTAGATATTATTGCAGTATAGTTATGAGGTTAAAGTACAATCATATGATTGAGGTGGTGTGTCACATTCTCTCTATCATATTGACATCACATACTCTGTGTGTATTGAGATCAATTTTTTGATTGAGATCATTTTTTCCAGTATAACAAATTTTGAGTGATACTCAACTCATTGCTCTGTAAGGCATTTAGGGAAATGAATCAAAAAGTTTGAAGATCCTAGCAATTGGTAAGATTACTAATTTAATTCAAGAAAACTAAAAAAGTGTAATGTGTTTTGGTCATACACATCGTGTTACTATTGGATTTTACTGTATATTTTTTAATTTGACATGTATTTGCATGTAAGTTACAGTATCATTACTATTTTCTATTGCATTTTTGCTATATAAAAAAATGTAAATTTGCATCATCTGATGCCTTTTCTTCCCATTTGTTTATTATGATTGTGAGTTTTGAGTATATGCTGTGTAACCAATTAATCTACTTCTTTTCTTTCTTTCTAATATACACATGCATATATATACACATATCCTCACAAGAAATGTTGTGTCTTATCTATTCTCCCCAGTTTTAAATAGAACTTTGGATCCCTCAAGACCTTTTCTATTGAGTTTGGTGCCTAAAATAATTTGAACATGAAAAATATTAAACTTCTGTATTATAGTGCCTGATTCTGACACCTACAACTCATGAATTTTACAGAGTTCTGGGTTTATGCATAAACTTGATTGCCATTACTGTTAGCCAAAAAGAGCAAGTAGCAATATGTTGAGCAACAATGTTTATTTCTGATACTACTTACTGCTGACAGTGTATTTTACAGCAATATGTCAGTTACTGGCATTATTATACCATCCACTTTTACAACTAATTTGGTGTGTGAAGAAAGAAAAAAAAAAAAAAAAAAGAAAGATCAGGACCAGAAAAAATATCCAGATCTGAAAGCACACCCAAATCTTCAGAACTAAGTTTGTCTTCATTAGGCCTTTTGTTTAAATGCATGAATACAACCCTAGGAGGCATAGTTTAAGCACAGACATTTGAGCTTTTTAGCTGTATTAGTTCCATGTTCAACCAAGTTGTAAGTTATATTTAAGATTTATAATGGAAACACAGTGTCTAACACTTCAGTAATCTATATTAATAAAGAATTTGTTAATTAATCAGTAGTCATTCTGAAAGTATTTTATTAATAGACATAATTTGACCATATTGTTTACTAACAAAACTTCACTGAAGACATAAATATTAAGTGTTTTTTTTCTTTCTATAACTAGCATTTCTACAGAAGGCTTCAATTTTACTCCTATTTGCTAGTGTAGTGGAAACTATAGGTATTGTATGACACAGTGAATCCTGTTTTATCTTCTTTGATACTATTACTCATGGCTGCTAAAGATTTAATGAGTCTTAAACTGAAAAAGATGTAGAAAAACTGCTTATAGGCGTAACAATGTGTTACTGATGAGCATCAAAAGATTACCAGGACATTAGCTAGGGTTACAGGAAAACCTCAAATTGTGTATGTTCCACAAATTCAAAATATTTTCCATAAGCAATCACTGAAGAAAGTTTCTTGTCATCTGTATTATTATTCTTCATATAAAACATCAATTTTATGCTAGTTCAGATCTTTGTTCTGCTAAGGCTGTTGTACTGCAAGTGTAGTTAGCAAGCATTACTAGTGCTATTTACATTAAAATCTCACTAATTATTTGCACCAATACTCTGCAGATTTACAAATATTAGTTTCCTAAGTCTTGGTTACTTCTGTGAGTTTAGGTAGAAGTGAACATAATTTGTTTTTCATTCTTCTTGAATTAAGTAAGTATCAATGCTGATCTGATGCATGAGCTGTTACTTTAAGAGGGCATTTTAGGTACTGCCATGGAAACTAATACTTTGATCTAGAAAACTTATGCCCAGTGATAATTAGGTTTTGCTAGTGAATGTCTGACACATAGTTTTAAAATAATATTTAATATCAAGTCAGTCTGATTTAAAGATAAATATTTTACGAATCAATACAATAAAAGATTTCTTACTTCTGTCTCCAGTAAAACTACATCTCCTCTAGTGAAAAAAAAAAAAAAAGTAAGTCAAAATTTCCAGTGCATTCAGACAATGATATATTTTGTGTCTTGCTGCTCTGTGTCAGAAAGTCTTGAAATTCCTTAAAGCTGTTCTTTTGCTTATTTGATTCAGTGGTATCACAGTAAAGAGGTGTTGATTGTTGATATTTTTATTGTTAATAAATGGACTTGCAGAAGTTCACTTAAAGTGCTTGTATGAAATAATACTGTCATTGTGATTTATCATTCTGATAACCATTCTAGCCCCAGTTTGTCACATAGTTTTTCTCATAATTACTAGTAGGTTGGTCTTCAAGAGAGACAATCAGCTTAGGTGTTGATGGCAGTACATATAAATATTCAGGAATAATGGAAGTAAAACTGCAGGAAGAAATTGAAAATCATGCTTTTCTAGAGCCAAGCTGCATATTACTCTCTTCTTCCTATGAGGCATTGGAGTGCAAATGTTTCTAAGACAAACAGCAAAGGAGTACAATTTAAGAGCAACATGCCCCTGTCCTTGTTCTAAAACTGTGAGTTCACTTGAAGCGATTAATGTGAAAGGCTTTCTGTTTTGTTTTGATTTTTTACTGCTGTTCTTTAAAGGGTGATAAAGAAATATGAACCCCATGATATGCACAAATCCCATGCACAATGAGTATGAGTTTGATTCAGTAGCTTACAGTCTGGTGTAAAATCTTAGAAAAGAGTGGTAAGGAAACCGTGAATGAAAATAATATATTTTTCATTACATGTTTTTCCCTTTAAATTGAAGAGTGATAAAAAGATTCAAATAGACAACAATAGGATTATTTTGTGGTTTGTTTGTTTTTTTTTCATGGATTTCTTATATTAAATTTGACTCAGGTGTTATCTCATTTGCTGTCTTGGAATTGACAGCAGGGCTCAGTTTTTATTTCGAATGGTTTTAAAGTAACACTGTCTACAAGTTTTGTTACTCTGACAACTTTGAAATTAAAAACCTGTAGAATTGGGACAAATTGGCCAACAATACTGCACACAGGAAGGGTTGAGGTCAGAAATGTGTTAAATTTCCAGAAGGTTGTGCTGGACTTTAAAAGCTCCATGAATATAAACCAGTCTTTGAAATACCAGCACAGCAAATTCACATGGTGCATATCACAGATGTGTGTCATACCTGTATAATAACATTAGTGTTACCCTCAAAATTTACATTAGAGAAAATGAAAGAAACATGCACGGTACAAAGTAATGTGATTTATACTGGAAGTTTTTTACCTCAGTAGGTTTTCTCAGTGCAAATAGACCCTTCCATCTGGAAAACTGACACGTGGTATTTTTAGTAACATTGGGTTTTAATCATAGGCCTTATGCATCCAAAAAAGTATAGATTTTCTTCCCAATGCTGTGGCAATTGAACCCATTTTTCTAAATCTTGTTTTATAAAATTCCTAAAGAACTAGTTTACTAGTAAGCCCAAATATATTCCTGTTCCAAAGCAAGTCTTGCAGTTGACTCCATGAGGATAGCACCAGGCCCATGCACTGTGCTAGTCAAGATTCCAACAAAAGGCTCTCTATAAGGACACAAAAGTTACAGACACCAACAATACCACCTCTGTCCCATGCAGACTCTTCCAGTATCATCCCCAAAAGTCTTCCTAGTCCAACCCCTATCACAAAATGGGGCATTCAGTTCATGATCCTTGGCATCATGCTTTAAAAATATCACTTAAGCAGATGAAACAGCCTTCACAATATTTTGTGTGAATCAAAATGAAAGTAAAATGAAACAATAGTAATGTTTTAGGGCCATAAAGATGCCACACAAAGCCTTGCAGGTCTCCAAGCTAAATAATGTGCAGAATGGGTGTGAACGCAGCCTGAGGACAGTGGTTTGAAGATTTTTTTTCTCTGTAGGGCAAAGCCTCTATTTGTTTGCTTCGATCAGCAATACAAAAAGACTCATCCCTAACAGATCTTTCATTGGTTAATGCACAGCTGAAAAGTGATACAGTCTATGGTTTTCATTTATAACAAGTATAGGACAAAACAGAACAGAACAGAAGTGATAGGGGTTATTCTACTTAAAAGATAACCACAATTCCCTTCTTATTAGTGGAAAAGAAACACCCTTAATTTAATAGAGATGGTGTTCATTTCTCTTTGATGAAGTAGAGATTTGAGAAGGCTGTGCAGATGGCCAGCACTGCAGAGAACAGCTTTGTCAGGGCTCCTTACGACTCTGCAATGACACAGTATGACAGCAAAGCTTGATGGTCCATGGATCAGTGCTTCCATATCTTCACAGGCCAAATTTCCCCAAGCTGATGAGTGTATGTGTGAGGTAGCAGGCATATACTAAGCAAACCCCTGTTTGTTATTTCATGGAATTAGTTGTGATTCCTCAGTCATCCATTTGTTCTGTTGCAAGAAACTCCATCCAAGTGACATTACTTGACAGCCATTTTATCAGACTCTGAAAAAAGATTTAATGACATGATAACTGAGCTACTCTGTTATCACTCCAATGACTCCCTTCACACCAGGTTTAAGGCACATTAACAGGGTATTGTGGGAAAGCAGACAGCTGATGCCCATGCTGCATGGGATCTGTGAAAAAACAGATGACTGCTGTCTCTAGAGAGAAAATTCTGCCAAAACCCACACTGACTTCCATAGCACTTTTATTTAAGAGAGGGTTTTGATTTAGCACCTTTACAAAGAGTTAAATATATATATACTGTATTCATAAAACAGTATGTCAATCACACTTCACATTATTAGATTTAAGATCTTGTAGGCTACAAATTTATTTATTGGTACCATTTACCAGTATTTTCATGAACAATCACAAATTTGATGAGGGATGACAACACCCATTTTGAGCAATTAATACAATGTCACAGAAATCACAGTTTTATGAACCTGATAATCTCAAGTGTTTTGGATTTGTTTGGTTTTAAAAATGCCAGTGGCTACTTGTCAAAATTAATTTGTAAATCAAAATTGTTTTTCAGTTCTACACCTGCAAGACAAGTGTTCAAAACTTGTAAACTTCTTTATGAATATATTTTTTTGGCCATCAGATACAGTGGAAAGAGTCCAAGAAAATTTTTTATGGCTGAATTATAAACACTTGAAAAATGGAGTTTGTAATGAAAATGCTGACACAGCTTTAATTATTGCACCATGAATGATTTTATTATACATTATCCACAGTGTCTATACATACAAAGTACATGCTCTGGTGTTCTAATATTTCATTAAAGAAAAAAGCAATTACTTAGCAGATGTAGAGAGCTAAGCATAAATAGGCTAAGCCAATACCTTTATGCTGTTTGAAAACCTATATGGAATGTTATTACCACATAAAAGGTTTTATACTTTAGAAGACTCAAAGGTACAGAGGACCAGCTAAAGCAATAAACTGTTCTGGTGTACTTAATTAAAAAGCTTCAAGTTACTGAAGTCAATTGAAAAACAGAAGGTTTGATTCTTTAAGGTAATTTTGTCCTCTTCTGTTAAGTGCTTATCAAGTGTTAAAGAATTAAAATGCCATCCCAGCAGTTTAAATAGAGAATAATTTGCTTTTCTTCTGTTGAAGGCAATTCTGTATGCTGTCAACCTAGACACATGTAATAAAATGGTCAATGTGGATGTAATTGCGTGACATGGTTCAATTTAATTTACCTTTAATTAACTGGAATTGTAGAAGAACCTGGGAAATCAGTATTGAGACATTTCAGAAAATAATTCTTAAAGTCAATCTCTTTACATAAAGCTGGATGTCTTCGCAAAGAAAAGCAGAGAGCGTGGCTAAAATATATTCCAAATTTATAAGCACAGAATTTCAGAGTGGGTTTTGACTCAATCACATGAAAGATTAACCTCCAAACTGGCTTTGTTAGTGAAACTAGAAAGATTATGAAAAAGAATGTATTTCTGTGAATTACGTTTCTACAGTGTTTAGCTCTACTGCTGTTGTGCATGAATCATTATAGAGAATTAAGTACTTTTTCCTTTCCTTTCCTTTCCTTTCCTTTCCTTTCCTTTCCTTTCCTTTCCTTTCCTTTCCTTTCCTTTCCTTT
>WUAM01000431.1:16674445-16684658 GCA_024336885.1 Actenoides hombroni
TGGATGAGGGGATAGAGTGCACCCTTGGTAAATTTGCAGATGACACCAAGCTAGGTGGAAGTGTCAATCTGCTTGAGTGTAGGGAAGCTCTACAAAGGGATCTAGAAAGTCTAGATCACTGGGCCAAGGCCAATTTCATGAGTTTCAAGAGGGCCAGATGCCTGGTCCTGCACTTGGGCCACAATAACCTCCAGCAGCGCTACAGGACTGAGGAGGAGTGGCTGGAGAGTTGCCAGGCAGAGAAGGTCTGGGGGTGTTGATTGAAAGCCACCTGAACATGAGCCAGCAGTGGGCCCACGTGGCCAAGATGGCCAATGGCATCCTGGCCTCTATCAGGAATAGTGTGGTCAGCAGGATCAGGGAGGTGATCATTCCTCTGTACTCGGCTTTGGTGAGGCCACACCTTGAATACTGTGTCCAGTTTTGGACCCCTCTCTACAGGAAGGAGGTTGAGGTGCTGGAGGCGGTACAGAGGCAGGCTACCAAGATAGTAAAGGGTTTGGAGTGTGTGTCTTATGAGGAAAGGCTGAAGGACCTGGCCTTGAGAAGAGAAGGCTGAGGGGAGACCTTATTGCTCTCTACAACTACCTGAAGAGAAGTTGTAGCGAGGTGGGAGTTGGTCTGTTCTTCCTGGTGAAAAGTGACAGAACAAGAGGAAATGGCCTGAAGTTGAACCAGGGGAGGTTCAAGCTGGATATTAGGAAGCATATCTTTACAGAACGGGTTATCAGGCATTGCAATGGCCTGCCCAGGGAGGCAGTGGAGTCACCATCCCTGGAAGTGTTTAAGAGCCAGTTAGATGTTGTGTTTAGGGACATGGTTTAGTGGTTTTTGATATGGCTAGGAAAAAGGTTGAACTTGATGATCTTGGAGGTCTCTTCCAGCTGAGGCTCTTCTATGATTCTATTCTGCTTGCTTTTGATGGCAAATTTGCTTGATTTGATTGTTTCTCTTCATTTCAAGACAAAAATAGCAGTAATCCTATCAGCTGTACTCATTTTAGAGGTGTGGGTTAACTGTTTTTCCTGGAACTCGTGTTTTACATCAGCGCATGTAAATTATGATCAGGCAATGTATATCTAACATTTTAGATCTTAATGGGTTCATATTTCATTTTATCCTAATCGTTAGTTTTAATTAACTGTATTTTGCCCATGTTACATAATGCAACATTATATTTCAATCAATCTTGAAGCTGGTTTCATGAGTGGGTATTATGTTTCTTCTGCATGACATATATTAGGTGACATCAAATAAGTAAGATCCTATTCAGTTCATATTCAAAATTAATGTCTACCAAACAATTTAACAATATACTTTAAATTGTAACAAGGATGCTAAGTAAATTTATAAACAATTTCTTCATTATTGTCACAATACTGGAATGCAAACCGGCAGTGGGGCAAATTTTCAAATATAGTATGGATTTTGCACACACTATAAAGTAGTGCAAGGAGGAAGAACATGATGAATTCAAGGGAGCAATATGATCTTCAGATAGAAAAGAAATTTCCTGCTTTTCAGACAGGTACATTTTGCAGTTATTACAATTTCACTGTGGTCATGCATTTAAAAAAATATGGGCACAGCAAAATAAATAAAACTCACTTTAGAATACTTAAAAATAAGCAAAAGTTTAAATAGTGTGGCAGTTTAATATTTCATTTTCCAAAGGATACAGTGAATGTAAGAGCAGGTCAGTAAAAAAAAGATGAACCCACCCTTGTATTCTCAGCTACCCTGGTGCAAATCTAGAGATGTTTTGTTTCTTGCAGAGGTTAACTCCAGAGAACAACAATGTCATCAAACCCCTGGCAAGTGTACAAGCAAAAAGCAAGTCGAGCCTGAAAACAATGAATATAGACAGAAAAGGGGCCAATTAGTCATATCATTGGTAAAATGAAATATGACACAAATAGAGCTAATTATGTCTTTGCTCTCAATTCAGCTTTTATTAGTTTAGGAGCCCTTGGAGGTTGCCTAAATTATATGTATTATGCTTAGTTTGATGGGATTTTTACCCTGTTTGCTTTATGGCCTCATGGGCTGGATCCCCAGTTGGCACAAATAAGAGTTGCTATTACCTTTCGTAGGACTGGGAGCATTTTACACAGTGGAGGATCAGGCACCCCAGCTGGATTTGTTGGCTGACTAACCAGACCCTTGGATAGTTTTGGGGGTTTTCGCCTTTTTTTTTTTTTTTTTTTTTTTTTTTTTAATATATGAAAGCATTGAGGCGTGAATCTCACAGCATTTCTCTGCAACCTTTAGAAAACTAAACATCACCATATGATTTCCATGCCAGAAAAAGGAAAACTAGCAACTTTCTCAGTCTCTGTAAAACATGTGAAAAATGGTGATGGTGGGGGAAACGTATTTTTTTCTACAGCAGTGCAAATGTGCTCTGTAGTGCAGCCTTGATCTCCCAGTTTTCAGATCCTGGAACTAGATAAAGTTCACTACAGTCCTTTATTTATCATGTAGCTTTCCCACACAAACAGAAACAGGGATATGCTGAGGATGGTATGTACCCAGATCTTGTAATAATATGAAGTAGCTCTTTTACTGTGTCTGTAACTTAGCACATGGTACAAGGAATAATAGGTTTCAGCTGGCACTTTAGTAATACTAGTTATAATTACACCCCTGAAAGATGGATTAAAAGAACATTATTATTATTATTATGGTGGATTTAATCACTTCACTGTGGTAATATGCTAGAATCAGTGTCACTTGCTTACATCCCCCTCATGGCCTGCATAGCATGTGTGCCAACTTTGTGAACCATTTTTCAGTGTTTTGTTTTCTCATCATTTCAAGGGTGGCTGCAGTTCATATTGTAAATAAAATAATCAAACTTGCTTTGATGACAGAGTTATTAATATCCTTGAGTCTTGTTTCTCTATTATGTCAGTTTTTCAGAAATACGAATTTATATGTACCACTTTCGAAACAGAAATGTGCTATTAATCCCATTTTGGAAGGAATTCTTTATCAGCAACATGCTCTTCAAATTGATCTACATGGTACAAAATGTACATCTATGTGATATTTTCGAAAGGCAATTCCTCTAACAGATTTGTTTTGTCATTAAATAATGTATAACTCTAATGAGGTATTTATTAAATTTACAAATTACAATTTCAGAGGGAATCTAGAGAAAACTGAATGTAATGGTCAAGAATAACCAAATGTGGAGAGTAATCATTAATGGTGAATTGTTAAAAAGATAGTGTGTCAAGTGAGGATCATGTAAGAACACTTTATTCCCAAATCCATATGTGTGAAAGAGGATACAGCAGTCAGTCATGTAAGAGACCAGCTGAGAAGCAATGACACGTCAGACACATTTTAAATCAGGTAAGATGAATACTCCACAGATTCATAGCCACTGAATGAACTGTGGTTGTTGAAGGCATAATTTAGGGCAAGAGAAAAAACTGAAGAGGTACAAGGATAAGAATAATAAAATCAGACTCAAGACATAAATTTATGGTTGTGTTAACAGAAAGAAATGAACAACAGTGCAGTTACTTGGTCAGATTCTTTCATGTAGAAGCACAGAAGGAGCAGCAGGATGTTCACAGGGAACTTGGTTGTGCTTTTTAATGTCGGAAACAAGCCTCTCAGTTTTTAATTCTAGTCTTGGTCAAAACCTCCCTGAAATTGAGTAGAACTAGTTTTTCCATGGGCTTCAGTGGGTTTAGGATCAGAATCCTTGAACATAAGCTTCAGATCAGGTAGAATGACATCAGACATTCTTCTTGCAAGACGTGTTCGTAGGAAAGAAGGGATACTTTAAGCTTTAGTTGCTGTCATGTAAACTGCCAGCTCATTTCTACTCTCAAGAGTAGAAAAAAAAACCTTCAACAAGTATACATAAAAATTGATATATACAGAGAAAGTCTGAGCATCCACCAACAATCCTTTCCCTCCCTTGAACTATTTAATTTCTGATTCTTTACATGTTTTTGCAACAGGGCAATTACATTGTATTAGCTTTAAAGGGACAAGGTTAGGTGCTGCAAATGGTAGTATGCCATTTTTAACACCTGTTGAGAGTTTTTCCTTAGTTGATCACAAAGAAGGCATTTTCTGCAGATGCTGTTTTCCTGAAAAGTCACTAACATAATCCTTCCATAATGCCAGCAGCTGCAGTAATACCATTAATAACCACTTGACTGCTTAATTAACATTTGTTGGTTAGCAGTGGCTTTGTCCAATACTTTCAAGATGATTTTGCACAAAGGTTGGCAGCCACTATTTTTGACGGAGTGGGTTTTTTTTTGTTTGAGGAAAATGCCAGCTTCTCACAGGTACTTTTGAGAGGAATGTGTCACTGCTGATGAGAGTCCAACCAGAGCACATCCATCAAGTCAAGGCTAGAAAGGGTAGTTTGGGGTAGTTTGGTAGGTCACAAGTGCAGAGATAGAGAAACTCATCCAAGTAGTTTGGGCACTCAAGACATCTGTTTAGGCTGTTATTTTGCCTGCTCTTCAGGTGAGAGGATCAGAGATCATTTTCTTCCCACCAGTTGAAGGCCTCTGAAGCATAGTCTGCTTTGGGAGAATCCTGATGTCCCCTCAACTCAGTCTGGTTAGGATATAAACCAACTCATAGCTTAATCTACATGTATCATGGACCATCACTGAAACAGAAGCAGAACTATTTGATAGCACAGGTACATCTTTTAACTTCTGTGTAATTTTCTTCTTTTTGTTTGTTTGTTTGTGGGGTTTTTTTGGTTTTGTTTTTTTGGTGTGGTTTTTTGGTTTTGTTTTTTGTTGGGGTTTTTTGGTTTGGTTTTTTGGGTTTGTTTTTTTGTTTCAAAGCATCCTGTTGTGAAAAGGGAGAAAATATAAACAAAAAAATTATCTTTTTCTTCTTTGCTGTAACAAAAGTGACAAGAAAAAAGAACAGTGATATAGGTAAAGAAATCTATCAAAACCAGAGAGGATGGTTATACACATGGGTTGACTGGTTCTGGATTTTGTTCTGGATGTTTTCTTTTGGGAATTTAAGCCTTTTGGCCTGAAACACAGTGAAATGAAAGCATTGAAAAAAAAGGAGCCTGAGAACTCTGTAACTTTCTTCTAAGAGTATTACTATCTGAGCTGCTTTTTTCCAGGTGCTTAAGCTAGGTTTTGGACCCTCCCACTCCTTATCTCATATTTCAACCAATACTATTTCTATAGTGACCTTTAACAAATACAGTACTGACTTGGTGAGCAAAAGTGCTAATTTTCAAAGCTGTTATTTCTACCTGTTGAGGAAAAATTGAGTGTCTTCTGGTGAAAAAGTACAAAATCTTTATAAAGATAAATAAATATGATGTGATTTACCCTCTTTTGTGACACTGCAACATCACAGCAGGACCTGGAAGTATTGCAAGTATTTAACAGGAAACAATCAGCTAAATGTAGGATAAAGTCTATTTGGCAATTATAATGTATAATGAATACTTGTACTAATATGAAGATTCTGAAAAGTGCTAATGAAAAAACATTAGAAGGAAGGTAATTTTATTTTTTTCTTTGCATGATAAACATAATCAACATCAGTACTTCTCAAATGCCAGAATACTCCCATTGATCAGTTGCAATATTTATATTCCTGTTGTGTGTTATCCCCAGTAGGCTGCTAAGCCCCACACAACCTGTCACTCACTCCCTGCAGCTGGCAGAAGGGCATAAGTGAGAAGTTTGTTGGCTGAGATAGACAGTTTGATAGGTAAAGAAGGGAAAAAAAAAAAAAAAAGAGAAAAAAAATTGGAAAAAAGGAAACCCAAAGAAAAGCAAGTGATGCAAAAGTAATCTCTTTACATCAGTTGACTGATGCCCAATCACCTAGAAAATTCTGACATCATAGAAACATAGAATCATAGAACCGCAGAATCACAGAATTATAGAATCCTAGAATTACAGAATCATAGAATGGTTTTGGTTGGAAGAGACCTTAAAAGGTCATCTAGTCTAACTTCCCTGTATTGACCAGGGACATCTTCAACTAGATTTGGTTGTTCAGACCCCTGTTCATGGTATGGAATATTTCATATGGTATGGAATATCCATTTGGACAGTTGGGGTCAGCTGTCCCAGTTGTGTCCTCTACCAAATCCTCATGCACCCTCAGCCTACTTACTGGCAATGCAGTGTGAGAATCAGAGAAGGCCTTGATGGTCTATAGGTACTATTCAGCAATAGCTGAAACATCAGTGATGGTATTAACATCATTCTGATCACAAGTATAAAATACAGAACCATAGGAGCTACTATGAAGAAAACTAACTCTATTCCAGCCCAAATCAGTATAATCACTTAACAGTTGCTACTGGATTAGAAGGGTTTTCTTCAGAGAGAAGCACTTAAGAGGCTGGTGTCCAGCAAGACAGGTATGTGACTTCTTGTGTTCCTGAAAATTCCATGAAAATGGTTGTAGCAAATTCTTACACTAATTATTTCACTTCATTTCAAATACAATTAATTATACAAGAATAGTTTGGTAAAATGAATTGCTTTAATTCCAAAACTTTTATTCAAGATGACAATTTTTTTTCTTTTTTTTTTCAAGTCATATTTCATTAAAAGTCAATCAATAGACTACATTCATAAACCTGTTAACATATCTGGTTTGGAACAGTAGGGGATACAGATTGTTTTGTGAAAGTCTAGTAAAACTCCCAGGATTCCAAGGGATTTACAGTTTTCATTGTCACTGAAAAAAAAGCTATTATTTTGTAATGATTCCAATGCAAACCAGACATATTTTGACTTTATTTCACTTTCTGTCACTGGATACAAAATAACCTAAAACTTCAAATGACACTAAAGATTATGAGCATATACAAACCAAAGCTAGGGTGAGGTGTGAAGCGAGGGAATATTTTATATAAAATTTTTGAAATCTAAGCCTGAAATCTCTGAAAAGTATTGATAAATGTTTGACTTATCATAATTCCTACTTTCCTAGATCTTGCATTCTCTCAATGAAAGTTTTTTTTGCAATTTTTTTTTTAGTATAAACAATCATTCAGCAATTATTAAAGCCTAATTAAAACCACAGTAATGAAGCAGTTCCCTAAAGCTCTCCTTTAGGGATACCAGTGTATCTTTTCAAGGCTTCTGTCTCTTTCTGCTGTTTCTAAGATGAAGATAGCTGAGTCACAGTAATGTTAATTTTTGTAATGAGATTGCCTCATGCAGTGGCATTCCCTCTGGAGTGAAGAACTGACAGTGTTGCAAATGCATCAGCTCATTTAGAAGGACCTAAACTAGTATTAACCTGTCACATCCTCCAGGGAAAACCAGGCAACAGAAAAAACAATAGAAAAGTCCCCAACAGATAAATTGTTCTCCATGCAAATAAGGCTGCTTTATGCCTGTCATTTCAACAGTCTGGGTCAAAAGCTACCTAGGAAAACACAACTGGGAGTATTTTTTCTTACTGCATTTCCCACACACCACAGTCTCCCTGCACTCTGTCTCCTGCACGTTCTTAATCTCTTTCTCTCCTACTTTTCTGGATTCTACATTCCTGTTCTGCTGCTGCTCTGCCTCATATTATGCATCTGTTCACAATTCTTGTATTCTGACTTATGCAACTTCTTAGTCTCCTTCTGTTTGTCTTCTACCTTGACTTAACTGGGCAACTCTTTCCTGTTTTTATGTTGTTGTACCTCATAGGAGATCTTGCTGGTACTTGCTTTCTTACATCATGCATTGATTCTACCCCTGTTTTTTCAGGTAACTCTGAAAACATCTTTGCTTTTCCAACCTCTACTACTTAAAGTGTTCATGTTAGTACCATTTTGATTCTTTTTATACCATAAAGTGCCTTGTGATGAAGTTTTGCAGCAGATGCTGAATAACTTAATTGGTTAAAGCCTTTATTTAGAGTCAAAGATGTTGGTTATACTGAAAGAATATTACTGGAGGGAGTGGAAAGTGCAGAAGAGGTAGGTGAAAGAACTAGATTCCTTCATGAGCCAGACATTCATGTCTCTGAAGTAGTTTTTCCTTTGAACTCTGCATCTTCCTTGTTTTGTTTTCTTTTAAATACTCAATGCTTGTACAATATTTACTACAGTAGCAGTATTAGTAAGGAAGGTATGATGGACAAAGTGCCTACTTTAGATGCACTAAGAAGTGAGTGTCACAAAAAATTATCACTACAGGACTGTGACATTTTACTTCAGTGGCAGGTGTAGATTTTTCTCTACTAAATTGCAAAGAGTATGCTTATTCTTCCTTCTTTGTCTTACATTCTTGCATATTGGTTGTATACGCTGACAAACAGTTGCTACATTTCACCTCAGGGTTGGCTGTACTTCAGTGCTTGGTTAAGTGATTCCTTTGTCTAGTTTCTACTTAAAATCTCTTGGGATAGAAAGCAACAAATGAAGGTATGTGGAATTGCACTAAATTGACTCCAATCTATTTGTAAAAACTGAAAGAATATAAAAAAAATAAATTACAGATAATAAAATTCTACAAGCAACAGAAATTAGACAAAAATACTAAATTGTTTAATTCTGAAATAACATCCATCCAGCATTGATTTTTAAACAAACTTCATTGGGTGACTCATTCATCAATTGATGAGGTCAGTAAATAATGTTAACATACAGTAAAAATTCTTATTGACCACCAGTTGCATGTAAAGTATCTACATTTTGCTTATTGTATATGACACAGAAGGAGGAAGTAACACAACCTGCATTTTATTACTTGAATCATATGCAAAGGGTTTTCAAAACTTCAAATTCAACTGAAAGCAGCTGTTGGGAAAATATCATTACATTATACCTTAAGCTACAAAAGCCAATTTAATGGTGACATTTTATTTTATTCAGATGGTCCCTTCTTTTATTCTGTCTAACCCAGTAAAGCCTGTGGAAATTATATCTGGATGAAATCACCAGAAGGTGAAGGGCCCATGACTAAAAACATTCTTTAAAGATTATTCAGGGTTACAGTCAAATGGAATAGCAGCACTAACGAGAGCAAAGGTCTCCATAGCTACAGGAAGTAATATTACATCATTTAGCAGTACCTATAAGAAAACACAGTCTTGTTACTAGAGTTGGTTAAATGTCGACTGAAGTGCTATACAAAACCATTAGATACAATAGTAAACATATGTATTTAAAAAGTGGGTATGGCATTCATCCATATAAGCATACAACAATGTTTGCAGGTGTAATTAGCTCACACCCCATTCACTTCGAGTTATAGTCCTTGCACTAGTTTAATTAACTATTCCCATGATTTGAGTTAATTATTTTGTTCTGTGTCTCATCTTAGTTGTTAATACATTTACCCTACATGGTGGCTGAGCAGAACCATTGTACTTTTACCTTTACCCTCAATAGATACGATAAAAGCATGACAGCAATAATTCACGTCACAGAAGAGTTGAACCTGTGTCAGTGTCCAGCCCATGGCTGTGGTCAGCAGAGGACACTTAGAGGATCATGAGCATAAATAAACCCTGCCCTCTGGCACCTCCCCTGGCTTCTGGACTGAAGGTCAATCTCACCATTCTGTCTGGCAGCCCTCAAAAAAATGTGCATTCATGAAACTGTGGCTATTACTTTCTTTAACTCATTTGGACTTTTCATTTCCACAACACACTGTGGCAATGAGCTTCATGATTTTAATGTCCTTTATATGAGAAAAGGTACTACTCTCTTTCATTTTCAACCTGCTGTCACATATCTTCACTTGGTGCCCTGCTGAACTTGCTAGGAGAAATGTTGAATAATTGCTGCCTAATCAGCTATTAAGATCCAAAGAGATTAAAATAAAAAGGAAGCAAATCCTGATTAATTTCAAGAACTAAGCCCAAAAGGATAGAAATGTACATGGTATACAATAAGTATACAGTTTCTTTAGGGGTGGGGGGTGTATGGAAAGTAACAAAACCCCGGGAGGCTGATAGATATACTAATTTGTATATCTATACCTCGGCTAATACACTAGGTACTGTAATGCTATCAGTCTGAAGAGTTACCTTACTAATGAGGTGATTCTCTAAAAATGTATATACTGTTTATCTGGGGCATTTGCCAAAATCCTTCAGACTATAATAGTCAATATCCTTAAAGATGGATGACTTCAGAGCTTGTCAGGAAATCATCACTGCTGCAATGAATCATGATCAGACAAAAAAAAAAGGTATCTAAAAAATATGTAAAAAAAAAATGTATCTAAAA
>WUAM01000431.1:16688896-16701142 GCA_024336885.1 Actenoides hombroni
TGACCTGATCTAGGTGATCCTGCTCTAGCAGGGGGGTTGGACTAGATGATCTTTTGAGGTCCCTTCCAACCCCTAACATTCTGTGATTCAGTGATTCTGTGAAAATAGATGTCATAAATCCTTAGGGGGAAATAAGATACTATAGTGGATGTTTACATATGCAGAAAGTCTGTCATTTGCAACTACTCTAACATCAGTGTGAACTGCACACATATGGCAATGTAAGCTATAACAATATGGAAGAACAAAAGCATACATCTTTGAAAGTATTTAAGCAATTAAATCCCACTGACAGATTGATTTTTCAATGGCAGCCAATTGTCTAGCTTCAGACACTTGGAGAAATCAGAACAGTTCAAAAATCAACACCTAAACTGCTTCCAAAAAAACATGACTAGTTATGAAATAACATTTATGGAAATTAAATGTAAAGTAAAACCAAGATATTTGTTCAACAGATACTTATTTAAACAAGCCTAGATTTTCAAAGATTTTGTGTGTGAAAGATCATGTAATTAGGGAAGATTTATGTTTAAAAAGAAAAACAAACCAAAACCAATAATAATAAAAAAAATTGAATTGCCCAATAACTTTCTGAGATATTTTCAAGATAATTAGAATCTTTACAAAGACATGGTAAAATGTTGGGCACACAACTGAAAGTCTTTTCAACTGCAGCCTCTTTATCATTTGAGAAATCACTTGAGAGGACACATAACTAAAGACCATAAAACAATACGCCTCATCCTTTCACATTCATAAAATCTATTCCAGTCTTTGTCCTGCAAGCAGTCTCTTCTTGTGTGTGAGCATCTTTCCAAGTATTAGTCAGAAAATGTTTATATTTTTTTAGCAATATATTTGCCTTTTCTTTGTTTTTAAGCTTCTATTAATCTGTCTTTTAAAAAATCCTGGATGTTTTAATTGGATTCAAAAGTCTGGATGTGTAGATTGATTTAATATGGTTCATTTCACTCCATGGAAAATATGAGTTTCAGGGAAAAAAGGCTTTAAAACTTTTTTTACTGTTCTTAATTCAAAATAAGATATCTTAAATTAGAGGTGAAATAAAGTGGCTCTGAGAATTACATGGATGCTGCATATATTTAGGATATATGTTTAAAATTATCTTTAAAATGTGAGTCTGTAGGCTTGGGGACTTCTTAACAAAGCTCATTGAAGTGCATTCCAGTGTTGTGGTTTCTTAGTGTTACATATAGTATATAAAACCAGAATCTTTTGATGACATATTCTAAAAGCTGAGAAAACTCTCTGATTATTCTCAAAACTTTGACATAGGCCCAATCTAGAACCACCCCAGAAAAGAATATTTTCTAAACCCTAAGAGATATTTTTTTATTCAGCAAAGGAAAAACAACAAATTCAAATTATTTAAAGGTGGTGCTTAATAAAATTTTAAATAAAATATAGGGCTTACATATAGCCTCTGCAGTAATAGAGGATTGCATTTGTTAACGCCTGAGGTTTTGTCCACTGACACATGCCTGTTTTCCTGATAAATCCATTGGTATCTATTTTCAAGTAATTGCTTCTCTTCTATGTAGTATAGTATATTTTAAGCATAATTTATTTAATTTATGATGTATCTCAGATTACATCATCTCCCAGCATATATTTAAATATCCAAGAAGTTATAGTACTGTATATATCCACAAATTATCCTCTAGTATATATACCAAGAGAAATCTTGTAAGAGGAAGTCTACATGGAAGACAATTAAGTGGCAGTCATTTACAGAACTTAATTTTACCATTAAACTCTAAGCAGGGACCATAATTTTCCAAATATGTGTAGAAACACTATGATCAGGAGGTCTCAGTTACTTATAGATTAATTCTAGAGGTTATTGAAATACAAATACATGACATTCATAGAATAGAGCAAGAAGGATTTTCCTTAGTGAGTTTCATCCACAGTTAGAAAAGAACTTATTGCAACAAGTATGAAATCACAGTAAAACCAAATGCAGGAGTATTTCCCCATGTTCCCCATAGAGAACTATTACATTTACATAACAGTAGTTGAAAACTAGTTTGTGTATGGACAACTATTTTATTCTTAGGTTCAAACTAGTCACCTGTTAATGTCTGGTTCCCACCTACAATGCTATTTAAAACAAAACAAATTAAAACCAAAAAAGCCCAACCTTCAAATTCTCAGAATATTCTTTAGCTCTAATAACCTCTTATATACTTTCAGCTTCATGGCCATGTTAGCTTAATGTGATAAAATGTCTATACATGTTTTTCTACTAACATCAACAGGAGAAGGGAAATATGTGACAGTTGCTAAAGATTTACTTCCGAAATTACGCTTCTTATTTGCTTGCTCAAATGGTCAAAGAGAGTGATGAGTGACCTCTTGCTCTGAGTTCAAGCAAGTTACAAAAGTTAAAGAAAAATGGCACCGGTGGTCACTGACAGATGAACTCCTTATTTGTCGTTACAGCTTCATTGAAAAAGCAGGTAGTAGCCATGCTAATATCACCGAGAAACCTCTACATCAGCTTTGGCATACAGCACCTATGCTTTGTTTATAACTACTGCAGAAATGAGTCAAGAGGTAATTTCTTTAACAGTCAATGGATTATCATAAACTTATGCTGAATTCTGGAATACAGTATTGACAAAGAAGGATGAAATAATGAAAAAAAAACAATAATGAAAGAATATATATTAATAATAATACTTTGTATCTGAAATGCAGAACTGACTCAAGTCTCAAAGTATCAAATCCCTCTGAAACTTAGTAAAGGCAAACCAAGAGTTAGAAATATGGAGATTCAACAGTAGCTTTCTTTAGATCCAGTTTCTTACCTTCTTATCTTAAAATCCAGATTTTCAGATTAATTAGAAAAGTTACTACAAGTTTACATATTCTGAATTTCACTCAGCTGGTTGACAAAGCCACTTGCATGCCTGACTGTTACAGTATAGAAGGGCGGGAGGAAAGAATGTTTGCTCCTACCATTGGTTCCCATCACTCTTCTTTCCAAACTTTGTAGTTCTTTCATCCATACTTGATGAGTTCAGTCCATACCTCCTCAGTCTTTTTGAGTTTTATCAGTCCTACACAGTATTAAACTAGAAAAGCTGTGAGGACATACCTAAAGGGTGGAACTGATTCAACAGCAGTTACCTCTAAGCCCGTTTATAATTTATTAATGTCACCTGTCAAGCCAGTTGCCCACTCTTTGGTAGGGAATTTTTCTAATATTCGGAAACCTTCAAACTTTATTCCTCACTTCACCACTCACGGCATCAATCATACAGTTCTTTCTTCTGCAGTGACATATGTCATGGCAAAAAGTATTGAGGTCAAATATTGTAGGCTATTTTATCAGGTAATGACTTCAGTTCCAGCCTAGAATGGCAATAGAGCCATCCCATTAGCATGGCCTTTGCTGCTGTGGAAACAATTATGGCATCTTTCCACTTACCAGTGCACACAATGGCTATGTTCCAGATCAGTACTATAAGCCATAAGAAGGCTTGACCCACATTTACATGAGACTTGTTCAGACCACCTTTTCCTGAATATAATACAAGTGGAGGCCTGTATTATATTTTTTGAGCATCACATGAAGCTGGTCAGATGCTCTTGGTTCCTGAGACTGCTGAGGCAGCTAGGAATCCCCACTTCTTCCCAGCTTACACCTCATACTGCAGCCTCTCTTCTGTCTGTTGACCTGAAATTTAGCCATTGCTTTTCATGATACAGTGCACAAACATATTCTGCTGCCTGCTGTTGTCTGTCAAAAGGAGGCTTTTTCCTTTGGTCAGAAAAAAATAATGTATCCATAACTGGGACTCTGGTGATGTTGTTATTTTCAATTTCTTTGCCACTTGATATATGCATAGTCCATCACTTAGAATGACACACTTGTGACAGTGTTTGCAGTGTACTGCTCCAGTGCCATTTGTTTTACAATCACCTTTACTTTCTGTGCTTTGCAAAAGCTTTAAAAACTCCCACACCAAGTGGGTGGCAAAAGGATGTATAAAGACTTTAACTTTTCATGGGAGTTAAGCGAACAAGATCAGTATGAAAAAAAAAAAAAATGAAAAAAGAAAAAAAAAAGATGCTACCTAGGTGGAGCAACCTGTTATTTTGCAGTAAGTCCTTGTTCTTAGACCAGTTTTAGCTTGCATTAACTTGAATTTAGCACTTGCCACTCTTAAGGTTTTTGGGGGTTTTTTTTTGAGTTTTGTGGTTTTTAAGAAACATTGTGGGATAAAGCTGGAAGTGAAGAAATAATTGTAAGAATTCAAACTGTATCCATGAGGGCTCTTATTTTACAGGAAATTAAGGACTATGAAGAGAATAAGTCCCAGCCCTCCACTACAGGTTATTTCCCAGGCTTCTACTATGGGCTGTGGGGTGTCAGAGCTCAATGCTGAAAGGCTGGATTCAAGAAATGAGCAACAGAGTGAAAAAAGTAGGAGACTTATCATACACAGGAAAGGTAGAACATTTCAGTTTCCTTCAGTCCAGACCCTAGAGGTACAACAGACAGAGTAAACCAGTGAAAGACTTTGA
The DNA here is from genome assembly GCA_024336885.1 of Actenoides hombroni. Lineage (NCBI taxonomy): Eukaryota > Metazoa > Chordata > Aves > Coraciiformes > Alcedinidae > Actenoides > Actenoides hombroni. The sequence continues at coordinate 16,693,457 of WUAM01000431.1, forward strand.
TGTAAGATCCCAAAGTCACCATATACAAGTATCAATGTAAAAAGCTGTTTGAAGAGGTCCTGCCTTAGGGATAATAAGGAAAGACTATGAAAATCTCAGGATACTGTGAGCTGAATATGTTAATTTGTTATTCTAAAATCAAATTTTAAAAGAAGAGCGAATACATTAAGTTAGGAGAGCTTTATGTCTGTATGGTACAGCAGGATTCAGTAGCCCTCATGTACACACCTTTTGCCTTAAAGGTGCACAAGATTGTCTTCTTGTCTTCAGTCTGCTTCTCCAGTGAGTACAAAATACTGCTGCTTTCTTCTCAACATCTCCAATACCCCAGGAATAAAATAGCACTGAACAGTATCGAAGCAGCCAAAGCTTCATACAGAGTTTGTAGTGCTAATACAGAGGGACAGGGGTGCCAGTATCCAAACAAAATTTGCATTTTGATTCTCTCATTGCTCCCTAGCTCCTATTCCTCCACTGCAGTACTGAGGACTTGAAAATTCCTACCATGTCAGGCCTCTTCATCTCACTGACCTTGTGCACTACATAAGGAAAGGTGAAGAGAAGTTGTTGTGCTAGGCAATGCCAAAATGTACATGCTTATCTTATCATTGATAGTCCCACAATATGGGCCATGCCCTTGTCACTTCATGCAGTCAGTTGTGGAGAAAACTTGTCAGGCAGCCCTGAGTTGTGACTGATGCTCAACTTGCTGCAAGCCTTGCTGTTACAAAGCAAGAATTGGTGACCCAGTAAAATGTGTCATGTATTTACCATGGAAAGAAATTGGAAACAACAGGGTATGAGAATGTATGTTTAACACTTCTATCACAGAACAAGCACATATATTACTGTACACCTGTATTCTTCCCCAAAACAGATACCTTTGTCTACACTGCAAATATATTTCTCCTTAGTGTATTAATATTAATATACAATATATCTGTAGTAATGTGCAATTTTACTTTTATTTTTACTCCAGTAACTTGCAAAACTATGAAGTCCCTATTCAATACATATAGTCCATTGTCTTATCAGTGAGTAGATAGTAGATTCTTTTTATTTTCCTATTGTTTGTGCAAATTTGATATAAGCTTGATATTGATAATTTTTAAATTACAATGAAAAAGCATAATATACTGTCTACAAACCAACCATTTTTCTATATATGGTAAACTTGAAAGCAGTATAAAAATGGACAGATTCTGTAAAAGAGATCTTTTCTTAAATAACATTTAATTCTTTTCACACTCACTTTAGAGTCAGCCTTAATCTAAATCTTCTTTGTGGTTGACCTCTGATAGCCTTTTTGGCCTCTGTTTATAACCACTTATCAGACCTGTCCACTCCTCTATATACACCCTGATGCACATCTCTATTTTTGTATACAAAACTGCCCAAAATTTTAATCTCAAGCTATGTACATTCCATTCAAAGAGTTAAAACTGCCAGGATTATTACTTTGCTGAAGCTACACTGAGAACATAGAAAACAGGCGATTTACAATTAAGAACAAAAAATAGAAAACAATTTAAAATACATTAATATAAATACTTTTTATAAATGTGATAAATTTTATACCTGTTTGAAGGTCTCTGTACAAGCTTTCCATTCTTTCTTTGAACCTGAAAATGAAGGCTGATGAGAAGGGAACTTAATCTTTCTTTGAACCCAGTTGGATTTGCACGCAGTGATATCTGATTGAAATCTGGCTGTAATGTCACAAAAAAAGCTGTAAACTTGCTCTTCCTGTAATATTGGGAATCTTTTTGTTCTTTTCTCATGACTGAAAGTTATGTATATAGATATTTTTACGGTATATCTTTTCAGCTGTTCTTCATGAACATACCCCTGAATTCTCCCACAACTGATTTACCTGACCACAGTTCTCTAGGGTGTTATCTGGGGTGATGCTGGGGACATGCTCACACTGAGCCACTGATCTAGGTGTATCTGAGATCACTAGACAAGGTAGTATGTCCATGTGAAGCATTGCAGTGTTGATGTGAAGAGAAAATCCCAGTTCTGACAGAATTGTGTCAGGCTCATGTCATGCTGAGTCAAGTGCAAGCCTGATGTTATTACCATATTTCAGAGCTGCCACTCACTCAAGTAGATCATTTATATCTACACTCTACTATGCTGTTCACATATACGTTTAGTCTCACATAAAAAAAAAAAGACTGGGGCAAAATAGGTGACTCAGCTAGATGTCCTGACTCACAGCCTTGTGCTCTGATCTGTGGATCATGCTTCCTCTCTTCTACAGATCCAGCTGTTTCTAGCTTTCCTCCAAGGATCTCAACCAAAACTCATTGAAGTTAAAATAAAGAATCCCACTGGCATATGTGGGATGTGGGTCAGTTCCAAAATGAGTTAATTTGGCTTTCAGTATTTGTGTTGCATTATTCCTTATTAAAAACACATTTCTATTTCTGTTTTCATTTTGTTATGTTTTCTTTCTGTTGACACAATGCTGGCTGAAGCTGATTAGTACTGTACCTTCTCCAAATAGATCACAAGAGCAGCAATGCAGGGCTTTGGACATCTTTAAGATGACATTGTCAGCCCCCTGGCCCATGTCACATACAGGAAGATAGACCAGTACTTGTTTCCTCAAAATATTATTTGTACCAAAAAGCGTACAGATTAAGCAATCTTTGTTCTTGTGTATATAGAAATAATACTGCATTGGGTGCTTTATGGAGAATGATTTGCTTTCTTTTTTGGACTTTAACAGTCAAAAAAACCCCGTTATAATCTTGCTTTAAGTTTGAGAATTCCTGTATTTCCAAGAATTTACTTCTAGCCGTATATAAGATTCATAGTGTTCATATTTCACGCTGAATTTGTTAGGTACATACCATACCATAAATCACCTGGAACAGAAACAATACCATGTGGTGAACTGAAGATCTTCAAAATGAACTGTTCATAAATGAACTGCAGACCATGGCTTATTTCCTTGAAAAAAAAATTGTGAACATTTTTGAATTAGGGAAGGCATGAAAATTTCATGGATCATTTCATGAATAGTCAGAAGGGGAAGGATACTAGAGAAGTCAGCTTTTGCAATCTTTTGCTATGCCTGAAGTTCTCAAATTTATGAATATCTGTTACATTTTCTAAGTAAATAACTTAAAAAAAAAAAAAAAAAGACTGTGTACAAACTGACAAATAAACCCGCTTAACTCTATTTTCATGAGGGTTTGATCATCTATCCTGTTTACAAATAGCTATGTTAATCATTGCAATCTGAGAATTCAGTGACATTTTAGTTAAATAGTTTACGTGTCTAAGCTTTTCTTCAGACCTGGTTCTTATAAACAGTTTGCCTAATTACCTTTCAGGTGTTCCTGTATCATTCTGATCAGTCAAAGATCTGTCTTGTGACTTACACACTAGTTGTTTCAAACCTAATGTGAAATAAAGAAAAAAAAAATCTAGTATACATCCTAATGCCATAGAAATTCACATATTCTAATCTACAAAGCACTAAAGCACATGCTCAGTTTACAGACATGCTTACTTTATTTGATTTCAGCTGAAGTTGAGCAGGTGCTCAAGAGAATATGTGTTTTTCTGAATAAGTGCTTGCTTTTTTTTTTTTTTCAAATCACAGCGCTGCCTGTTGACCAAAACAGAAGTATCTCCATTGTGACACTGTTTAACTATAGGCTAGATCTGTTACTGTGCCCCAGAGAACTGACAAGCCAGACTAGATGTCACCAGAGTGTTCACCACATAAGCAGGAAGAACATCATAGCAGTTGATATCATGCATTCACATGACTTTTGGTGTTATATTTAGGTAGACCGGAAAATAGAAGGAAATTAAATGGAGTGATGTGTTAGGTAGGGCAAAATAAGACAAAGAGGACATGAATGTTTTCATGAGATGAAACTGGTAAGGGAATTACAAAAAATGGCTAGGCAAAACCTGAAATACATTCATTCTCAATACAGTGGACCTTACAATGAGGTAAATAAAGTTACATGCAGTCTTGCACTAAAAATTTTAGAAGTTGGTCAAAGCACAACATTTGTGACTTCACTGCAGACAGAGGATATTTCTTCCCAATAAAAAATAACATTTCCTCCTAAATATAGTTATATCATTGACACTGCAAACAATGAAGCCTTATTCTGACTTTCTGAGAGTGTTTTTGAGGTTACACTTAACGAACTGCAAGTTATTCTTCTGAATATTGAATACCTCAGTATAATTTGGAAACTTAGGATTTCCAAGGTCTGATGCATGAAATGTCGTATCTCCTGATGAAAAAACTTACAAATCTGTACATCTAGATGACTATTTGCTTGCTGAGATATAAGGTGGACTTTGATCCTGTGTTATTTTGTTTATTCTGGTGAGAGAGTTCCTTTATACAAAGCACATATTTTTCTGTAAACTGCTGGGATTTCAACTTTAAGTATTTGTGTTGACTGAAGTAAAATTGTTCCAATATCTGTCTTGCCAAATTCAAAACTCCAATCTACATTCTCCCCAACATGTTCATTTTCTTCGCCTCTAATTTGATAACTTTGATAACTTTGAAGCTGCAAATAACCAAAGATTCATGGAAAGCATAAAGCTCCATATTAATAACATTATCTCTCACCCTAAGGGAACACTTCCAGGATTTCTTTTCTTTAAGCTCATCAGAAGTATTTAACAGCAGAGGAAACAGTCTCTAAGATATCTAATCTAAAACTGCCTTCAATGAAAATGAAAGTCAGCCCAGTTTCTTCATAGAATCATAGAATACCAGGTAGCCAGGCACCTCAAGGATCATGTAGTCCAACCTTTCGAGGTAAACTCTATATAGATATATGTAGTTTAAATGAGATTGCCCAGAATCCTGTCAAGCTGAGTCTTAAAAATATCCAGTGTAGGAGAATCCACCACTTCCCTTGGGAGATTATTCCAATGTCTAATTGTTCCCATGGTGAAAAATTTTCTTCTGGAGTCCAATTGGAATCTCCCCAGGAGTAACTTGTAGTCATTGCCCCTTGTTTTTTCCATGTGACTCCTTGTAGAAAAGGAAGGATCCTTCTTCTTTGTAGTCATCTTTTCTGTACTGATACATGGTAATAAGGTCTCCCCTAAGTTTTCTCAGCCTTTCTTCATGCAGCAGGTTTTCCAGTCCTCTGATCATCCTCATGACCCTTCTCTGGACCCTCTTCAGCCTGTCCACATCTTATTTGTACAGCAGTAACCAAAACTGAATGAAGTACTCCAGGTGTGATCTGACCAGCACTGAGTAGAGTGGGATAATGACTTCTTTATCTCTGGTGGTGATGCCCTTTTTAATGCAACCCAGCATCCTGTTGGTTTTCTTAGCTGCTGCAACACACTGTTCACTCATTTTGAGCTTGTTATACACCAAGACCACCAGGTCCCTTTCCACAGGGAAAGTTTCTTCTTCAGTGGTGACTTTTGGTCTTGAAGCTCTTCTGTCTTTCATTTCCTTTCCACTAACAGTAAAAAGATATTATGTATAAGATTAAAGTTTAATATTTCTCTCTATTGTAAATAAAAAAAGTATTAAAATAGTGCATGGTATTTCTCTTTGTATCATTGGAAATTGTTGTAACTAGATTGCTTACTGAAAAATGATTTTTCTTCATGATAATCCATTCCACATAAATGATTCTTGCCTTACTGGAGGGAGGAAATTATGAAAAATGGATAGATAAATGAGAGGAAGAATTATGGTGGTAAGAGAATAAAGCCACTTATCAAACTGTACCAAAGAAAACATTTTATTTTTGTAGGTGAGTGAAATATTACTTTGCAATTTGACAGCAGGATAAATCATTAATGATTAGGAATTTGTTTGGTGATATGTAAAACACTGCTATGTCTTCACGTGAACCATGCATGTAGCCACTCACACCATCACTCTGAATAGAAAGCTTGATCCTGCTCAAACTGCAGTGCTGAGAATGCTAAATAATTCCTTTGATGCTGGAAGTGTTATTCTAGATGTGCTTTGTCATCTAAAAGTCATCACAATTGTATCTTTTTCTAACAAAAACTTAGACTACTACTGCAAAGAAAAATTCAATCAAACACATTCACAATACAGAGAACATAGTTTATTTTATAAACCAAAAAATCACCAGAAAAATTGAAAAGAAACACAGATTGCATTACATCAGTTGTCACAGTCATAAGTAAGTTTCAATGTAAATGGAATATGAAAAAATTAGTAGCAACATTCAGAGTCCAGCAGAAATGCCTTTCACTTACTGTTCTGCAGTACAACAAATTTGCTTATAAATCACTAAAATATCTGTTACTATATTTACTCTAATCACTCTTATGAGAAAAAGAGTGACAATAATTATCATGACCAAAGCCATAATATACTATAATAGGTTTTGCAGACTCAGTTTTCTAAACAAAGAAGAAAAAAAAAAAAAAAAAGAAAAATTAAAAATAATTTGGTTTAATTTATAGTGTAATTGAAAACACATTCTATGATATGGAAATAAGTCTGGTTGTTTGTGGATGAGCCCACCTGGAGAAGCTAGAATCATGTGTGTTTAAGGCTAGATACTATATTAATATGAAATAGTGGAAATGGAAGTCCCATATGTGCTTACTTTAATAAACAGTCTCCAAGTAGGTTTATGTCTGGCATATTCATGAGTATAAGAAAATGTAGTATTTACAGTATGTGAGATGTCCTAATTGATGTCTTCATAATAAAACAAACTGGGAAAAAAATGTCTAATCATGCATTAACCATTTAAAGCACTGGTGACTACGTAGTGTAAGAGTGTGGATTTAAGTCAGATGTGACTAAACAGAGAAATTATATATTCCTGATTAATCACCACCTATGTTCCCATCACAGAATTTTACTTCCTTTAATAAAACCAATTCAGGCTTAAGTGACACTCCATATTAAATGTTATTAATTGTGTATTTCCTGAATTGACTCCATTTCTGTGTAAATATTAATATTTGCATATATTTTGTTTACATAATATCCTTCTTTTTTTTCCAATGAAAAAGTACATTACTATACCAGGCACAGAACTTCTCAAATGCTGAAAAGTACAGACTTATAAATTAATTTGAAATGATGACTGTTGGATATGACTGAGACTAGGAAATTAGTATCTTAGTAAAACCTGTTGTTTCAATTATGAGTATGTCAGCTGTGGTTCAAAGTATGGTTATGACCAAAAAAAATGTCTATGCAGTGAGATTCAACCTGCCTTTTTTGTCCTCTTTTTTAAATGTAGACAGATAAATTTTTAGTACCATATAAGCATGATTCAACCATACTTTCCATTCTAGTACTGTTGCTACTTTGCTGAAAAATATGCTGCCTTCTTAGCAACCATATTATGAACTAAATCTAAAAAGTTTGATATTCAGGTTCCAGGTGAAGGCTTTGTCCTTGAAAAAAAAAACCCCAAACTATAGATTTGTCTATATAAACTGGACTAACTTGATCTGGAAGTAACTGAGAACAAATAAATACATTCAGATTTGTAGACAATTCATTAAGGCACTGAACTGAAGACACTTAAGAATTTTTATATTTGAGTTGCAGAAATAGAGTCTCTGTAGAATTATCTATAAAAAAAAAAAATTTCATCTCCTCTCCTCTCCTCTCCTCTCCTCTCCTCTCCTCTCCTCTCCTCTCCTCTCCTCTCCTCTCCTCTCCTC
>WUAM01000431.1:16705238-16715837 GCA_024336885.1 Actenoides hombroni
CAGAGACGGGGCTGGACCTTACCCTGTTGTCAACAGATGTGTAATGGGCCAGGGTCAGCTGTGTCCATATTGGCAGGCTGCCACAGCCCTTGAAAATGAAGCATGAGGTGGCTGGGCCCTGCAGCAGGTGAGGTTTTGGCTTGGTGTAGCAAAAACAAACTCTTTCTTTCAGAATCCCTCTGCTTCCTCTGGGGGTGCAGTGAATCCTGCCTTACTCCCAACACTTTGATCCCAGATGCTGTCTGGAGCCGGTGTCCCAAAAGTGAGGCTGTTTATCTGGTGTGCGATACACTGATACACACACAGAGCAGAGGGATTTTATTTGCTTTATGTTCGTACAAAAATGGGTGATGTGTGGTAATTGCATAAAGCCAGCACCCACACAAAGGAGCCACAATTAGTAAAAACCCACCTAAATTGACACCCACTGGACAGTAATGAGCATCCCATCTGCTACTGGTCAGTTAGATCTAAATTAGGCTTCCTTCCTAGGTGACAGTATGGTGTGGGAGGGGCAAGTGGTTTTGGTCATTAATTCGGTCAGTGGTTGCAATCTCCCCCTGCTGCCTTTACCTTTTCTCCCAGTTTCTGCAAACTTTTGCTGACTTTGTGCTTCTTTTGGCAACTACCCAGCCCTCGGCTCCTCCTCAAAGGCCTAGTCACCAGTTTTTCAGGCATTCAGTGATAAAGCAAATATTCCCTTATCTCTTAGCTCCTTCCACTGACCACCAGATCATGTTTCACAAGGCCACGGTAACTTTTACTTCATTGTTTTGGTAATTGGAAAAAATCATTGCCTGCTGTATAACACTGGGGGAAGTAAAAACAAACTCTTCTTTCAGAATCTGGCTGCTACCTCTTGAGGATGGAGTGAATCCTGTCTTACTGCCAGCGCTTCGATCCCAGCCGCTGCCTGGAGTCACTTCCCTAGAACATTTGAAGTGGGAGGACTATAGGAAGGATGGACTGACAGGGACCTCCCTGATTTGCAGCATGTGTTTCCCAGTAGGAGAGGAGGTGGGCAAGGTGGTCTGCCTGGAAGGCCAGGATGGGAAGAGGTGGGCACTGTTTGGCCCTGTGGCCCCCAAACCTGGCAGTCTGGAGCTGGCCCAGGAAAACCCATCCTGTTGCAAACTCCCCCCTCCTGCCTCTTCCACCCTCCTCTTCTTTACATGGCCATCTCCAAAACAAAACTTAATTTCTCCCGTGCTCTTCCCCACTCCCTTCTCTCCTACCTGGCTCCCAATTTCCCCCTTCTCTCATGGCGATGGTCCCACCTGCTTCCCTGACCCGCAGCATTGGAGCTGCCCTAGGCAGAGCAGCTGCCTGGCACCTTGATTTCAGCTCAGGATTTCTAGCTCTGCTGAGTGATCGCTGCTCCGATTGCTTTTGGCTGGAGCTGTCAGGACTCATGATGGACTTTCTCTCTCCAGTTCATCTGCGTTCACTGATGTGGTAAGTCCCCTCTGCTGCAGACCAGACTCGTGTGTTTGATTGCTGCTCCGTGATCTACCCTGCCAGGCCCCGTCCTGCATTTCTGTGTGCCTGGAGCTCCTGACCCACACCTGACACCCCAGATGTTCATCCCCATTGAGATCTGGTGCACAGGGCAAAGAGAAGAAACGTGAGAGGACAAGGTTTGCCTGATAGAAGAGCCTGGGTGGGTGTTGTGCCTTGCACAGGGCTATGCTGTCTCCTCCACCTGCTCAGCATATGGAGATAGCAGAAGGAATCTGTGCCACCTTTGCTCTCTCCTCCATGTTTCGCAAGGTCACGGGCTGCCAGCTCTGAGCTGTTGTTTTGTGGTGTGCCCTGGACATGACAAAACTGCTTATGTGGAAGGGATGTTGTACTGCCCTTTGATCTCACCTGGAGAGCCCCAGGCAGGGCCACCCTGGCAATGACGCTTCTTTGATAACTCCAGGGTGCTTTGAGCAAGGAGCATTGTGGGAGTCTGAGCTGGGTTAAGATGGGTGAGCCCATTCCAGGAAAGCTGAACTTCTCCTCCCATGATGAACTTTGAAGCCCTGGAGGAAATTCCATGCTTTGACTGGAGGGGAACTGCCTGGCTCTGCATCTGTGGGGGGTGGGCACTGCAATTAGGAGCAGATCATGCTCACCATGACCCCTTGTTCTGTGATCTGCAATGCTGTGTGTTCCTGGAGAGGGGCTGCACCCCTTCATTTCTCTGTCCCTCATGGGGACTTACCTAGCCTGGAGAAGACTGAGAAGGGATATTCTCAATGCTTATAAATATCTAAAGGGCAGCAGTCTAGAGGATGGGGCAATGGGCACAAACTGGAACCCATGAGATTCCATCTGAACAGGGGGAGAAAATTCTTTGCTGTGAGGGTGCCAGAGCCTGGCCCAGGCTGCCCAGAGAGGCTGTGGAGTCTCCTTCTCTGGAGAGATCCCAAACCCTTCTGGACAATGTGATCCTGGGCACCCTGCTGGAGCAGGGGGCTTGGATGAGATGATCTCCAGAGGTCCCTTCCAACCCCCACTGTGCTGGGATTCTGTGATCTTTTGGCCACCCACAAAAGGAGGGAGCATTGTGCCGCAGACCGGGTGTGACAGTCACTGCTAAATCTATTTCAGGAATCCCCCTCCCAGTGACCATCGCTGTCCTACGTGTCTCAGTGAAAAATGAGCCTATCTCTTCATCGCGGAGTTTCTCCACCATCTATCACAGACGGATACATTTTAAAGCCAGAAGGGACTGTTAAATCATGTCATTCAGTCTCCTGCACATTACAGCCTATAGATTTCCTCTGGCTTACAGCTGGATGGAAGCAGCTCACTCCTGCTTTTGGCGAAAGCACATTTCCGGTCAAGGCTGCTGCTCTCGATTTTCCCTGGATACAAAGACAGCGCTGCTCTTTGGCACCTTGTTCCGGCGGCTGAGCCCCCTCTCAGTTAAAAACACGCACCTTCTTTCCCATGGGAACGTGCCTCGGCTTCGGCTCCCCACCACCGGTCCTCGCCGTCGCCTTTTGCCCGCCGACTTGGTTCAGAGCCAGGTAACCAAGTCCCTGGCTTGCAGGAGCACAACCTGCCTGCTGGGGACATTTAGAAAAAGAAGCAAAGGGGTTACTCTGTTGCTCCCCCCAAACCACTCCTTTTCTGCGTCCAGTTCTGGAGCCCCTATTACAGGAGGGATATGGATGTGCTGGAGCTTGTCCAGAGAAGGGCTACGAGGATGATCAGAGGGCTGGAGCACCTCTCCTATGGGGAGAGACTGAGAGAGTTGGGGTTCTTCAGTCTGGAAAAGAGAAGGCTCTGAGGAGACCTTATTGTGTCCTTCCAGTATCTGAAGGGAGCCTACAAGAAAGCTGGGGAGGGACTTTTTAGGCTATCGGGCAGTGATAGGACTAGAGGGAATGGATTAAAGCTAGAGATGGGTCAATTCAGGTTAGACATTAGGAAGAAGTTCTTCACCATGAGGGTGATGAGACACTGGAACAGGTTGCCCAGGGAGGTGGTGGAAGCCCCATCCTTGGAAGTTTTTAAGACCAGGCTGGATGGGGCTCTGAGCAACCTGCTCTAGTGGGAGATGTCCCTGCCCAAGGCAGGGGGGTTGGAACTAGATGATCTTTAAGGTCCCTTCCAATCCTGACAATTCTATGATTCTATGATAACTCAAACTTATATCCTTTGCATCACAAAGTCTTCTTTTGAGTAGCTAAAATCTGAAAAAGTGCACTGAATACATAAATTAGCAATATTGAAACACTAAACTGATGATTGTTATAAACTCATCCTGATAATTCATACTGAAGGAAACTGTTTTTTCTTACCAACTCTTCCTCAGATAGAGTTCATTCAGTACTAAACAAGAGGGGAAAATGACCCTCCCTTTTTACATTAGGCACAATGAGACTGCAGATATCTAGTTAAACCTAAATACCTGATTTGTTTTGATAAGATGAATTCAAAGCTTAGAGTAAAAGAATAATCTCCTCATAATGATCCCAAATGCTGACCACTAAGTAATGGACAATTAAGTCTTCAAACTAAATTGTGAAATTCTCCCAAGTATTCTCTACTTCTCAATATTGTAATTATACTTTTCATGGAACTATTGTGTTAATTGTTGCATTTATCCTCTGGATTTTAGTTTGTCTGAAACATTTATTATTATTATAACCACAGACCTGCACAATCAATGAATTCATATTGCAAGAATGCCCAAAGGCTGTAATCAAATCTTGGACCACATACAATCATGTAAAGTACAGCAATCATACTAGAATAGATAACATCCATCTGATTTGAAATACAAGAGCAGGTCTACTAGTTTGAGACAATGATGGCTGTTTTTGAATATTTTCTGAACTGTGTAAAGAAATACTATTTGTTGCTTCTCCCTCTTAAATTCAGGACAAAATAACCTGAAGGGTTATAAAGTGTACATCTGAACCATTTGTTCACATCTGTGTCTCATCCTGAAGAGTGTTTTGGGTATACACAACTGCTTGGATTGTTTTCATTATATTTATTTTGGAAAACTTACCCTCTGTCATGGCACTGTTACAGGAGAATAAGAACAATAATTCCACCCTGAGCATAATCTTGTGAAAGCCAGGTGGTTAGGAGCTTTTATAAAGTCACAGTTGTGTTGCCAGTAGTTTGATCATGTCCTTGTTTTCTTTACTTTAATCTCAGTAAAAGGTTACACTGCTCATCAATTTGTGAATGGCCATAGTGAATAGATTTGGTTTTACCACTAGCTTTCCATGTGGACTCTAAGCATTAAATAACAAAAAGGAGTGGTGTTTTCTGTAGCCCAGTGCATCTGGCACTCAGGTATCCATAGCACCTTTAAGCATATCGATCTGATTTTTCTGCAGCTTGCAAAGATATTTACAGTTTCAAATTTTTGCAATATTTTCCAAATGGATCATATCTATGTATTTAGTAATTGACAGGCATGGCATTCGGTGTTCTTTTCTTGTACAAGCAAATATGCAGAGATCTTAAAAATAAATTCAGTACCCAAGAAGATAACTATGAATGTGGGGTTACTTGGAAATATCTCTCTAAATGGGGTTTAGGTATTACATTTCTGAGCTGGCATGTTGGAATATTAGATGGGAAGAGCAGTTTCATCACCCTCCTATAAGGCTGGGCACTGGCAATTTTAGGCTATTAATATTAAACAGATTTACTTTTTGAGAAGTGGAGGTTTGGTCTCCTGGAGCATTCCCTAGGATGGTTTGCTTTGCTTACTAGGTGAAACAGGACAAAAGGCAAATTTCACACCTTGGCCCTACTTCAAAAAGAACCCCTGAGCTACATGGTAAGTGTGAACAAAAGGTATGAAGGCAGCAGGCTGATTTCTTCCAGGGTTTTGTTTGTGGTTTTTGTTTTTTTCTCAAGAAATTCTAAGCACCTTTGAGAAGAGAAAGGCAGAGTTAGAAAGTAGTTTTACTTTTTAAAAAAATAGTGTTTTATATGATGACTGTCATGTAATATTGTCTAATAGTTTCCTTATAGCTTTGTATTGGAAAAGGGTGTTTTTTTGAAAATATGACATTTCTAAAGCAGTTCTGTATTTTTAGTATAGTAACAAAGGAGGAGCTAAACCTGCAATAGGGTTGCTAACCTCAACAGTAATAAGCATTGCTAGGGGACAGAGATTTTCCAGAAATTTCGTCTGTTCAAGAGTTGATTGTTTGTAAGGATTAAGAATAAAAGGTTAAAAAGTTATTTATCTTAGTTATGGCACCTTTCTCTCATTAAAATGAAAGTTTCATAGAACTTCATTATGCAATGATTCTATTTTATTTCAAAGAAACTATTTTACATCCACTTAATTGGTTTTCAGTGACTTGCTAGGAGTAATTGGGAAACACATTTTAGAAACTGTCATCAAATATGACTTCAAGTTGGATAGAAAGGTCTGGGCTTTGCTATTATAATATTATATTTGCTCTATAAATATATACTCATTTTCTATAAATACTTACTGCAACTGTGCTTATTTGAACCAAAAACTTCCCTATATGCATACCACTCTGCCCCAGGCTGCCCAGCTCAGGCAGTCTATGGCTTAGGATGAAATTTTGTTGTGCAGCCTACTTTCAGGAGTATTGACATATCTTACACTTATTAAAAAAATATAATTAAATTCCCTGGAAGCAATAGAGTACATATTACCACTACTACTCTTGCAATTTAAAACAAAACAAGATTAAATAAAACAACTAAAACTTAGACTCTCTTCTTGTAAGGAAGAGAGGTTGAAACCTACAGTTTGATTTTTTTCCAGACTCTGAAACTCAGGTGGACTATAGCTCCTGATGGGTTTGTTCCAGTTTCTTAAGAATAAAAGTAACCCAGAGTTATTCTGGATTTAGTGTTTCTTTTTGTCTCATCTGAAGTGATCTTTCTGCATACATACTCTTGATTATAAGGTTTCTTCTGTTTGGCTTCTTTAAGGAATGTCTCTTGTGATGTATTTTGTAAGTTGGACAATTATGAGAAAGGCACTATTTCCTACTTTGGCCCTTTAGCCAAACTTTGCATCAAAATATCCTGCATAGGTGAACCAGTCTTTGCCATAGATTTGATTGTGTCGGTCTTTGGGCATTTCCCATTTTACATTGTGTCCTGTAAACCTTCCTTGTATCCCATCTTTCATGCTTAGGATCATTAAATAATATCACTGTTAAGGAAAGAAGTTTAATATGTTTTATACATACTAACAGTACTGCTCTCTGTCTATTTCTGTTCATGTGCTTCATTCTCTTAAGAAAAATGACTGAGTCAGATGAAGCTCCCTGGGTAGAAAAAATTGTTCCTTCCTTGGAAAAGTTTAAGTTCATTCAGAGTCGACAATGTTTCAGACACTGAAAGTTGTTCAGCAAAGAGTAAAAAGTTACAGAAAAGTCCCACACAACCGAGTGGGTGTGCTTGCTGTGAGGAGCAGCAGACAGAGAGAACCAGGCATTAGAAATGAGGAAAGAAACTTCCCCAGGGCAATGAAGAGCTGTGCCAATTTTGCTACAACTCAAAGCTACTGAGCTGGCTAGAATCTGAGAGCATCCCTGCAGAGACACAGTGCAGAGTTGGATATAAACCCTTTTATTTTCTATTGTGTTTGACTGAGTTATAATGAGCTGTATTTATGGAGTTGTCCTAATGTGTATTCTGATTAAATATGCCTTTCTTCAGGTTAAAAGTCTCTCAGACTCCTTTGGTGAGTTTACTGCAAAGGAAACATCTATGCAGATCTACCTCAAAGCATTAACCAACTCTGATTACTTTCAAAATGTCAGAGGCTCTTATTGTCATAGGTCTGACATAGCTTTTGCACAAGAATAGCTGTAAGCTGTATAGGCATGTATATGTGTGTTTATTTATGTGTGTATGTGTGTGTGTAGGTATGAAGACATCCAGACTAAGATGAACTCTTTTGGTTAAAGTTAGCTTAGCCATAACAGCTAAATCTCAATGCAGACCAGTTTACTCTGCTTTTTTGATGTCTGACCAGGCTACCACACAGTTTTTTGTTTGTTTGTTTGTTTTCTATACACAAAGCCACAGATGAGAAGACACTACACTTCTATTAGAAATGTTGTCTTTCACCGTGCTATGTTCTCACTGTAAGCAATACAAATACAGTCACACATACATTTTTTATTTTTATTTTTTTTAATGCTCTACAAGAATGGACTCTGTGGAATTATACTCACAGAACTGAGATAACCCTGTGTAGTCATGCACAGAATTTGCAATACAGTTAAGCTTCCCAGTTCTAATTGCATAATGATATTCTGTATTCATAATGTCATAGTAGCAGGGGGTGGTAGTAGTGTGTGAGTATTACATGAACAATCTATTTATCTGGTTTGAATTTTGCTTTAACTATTTGTTCACAGTAAATCAAGCATTCTTAGCCAACCTCATTCAATATGCTTGGGCGAAGAGCCAGATTCCACCATGCTTATTCAATGAGTAATACCTGACAGCACAGTTAACCCCTTGCAAACAGTGGTACTTGTTGCTTAGGAAGGAAATGCCCTAAGAGTCACAGAATGACAAAAGAATGATTGATGTCGGTAACATTCAAGTCTATAAGAATAATAAATGGGAGCAAGGAACAGAATTTTAAGAGTCTGAAATAATTAAATTTCTGATCAAATCTCCTAAATTCCCTTTATACCAAGAAAAAGAAGTTGGCACATCCAGGCACTGATTTAGTTTTTTATAAAATAGACATCCTTGTCTCTGAAAGAGCTTTCATTGTTGAAGAGGAAGGGTAACTAACTTAGATATCAAATCTCAGATGTCTAAAATTTGAAGAGGTATATCCTTCTCTAAGAAACATATGCATGGGACTGATGCTTTCATTGAAGAGGTGTAAGGTGGTGACACAAAGAGGACAACAACAGCTGTAAGAAGATTTTTTATATATTATGTATGGTTGTCACATCTTCCTTGTTTGGTACTTATATTTTTAGTCCATGGATGTATGTAACATCTTGAAATCCTGTACAGATATATTGGATGAAATAGTTTGAAGGAAAATGCCTTCAATCACTTCTGTGCCCCTTCCTCTAAATTAGCATCTGTGACCCAGCTGCATAAGCACTATTTCTGGCCAGGATTGAAGACTTCTTCCCACTACCCCCATTGTATTTTTAATGGAGCTCAGCCATTTAGCATGGCCTGTACTTCTTTTTCAAGGGTTGGGCCCAAAACCTTTGACAAATTTTGCATTTGCAATTGATTTACTCCCTCCTGGGCTTGAGAATAAAAAGCAACGGATAATGTATCAGGATCAGTCTTTTCATTATGAAATAATATGGGTCAAATGAACTGACAGCTTTTCTCAATGTTCTATAATGCTCATTAAGTTAGACATTGTTTTGACTTTTTACTGAAAAACTAATTTGCAAAGACTATAGTCAGAAGGAAAAGAATTGGATGAGATAGATAAGTATAGTTAGACTGTAGCTCTATTATCCTGAAGCAGACGAATGAATGTAGCATCTCTCCCAGAGAACACTTTTACAATGGAAATAGAAGTCCTTTTCATTTAAACTCCAGCTGTTTTGTTGATTCGTGTTCTAGCAAATATCAGTTAAACTTTGTTCTTTCTTTTGGAAATGAAACTACAGTTGCTTTCTGTCTCAGTATTTCACAGTCTTTTGAAATGGAACAAACAATAAACTCTAATATCCCACAGACCACTTGTGAAATGAAGACCCTGTGGCACTTTTAGGAAGAATAGGTGAGTTAGTTCCAGTGTGGTTTTGACAATAATGTATTCTCTACTTTGAACTAACTTAACATGCATCTATAAAAAATATTCTTCTTCACATTCTTCAAACTGTTGTGCCATGCTTCTGCTTGCTGCTGAACAATCTCTGCCAATGCTAGAACAAGAGAGAAGAAATAAGATGAGCAAAACTGCTGCTCATAAACAAAATTCAGAACTTTTTAATTTCTTTTAGTATTTGAACATTCTTTATGTAAGTTTATAATCAAAGTATAGGAACTTTAGCATGAGGATCATCTGGTGCTTATGAGTTAGGAATTAAACTTTTATTATGTGTACTACGTTAATCAGGCAAAAAGTCAACCGAGTGGAAAGTGTCTGAGATAAAACCTTTCAGGAAAATGCTGCGGTTCACATTGTAGGCGAGGTGGTGAATTCTGCCGGAAGATACATGCAGCAGATATCCTTCTGTGTTCCCTTTATGGATGCAGACTCCAGAGAATTTGTTAATACATCATTACGAGTCATATTTTACATTTGAAATATTTATAATATTATTTTATTGAAGCTTAATCTTCAGTTAGGACACAGGGACATTTTTATATGCCTCCATTTTCACAACATTGTGTACACAGACTAGGCCTTCAGGGCAAGTTTTATTGTGCCAGTGTAACATATGTTCCCAATAGGTAAGTGACACATGAAAGGAAAGGAATGTGATTTAATGTTTCAATTTTATTGCTTGCAATTTAACATATGGCAGTGAAGAAGATACAATCAATAAAGCTACATGGATGTGAAAGCACACAATAAAAGGTACCTCAGAAGCAAGGTCTGATTTAAATTTTATTGAATCTAACTAGTCAAATAATTCAACACAAAAATTGTATTTATGGTCTTGGGCTCATTAGATATTGGTGAGCTGCTAGTGCATGGCTAATGTTTTTGGAAACTTCTTCCAAAAGTCTTCTGCAGATTTTGTGCTTCACTCATTTACATTGCACTTGTATAAAGAACTCGTAACACAAATCCACAACGCATTACTATTTCCCTTTTTTTTTCCGTCAGGAATTAAAAACTTTATTTTCTTCTTTTGTGATCTCTTCTGTCAACTTTATTCATTGATCTTCCTTATCTTCTTCTGCTAATTCTCTTCTATATTTCCTTCACACTAGTAAATTTTCCAAACAGTGTCAAAGAAAGTCATGTCCTAATTTCCATGTTAGTATAAAAATGGCAAAGTTGTATTGTAAACAAAAGATTGATATTTAGTAACAGAAACAAAAAAATTAAAAATTGCTTTTTCAAACTTAAAATTAACATTTTCCCAAACTATTTTCAATTTTAGTAAATACAAAAATGCATCTAATTTA
>WUAM01000431.1:16716326-16733934 GCA_024336885.1 Actenoides hombroni
CCAACATATGCAGACCTCTGGACCTGAAACACTAGTGCAAAGTCTGGCAACATCTGGCAGCTTGTTAGGACCAGGTGCCACAGACTAGATGCTTAAAGTTTTGTTTCCTACTGCTAATCACCTGGTTCTGAATTCTTATAATCTCACCTCTTTCAGCTGCCATTTTCCAGTTATAAAGCATAAACAACATCTCCAGGTCTCATATTCTTCTTTCTTTGATTTATGTTCATATAGTTCCATAGATGCCTATATACGATTTAGCTTCATATTCAGTTTATTCTCAATATCTTTTTTCCAGGTCACATAAATTTGGTTTAAAAAAGTGGTTCACACAAGAAGATTTGGGTAAATTCTGCAGGAATTACTTGATTACTTTAGCGCTAATGATTAGTAATAGTTTGCAATTCGTAAGAGGTGCTACCTGAAAACATGATGTGGACACCCACTGACAGATATAAAAATCTGTTAAGCAGAGTTTGTTGGTTTGCTTGTTTGTTTGTTTGTTTGGGAGGTTGGTTTGGGGGCTTGTTCCTTATTAGATTATTGTTGGTATATTCATGAAGACTAATTTCCAGCCAACTAGGAAATTATAGCAGTTTTGTCTGTTTCACATTGCAACATATAAAAAGGTGTGTATCATTTTTGATAGAGCAGAATGTGGATAGCCAACCATGACGGAATCAGATTATGTCAGATCTGGTTATTTAAGTTCATGTTACCACCATAACTATTCTGTGTCCTATAAACACAGCATATTTTAAATGGTAGATTTCAAGTTTTAAAGAAAAAAAAAGTATTTCTAAGTAAAGCAAAGATTATCACTCAAAGATACTATATATACACACAAAATTCTGTATCAGCCATTAAATTAAGACCATACATTTCTGAAAGTTGTAGAGAGAAAATAAACTATCACCAGGCTACTAGGAGACAAGCATTGGGAATCTTAAGGCAAAATGGATTTTTTTTTAATGGCGTTCACAGCTGTCACAGGTTCCATGATTTATCTCATAGTTTTTTACCAAATAAATCAGACTTTTGGCAATATGATATCTGGGACGATGATGACTGCTTGAAAATTTCACTCAGGCATGAAATTGTAATTCCAGGTTAGAGGGCTTAAGTGCAAAGGACTGGTGACCAACGGTATAAAATGAGAATATTCTTAGGAAATTATTTAGTCTCCAAAGCTCATTTTTATTGCTTAGGACCAAAGAAAGAAAAACCTTAATCTTCTTTAAGATAGAGAGGTTAGAGACTCTGAATCTGCTGTTTGCTTTCATTTAGGAGCAGCCATACCCATTTTGCTCATTTCAAAAGCAGTTTACTGAGGCCAGTATCTACTGTATATTAATAAAGCACCATTACAGCAGTTGCAACTTCTTTAATAGTCCACATGATTAGTTTGGTTATAATGTTTTGCTTTTACTGAATATAAACTGATTGTAACAGGGAACTGCTAAGATAGGATGTTTCTAAAGACAACCTAAAATTTCACTGTGCTTTGCTTTCCCTTCTGTTATCAGTTTTTACTTCATGGAAGAAGTAAGATTTTCAGATCCATTTTCTCTTTTATTTATTTTATTAATCTTATTTTAGAATGTTTATATGAATGTTTGGTACCTACAGTACTTCTTGTGGTCATAGTCTTGGAAGATATATCTACACCTAGGTAGTTCAGCGAGCATATTATAGACTTTTTATAGCTATATATTATAGCAGCAGCTTTTTACAGGAGACCAACATGGTGCCAGACAGATTCATTAGCTTGAGGCCAGCCTCAAGAATTGCCTTCCTGACTAACATGGAACTTTCTTTGAGAATTTTCTTCATTAACACGTTCCCCAGAATCCACACCCAGTCACCTAGAAACTACCAGTTTTCAACCTTGTAGTCCTGGAGGCATTAGACGAAACTGTGCCTAAATCACGTTAGGATCTTGGCATGCATAGAACTTATACATGAAATAAGCATTGCACATGCATATACTATTCCAATGAACCTAAAATTTCTTTGTGCATGGTATAACCTGAATCCATATAGGTATGTCACTATGATCTCTGAGTGCCGGTAAATGTCTCTTCCATGATTGTGTTGAACATATGGTTCACATTTGCTTTGTTGTCACATTTTATGGATTGTGAATCTCCTTAGGATATGGCTTGTAATAAAAGTTCTATTTAAGAGATGATTGTAATTTTATATGTATGTGTTTGTATATATACACACACACACACAGAGGAAGAGAGAGAAAAGACATTTGTTAGACATCTTCTGCATTCGTGCATACAGTCCCTGTCATTATGGCACAAAGGATTATCTAAAACATTTGTAAAATCTGTGGGAGAATGGCAACACTGTGAAGAATTTTCATGAGGTTTCTGTTGCAACATATCACTTCCTTTCCATCTTCTGGACTGAGTTGACACAAAGGCTGTCAGAGTCATTCATCCTCTTCTATCTTCTAAATCTTGCTTTGTCACAATCCTACCTTTGCCACAGTGGTGGGAGGTGGGATATGCAATATGTTCAGCATCAAGAGACAGGCACTCTAGGCATATACACCTCCTATAAACTAATGCAGCTGGAGAACTAGACCCATAAAACTTTACTATGTAGGTGCCATGGGGTAAAAGATTCCATAATCTGTGAAGCATTTGATCCATATTAAAATTGTCAATAATTGTCAATTCTATATTTACCATTAGTGATGAAAATTCCATGCAATGTATCATTATTTATCTATTTATGAAGTTTGTCACTCCTGTACTTAAGGCATCCACAGAAGATCAGAGTGGAGCTTTATCAACTAAAATTAATTTGTATTTACCCAAACAAATGCCCAGTAGATTTCTGTACAAATCCCATGTAACAAGTTTTCTGTCATGATATATCTACATCAATTTCTGGCTAGCTAAATTCTCCAGCTACTGGCTGCAAAGAAGCTCTCTGCACCATGGGAAATGTCTAGTGTTGCAAAGAATGTTACTTCTGAGATCTTAAAAGGCCAGCAGCAAAAACACCAGGCCTTCTTTATAGTGATATAATTAAAGCAAAGTCATCTGCTTATTTGAGATAAGAAAAGAATTGTCTCTGTCTATCTCACAATAAATAAATTCATAAGTCTCCTTTCAGTAGGTTATTGTACTTACCCCTATGTGTCTGAATAGTGCTTCCCCAAAATTATGAGTTTGACTGAGAGCCTGACCTGGCTTCACATGCTGGCAACCTGAAAGACCAAATGTAAAGAATGAGCTATTTCATTACTAACATCCCTACATGACCGGCTTTATAAGATATATCAAGGAAAATGGCTGAAAACCAAATCCCTCAACAATTTAGTCACCAGCTCTGAAATGCTGACTGTTGAATAGTTTCTCTGAAAATGCCCAGGCTGTCCAACCAAAAACCACCTCACATATTCACCACATGTGACTAAAGCCACAACTATGGGAAACAGCTTTAGAGAAATTCTTTTCAATACCCTCCCTTTTCCACAGTCCTTGCCAGCCTTCTACACAGTAGGATCCCTGGAAACAAGCTCCAAACCCTTTCCATCCTGACACATCCATGATGAACAGCTGCAACTCCTTAGGCACTGAGTGTAGCTGCCTTGAGCTGTGCGATTGAAATAATCCAAAAGGACATCAAAATATGGAAATATGTTATTGGGTGTATGGTTAGTGGTCTTCGTGCATCAGCTAAATGGGTGGCTTCCAATTGGTATTGCTGAGACTGCTGGAAATCATGCACAAAACACAAGTCTGATTCTTTGTTCACTGTTTTCACTCTGGAGTTATTTCTGGGTAAGGAGAAAGTGAGGAAGTCCAAACAATGTTATAATGCTCCCTTTTCTTCCTTCTTGGTTAAATTCTTCATTGATATTATTACTAAATTTTGACTACCTTCAGGGAGACTCACAGTGTAACCAAGACCGGTTTGTGATCATGGTAATAATAGTTCTGTGCTGTTCCATAATATTTGAAGCAGTTTAGATACAAAGAGTAGAAGAGGCTCATTAACACTGTTTTCTGTCTAGGCTAATTGATGGGCTGTTAAGAAGCTGATCATATTAGCTGAGAGGACTCCTTTATGAACATCATTTGTATTCCTTCTAACATCTGAGGTAACTCAAAGAGGACATTGCATTGTGGTGTAGGTATATCCTAAATCAGATTATGTTATGATTTGATTAACTGGTAAAAGTGAACTTGACTGTAGGTAACAGCTGCCCTGAACTCAGCTTTGTACTTAACAGTCTATCTGGGCAGGCTTAAGCCTGTATGCTGTGTTTTATGAAACTCCAAGTTGACTGGCTGCTTTCTGTGAGGCCTATAGAAATACCTACTACCAACATTGCAAGGAAATAAAAGACAACTGTGTAAAAAAAAAAAAAAAAAAAAAGGATAAAACTTATTTGTAAAAAGCAGTGCCCCACAGTGTTCTGTTCATGGCACAAAATCATCCATCTGGGAAACCTTTGCAAGATTATTGCTCAAAAAGCATTCTTCTTATTTGATCAAGTGTTTCTTATGAATTCCTTCATGGACTGCAGTCATGAGGCTGTTTCAGAAAGATGTGATGCTGCCATGTGCTGAGAACTGCCCAGTCCAGAAAAATGCTTGGCTCAAAGCAAGCAGTCTGCTCCTTTACTAACATGTGAATGTTATCTTGACTTCAGAAGTTAAGCAAGGGTTTAAGCAATTTTGTTTTGTGTTGCTTTCCTATTTCTATGAAGCTAGCAAGAATTTTCAGTGTATTTTCTACATTTTGCCCTTTTCTTTGTTTCTGGCAAAGGCATGTGGTTCTTGTGTAGTGCCACCTCTCTTGAAAATCACGTAGTATAAAATATTACACTGCATATGGTTAATTTGTTCTTTAGTCATGAAAAACCTTTCAAGTTATTCTCTAGCTAGTTCAGAAGCAAATGGGCCAACTGCCTCCCAGTGTAAATCTTCAGTAAAATAAAAAATCCAGTGCTGTTTTTTGAGAATGTAAATACTACCACAATGTAACTTCCCAAGAATTAGTTACTAGGAAACAAGAAGGAAACAAGTTGGGCTTTTTTATTTATTTATTTTTTACGTTTTCATAGAAGAAATAGAAGGAGGTCATATTCAAGTCATTGGTATATATTGAGATATATCTTGGTAAATTTGGGGAAACTGAGAGGTTGCCACAGGAAGATTAAGATTTTTTCACTTAACTAGGGAGAGTACATTTTCTTTGTTTTGTCTCCACTACACTATTAACGTTTCATCTGCGCCAGATATTACTAGTTACCAAGCCAGTGCAGTAAAAAAAAAATAGACTCACGCAATTTCCCCTCATCGCAAAACCAAAAATATTACAAAAGTAAGTTCGGGCAAACAGGTTTTCTTCAGAATCAGTATGGAAGAAAAAAAAACCTATGAGGTTCATTGATGTGTAAATGTGCAGTGACATTTTAAAAATGTGCACTGACTTTTTAAGAATATGAGTACACAGTGAATGTGAAAGGACCAGATACCTCTATCCAGGTACTGTGAACCAGTGTTTCAGTCTGGTAGTGAATACTGGATTTAGGCACAGGCTCATATACTTCATTAAGAAACCAGTAATTCTGCTTGTTAAGCTGAAGGCAAGTAAAAAATACATTTGCTGCATCTGGGTTGCAAGGTGAAATCATGGGATCCGTGATTAACTATGCATCTGTCTTCAATAGGAGACAGCAAGCAATAACTTGTTCTCACCATATATAACACCTTCCAGACGAGAAAGTCACACTTCAAAGAGCTATTTATTTCCTAAGAGATATTATTCCCTCTATTTAACAGCTGAAAAACACAAAGCAAAGACTAGTTACAGTCAATCTTTTCAGCAATCAGTTCCCTAAATGATTCCTGCTCGTCAGTCTTAAAATTTTGTTCTAGCACCTGCCAGAGTAGTATTCAAGCTCCTCCCATGCTAACTCAAAAGGTTGGATGTATTTCAGCTAGACATCTAAAATTAGTACCTGAGTAAGCAGAAGTTAAGTCATCTGCGGTTCTTCATCATTAAGCAATCAGGACACACTTGAAAGTACCTACATTTACATTTACATTTAGAAATCTTCTGACAGAAGCACAAATCAAATAGTAAACTTTTGGGAGTGTCTAAAAATGCCTGAGCCTGCAACCAACAAGTACAAGGTCATTCTCTTTTTTGAAATAAAGGATGCAACAAGCCTGTAGAAATATATAAGACAATGAATGGAGCATTAGGAATGTTTATAACTCTTTTCACATGAATAAATTAAAATTTGTGATCGGGTACATATATCTTACTCTGGTTTGGTAGAGACCATGTTGAATGAAAAAACTAATTTTTGACATTACATTGAATATTAAAGTATATTTATTAATACTTCCTGTAATTATATTTCTATGATAATTTCTGTGTCAAATGAACATTATTACATGCAGATACATTTTTGGCATATTTATAATAGAAGATCTTTCCTGAACTAACCATTTATTGCACTATGGAATGGGAGTGCTGACTACCGGAACCAGACTATGGAATCCAAGGTGCTGATACAAATACTAATTCCTAGCAGCTGACTATCACTTCTTAGCTTTGCAATACTCACCGAAGAAAAATGCAATATTTAGAGATTCCAGAGGGGAGTTTTGTAGTGTAATTTGCTATGGGTCAATTCTGTAAAATTTTAATTGGAGAAATCCCATTAATATTTTCACAAATGGCATTATGCTGATCACCTGAATAAAAAAATATAGTTACCCATAGATATCCTTGATAATCCATCTGGGTTACCATATCAATGTGTTGGGATTTTTTTAATATCTGATATCTGGCACACACTTTTTAATACATTAATGGAACTATAGAAATGCTGATTGGAAGGAAACTCTGGATGCATCTAGTCCAGCTTCCTGCTCAAAGTGGGACTATTGCCAACGCTAACCTTCTGGTTAACTTTTTTTTTTTTTTTTTTTTATGTTTAAGCTGAGCCTCCCAAGCTGCAGTTTCTGTTGCTTGCCCTTTGCTTTGCTGTCTGCTACTACCAAGCAGTGTTTGGCTCTGCTGTCACTGGAACTTCCATTCACCTCCCATCGTTTCCGTTGTTGAGTCTAGCATTTTGGCTGTAACACTGCTGAGGCTTTCCATTTCTGAGTTTGGTACTGTTACAGTACATTCAAATAAAAAATCCCTGACCAATCAAATCATACAGTTATAATTATGTTTTAACATACTTCTGTATGAACACACATGCATCTACATACATACATAAAATTCATATAAAATTGTATAAAATACCTTTCTTACAATATTGAAAGTAATTGCAGTTTTAGTCTGAAGTGGTCACTTATTCTTGCTTATGATTTCAAATGCATAAGTTTTCATTTATATATTTTATATAAATATATTTGAATTGGAAACTTCATGCAAACATGCATCTAAACAAACATATACTCATTCCATATGCAGTCCAGACATGCTAGGGATTGAAGTATTCTATTCAGGAAACAACTGCACCATGGGATCTGTATAGTTTTTTCCTCTGAAAAGGTTGCTTCCCTGGCCTGTGTAAACATTTGCCTTCACAGACACCCATGGAAACATGTGTAACTATTTGTGACTACAGTGGGAGTGAGTTTCCTCTGGGCAAACAGATTTTTGACTAGAGATGGACATCAGCCATGCAGATGAGATCCAAATGAGGTTTTGAGAAGACTGAAACTTCCACTTACTGCATGTTAGATCCAGGATTTTAATTTAACCCATTACAAAGATAGAGACTATTTATGAAATACATGTACTGATCCATCTGGATGTTATTTGTATTTGTGATTTAGTTAAGGGTCTCATTTACATTTTATATTTGAATTCAAGAAACTCTTTAAAGCACTCAGCTAAGTACCATTGAGATGGAGAAATCATTCCACCAGAATAGTGTAAAAAGGCAGATTGAAGTAAAATTATAAAATTGGGGGGGTTTTTTGTACCATTACAGAGAAAAGTTGTATGAAAATCAAAATCAATTTACTCACAACAAAAGCCACTTATAAAATATAATGCAGTACATATTTTCTAGGTATGGTGAAAGAGTTTTGAAATCTTTGGGTAGTAAAACATGCATTTTATTTCTAGAAATAAGACTAAACGTTTCGTCCAAGTTTTTCTGTGGATGAATGCAAAACATAATCAATCTAACTTTTTGGTTCCTCATGAGAGCAGTAACGATCCTTTTTTGTTGTTGTTCTGCACAGAAACACACATCATTGTCTGTTATAAGAAACAATTTTGTCTGGAGTCCAGGGGCTATTTTATTAAATGCTGAAGCAAGGAAAAAATATATAGGGAGAATAATTTTAATATATATAAAGATTTATTCCACTAGAGAGGAGGAAGATGATAATACCTAGCTTTTTGAGAGCAGATCTTACTTTCCTTCACCACAATAAAGATTAATCTTTTTATCCCTGTTTTACAGGGGGAGTATATAATACCAAGGAAAACAAGTCCTAATTACATTACAAAAATTGTCTCTAACCTTGAGGTTAAATATAAACATATCACATATGTCATTTGATTATATTTTTAGCATTGTTCTTTAACATTACTTATTCTTAGACATTGTCAGTAAAAGGATAGCAAAAGCAACACTTACTATATAATTTACTGCTACAGTAAAAAAAATAAGAAGATAGTAGTTAATTCCTGGAAAAATCTAACATATTAAAGGATAATACCACAAATCCAGTAAATGATACATTAAAAATGGCTCCACCTTTTCAAGGAGTGGCCTCAAGAATACAGTAATCATGTGATACAACATAGCAGTACCAAGTAATAATGTAGTTGCTCTGAGACAAAAGGACGACGTGGTTTACAGTAGCAGGCTTATGTCTTCCAAAGCAGCTTGCAAAGCCACTTGGCATGACTCATGAGAGCCTATTGAAAACCTAAACTAAACTTGTATTTTAACACCACAAAAGTTAATTTTCAGTGTAAAATATCTGTCTATATCCACCCTGCACACCCTATCTTCCTTTAGAGCAGTAGATGTCCTTCATGTCAATAGTGACACATTTTAGCATGTAGTGTGAGTTCTACCTTGATCTTTGGATTCCTTCTGAGATTAAAAATATCCCTTATTTAGGTTATTATCCCTACTTATAGCTATTACTTTAGAAATACAGCATAAAATTTTGAGTATATATGTTAATGTGATTGCACAAGTTATCATAATATCAACAATGAAATTGAAAATCTCCTATAGCAATTTTTATGGGGACAGACCACTTTTTAAAAGGAATAAAGATCATAATTTCAATAGAATAATTCATAAAATACAAGCATAACATGGTAGATCCTACATGAACTCAGAGCAAAATTATACTTTCTTCTACAAAGATCCTGCAATATTAATAAAAGAAATAACACACAGAAGAGAAGGTCCAAGGAAACAATGAAGAAAAAGTAATTAGCAGTATGAGCATGACCAGTAGTAAAAACCGGCAGAAAAGGATGTTTGTATACAGAAGAGAAATTTTTTAACAGTTCTTGGTTACGAATTTACCAAGCAAATTAAATTTATTAAGAGGAACCATGCTTGTTAATTACCATATTTTACTTTATCTGTGATATTATATATTATTCACTATGTACCTCACCACAAAGTAAGAAAAATTTCTCAATTTTGGATAACCTTTAAGAAAAAAAACCCACTGTTTCTTTTCTGCACTAGTTTTGCCCTCAAATTTTATCAAATTTGACATTTGATTAAGCCTCAAATATTCATCTGGCTATTTTTGAAAAGGAATTAGTTAAATTTATAAAACTGAAAAAAAATTATGTGCTTCATCAAATATCTTGATATAGACAGAGTGAACATTTTTAAATAAAACACAGGTCTTTCATTTGGGAGTCCATAAGAGTAAGACCATACAATGAAAATAAATGTAGCATGATATTGATTTAAATACTGATAAAAATAAACACATGACTATATTGTTGTAAGGTCTGGTCAGGGATCATTTCAACAACTTTACTTTTAAAAAATTATTCTTGTTTTGTGAAGATCAATAAGTTCTTGAGTATCTATTATACAAATGACTCTTATTTAATGAAGAAAATGATTAACCATGGCATCTAACTTCTCTAAGCTTTTACCATACTTCACTTACCATACATTGAACTTAGCTGATGCTCTTGTACCTGATTTGACACCAGTTTCATTTTTTCTCATGCCATTTTTCTCATGGTAGGTGAATTTCCTCTTGCATAACTTAGAAGCAATTCAGTTCAACAGGTTTATCTTTGTGTATTAGTTGTGTGGCAGAGAAATGAAATTGTCAAAATCTGTATGATAATTACTGCAGCAAGCTTTTATGCAATGAGTAAACAGTTAGGAAAAGAATTATGAAAATATACAGGCAAAATCAGAGGCCAAACACTTTCTTTTCCCATTACAAACTACAGTCTGGGGGTTAAAAACATAAGAGAACATACTGTGCAAAAAGGATGTTACATCATTTGGGTGGGAGTGTTGAATGGCTTGAGGGTAGGAAGGCTCTACAGGTGGATCTGGACAGTCTGGATCAATGGGCCAAGGCCACTTTTGCGGGATTTAACAAGGCCAAGTTCTGGGTCCTGATCTTGGGTCACAACAACCCCAGGCAACACTACAGGCTTGGGGAAGAATGGTTGGAAACCTGCACTGTGGCAAAGGTCCTGGGGGTATTGGTTGCTAGATGCACTAATGAGTCAGCAGTGTGCCCAGGTGAGCGAGAAGTCCAACAGCATTCTGGATTGTATTGGAAATAGTGTGGTGAGCAGGACAAGGGAAGTGATCGTCCCCTTGTACTCAGCATTGGTGAGGTTGCACCTCAAGTACTGTACTCACTTTTGGGCCCCTCACTACAGGAAGGACATGGAATTGCTGGAGCAGGTCCAGAGAAGGGCAACGCAGCTGGTGAAGGGTCTAGAGAACAAGTCCTGTGAAGATTGTCTGAGACAACTGTTTAGCCTAGAGAAAAGGAGGCTGAGGTGAGACCTTATCACTCTCTACAACTACCTAAAAGATTGTAGTGAGGTGTTTGTCAGTCTCTTTCCCAGGTAACAAGTGACAGAATGAGAGGAAATGACCACAAGTTGCACCAGGGGAAGTTTAGATTGGATATTGGGAAAAATGCCTTCCCTAAAAGGGTTGTCAAGCACTGGAACAGGCTGTCCAGGAAGTGATGGTTCACCATCCCTGGAGGTTTTAAAAAAACAGGTAGATGTGGCACTTAGGAACATTGTTTAGTGGTGGAGTTGGCAGTGTTAATTTTATGGTCAGACATGATGATCCTAAAGGTGTTTTCCAAGCTAAATGATTCTATGATTCTGTGATCATCACCTGATTGAATTTCCACCAGAAATAGTGTCAAGATGAAGAGGAATTTGGGGAATAATAAGTTAGAAAAGCTAGAAATTAAGTCATTCCCTTCACTTCAGGCATTTCATGAAGACAGAAGAGCAGTTACTGCAGGAGATTTCTGTTAACAATAAGAGATAGTTACCTCCAGAAAAGGATTGTGGTGGACTGAGAGTCTATGTCTGTTTATTGGTTACAGAAATTTCATTACAAGACATGGACATCTGTCTTAGGCTAAGTTGAAGGCTGAATGTTTTCTGATGTGAGTCTGGATCATGGTTTCTTATGGGTCCATGGCATGAAGAGTAGGAAATGTTGTTTTGGGTTGAGAGGTGAAGCATTCCTTTTATACAGTGTCAGCACGTTAAGAAATAGACATCCAATGTTCATTATTTTATTGCAGAAATTTTTACAAGAAAAGCAAATTATTTTGTATGGTATGATGTATCCTGTAATGTTCTCACTTAGAGCTGGTAGGACAGAGTCTGAGGGAGGATTTGTTTTAGTATATCAGAAAGTTTGAGGCCACAAAGACTAGTCACAAAGTGTGTTCCTCTCCACCAAATGGTTACTATACATCCTAGGGGATGTGCCACTAAATGAGAACCATATGCCTGTTCTCCGCTTGTGGGGCTGGCATAGCATTGCTGCAAGGGACACAAATCCATAGGGACCTTGGAGAAACTGAATATGAGCATACATTTTAGGAGTGACACTGAGTGGAAGTAGCGTGTTTAACCACACTCACTCTCTGTATTTTAAGTTATCAAGCTGAAAACACGCAAGAAAAACAAAGAATGGGCCATGGTATTCAGATAGTTGATTTAGATTCCATGAGTTTTATTTAAAGCTGACAGACAAACTAATTCCTAACAGCCTTTGAGCTAAATCAATAAAAAAACTCACGCAACAAGCAGACATTTTGTAGGTATGCATGCTTCTTCCATTATAGTTAAAATGCAATTGTTCCAGGCACAACAATTTCCCTGTATTGACTGCATTTAGTAATAATAGTCCAGTCACAATATTGGTGAGGTAACTGGCACACATACAGCTGCTGTTATGGCTCTTGACTTGACCACTTGCTGCAGGGTTTTGTGTGCTCATTCTGAGGCCCCATGACTCAAAGCACCTCAAGTAAACTGAGATCTTTTCATGGGGCTCCATGAAGACAGAATGTCTGACCTTCATTTCAAGGTTGCTGATGATGGTTTCATCACCTCTCTGTGCCACACAGGGCACAGCCACTCTGACTACACTCACGTCCAGTCCACGAGTGACTGTCAAGACTGAGCTTTGTATATTGCAGGGTATGGTGCACAGAGACGTTTTTCCTTTTTTGAGACAGAAAGAGATTACCCTATGTTTAGCTGTATAGCTCTCAGTGTGGGCAGAGAAGGAAGGACAGAGAATAAGATTATCTAAAACAGGGCTTCCATCAGATAGCTGTTTATTGCCAGAACATGTCAGTAAGGATTATGCACTTTTAGCACAGTGGTTTGCACAGCTGCTTGGACAAACTGTCATCCCATCTATGGCTTTTGGGGGAGATGTGGAGAACTCCAGCAGGGAAAATAAACGTCTGAGGCATTCAGTGAGGAAGTGTGCCTCTTGCTTAAACTCTCCTGACCTGAGCAGAGCTTTGATTTCAGCCTTGATCATTTGGCTCTGATATTTTGCTTAGCAGACTGAGAAGCAGATTTCTTTAGGATTTCTCTTTTGGGAGACCTCATCTCCAGCTGAGAAGAAATTAACATTTGAAACCTAGTTTTAAAAATCCAGAGTAACAGAGATTGACCAACTCACTTGCAACAGTGAAGCTTGCAATAAAAATTTTCTTTGCACACAGCTCCTATTGCCAGACAATTTTCAGTGACTTTGTAGCCCTAAAAGTAATTTATCCAGAAAATGGTATTCATTGGCACAAAGAAGGCCAGAAGATAGACAGTAAATATTTTGCATCATCACATGGACCTGCATTATATCTGATTTTAATATTCAATTTTTTCTGAACAGAGAAAGAAGTTGATTAGGCAGTAGAATGAGATGCAGTAGAAATACCAGTTCTTCTTGTGTTTCAACCAATAACAGGTTTCAGTAGGGAAAGGTGAAATAAGTCAATTAGCTGTTTACTTTCTGATTCCTTCAGAAGATAGCAAAATGCTTGTGTGTGTTAGTGGTTAAGATACCGGAGACTTTGGTATTTTAGCAATATCAACATAAAGGCCAAGAACCAGACATTGTAGTTTGTTTCCTTATTTTTATATTATATCTTTTACTTTGGCAATGGCATAGCTACACCCAGAAAAGCAGTACTTACATCCAGAACCCAAAGAAGTCCGTCATAACATGAAAATATTGTGACATCATAGTCCTTGGTTAAGGAAATTGTAATGATGGCAGAGGTTAAAGCCACAGTGTACAACTGGAAAGAGAAGAGAAGAGCCTCAGAGGAGTTTCTTGCTTAAAAAAGCATGAAACTTACCCATTTAGAGGGAGAACTGTCAAAAGGTAAGTCACCTTGCTTTTACAATGCTTCATTGCATGGTGATGTTTTTGCAAATATTTTTAAACTGATGTAGATTTAAAACCACTCATGGCTGAGGTGGAAAAGAAGAAATAATGAGAAACAAATTTAGTGGAAAAACAAGTGTTGATGGTGTGACTAGGCAATGAAGTAAATTTATGAACTGATTTGATCATGGATATTAGCACCTCCTTTCCTTCCAGTATGAGTCAGAGTGAACATAAACATCACAGCTATGTGGAAAAATGTACCCCTGTGGAAAAAAAAAAATGAAACAACAACAAAAAAAACCCACTTTATTTTTTTTCAAGTTTTTTTTTCTTGCTTTGATGTTTATGAAGAAAAAAAGCCAAACAATTGAAATAGTTGTCCCATTTCTGCTCAGACTAGGAAAAGAAACAAATGAGCACTAAGCACAGTGTGCTTAGTTATTGTTTATATTAAGATATCAATGAGCCAGGATCCGCTATGTTACAAACTGTATTATGATAGGATAAAAGTTCTCCTTGATTCACATTTTATTAAGGTTTTAACTTTCTTGGACTGATATAAGAAATGCTCATCTTTACCAAACTTAAGGCAGTCTAACATATTCACAGAAAAATTCGTATCTCTTGTCTTTCTGGACTTCCCTGTGGAAACAGAAGCCAAAAAGAGAAGACTGCTTTGTGATGGTGGTAGTAATACATAGCATTTGTCATGAGATTGTCTAAGAGAGGCATTCATCATACATTTCACCTGCAGAAATTATATTGACTGCTATTTCAGTGATGATCTATACATATTTACTTTGATTTTCAGTTCTAAAGAAATAAATCTAATTTGGTAAGTTTCTAACAACAGCGAACACTGATCATTTCACTACGAGTTCCTCATACAAAATCTTAGATTTTATTTGTTTCAGCCATGTGTTCCTTCCTTTGTGCAATGTAACAATCTTGGTTTTTTAAGTTCATTGTAGCTGGCAGATAAGTAAGAGAGCTTGAATCCCCAAGCAGAGTCAAAATTTAGTTTATACCCATGACTAATGTCAAATCTGAACTCTATCTAATAGAAATATTGAGTAACCTCATGTTAATCTCTTCTTGATGCCAGCACTGTCTAGCTATAATAGCTGAGGTCAGATCACTATCCCTGATGTATATATTCTTCTCCTACAGAGTTTTCTTTGGTAAGGAACTATACTAAGGAAGGATCCCACTTCTAGTTCAGACTGGCCTACTATAATGAAGTTAAAAAACACTATACACACCCTAACATTTAAAAGTCCTTGACTCATGACTGCAGGAATTTAACAAGGCTTAATTATTAAAGTGGTAGCATTATTCTCCAGATACTTTCATACATATATCCGAAGATTTTCTTCATCAATTAATTTTTAAAATGTAAAAAGTAGATAGCTATGTGGGTAGAGAATGTGCAATAAAAATTTTTCATCATTATCTGAAGATGTATGAGGACATCCCTAAAAATACGTTCTTAGACAGAGAACAAGCAGACCCAATCACAGCTAGGTTTTTCTTCATAAGAACAGAAAATTGTATGATGTAAATATTGTTTTTATTGTACAGATGTGCTGTAAGAAAGAAAAATGCATGCAATATTACATTTTCTCTACTATAAAATGAAAAAAAAAAGTTACAATAAAAAAGTCTAATCTTTAGCCTGTGTTGTATAAACCTAAAGAAATGGTAATTAACCTTGATGCGTGACTAAGGCACATATCTGTCTGTATGATTTATGACAAGAAAATCAGAGAAAAAACTGCTCTTTTAAAAAAAATACCCTCCATGTAAGAGGGTATTTTGTTCTACAATGAAGCATAACATTTTTTCTTTTCATATTTTCTTTTCCACTAAACTCTCTAAGAGGTATTATTTATCTACAAGACCTGGTTTCTTAGCAGTTGTTATAGAAATCCTTATCAATCTCCCCTGTATAGAGTCTCAGAGTTGTTCTTGATGCAGAGAACTGGTTTAACCTGTTTTATTTCTAAAGAAGGAAAATAATTATAATTCTCAATTAAATGTCAAGGAGATTGTCTTTTTTTTTTCTATTCAAAAGATGTGTAAGTAACAGAGCAAGATATCTTTTCTTTTTTTTGTAATGCGCCTTAGTTTTGAAAAGGACATTTCTAAGGGCTAAAAAGAGTTGCAGCTTCATATCTGTTTGATAAAAGTTCCAGTAAAATTACTAGCCCTAGTAAAGACAACGTGGACAGTACCAATACTGGAATTTGATGGAGACCATCTAATTAAGCTAATATAAGGTGCTGAATTATCAACAGCTGATTAATTTTCTTTAATGCAGATACAGACTGGGTTCAAAGTGCTAAGTTTTTAAGTAAGACTGCATTTTTTTTGACCAGTGGGTTTGGTTATAAATATAGTATCACTTGAGATACAACAGAAGGGCTTGAAACATTTGCACTGTACTCAATGTCAAGATTTCCACTGTCTTCAAGTGTATATTGCTAAGTCATTTAAGACAATGTTTTGCAATGGCTTGGAGTCTTACTAATGGCTTAACTTGAGATGAAGGTCATGAATTTCCGTTGAAACATCTTTTATTGGTCACCAGTTAGCACCTCTGTAGTGCAGGGAATAACATAGCATGGTAGTAGAATATTACACTGAATTGAAAAAAATACACTCAGTGAAGAACTTAGAACAATTGATCTTTTCCCTACTGTTGTTCTATATTTACAGTTGTAATGAAACACTTTCAAAGGTGTATCGCATCAAGTCAGTTTGTCCTACTAGTGCTGACTGGACCTGCCCAACCAGCTGACAGGGAGTATTATGCAAAAGACTCCTGTGCAAAATTTCTGGATCCCTGCCTCAGGGAGGAAACAAATTGTGGTTATGTATTTGTCACATTTAATGACCTTTTAAGAAGGAAATTGCATGTCCTGTGACATCTATTGGCAGGAAAGCTGACTTAATAAAGAAAAGGAAGGCCTTGCATCAGTGAGAACAGAGTAGTCAATTAGTAATTCTACAGTCATGCCAAAGTTATGTGATGACGTTTATGCAACAGTGTATTTTGGTGGGCCTAGAGGAAGCCTGACAAGAGTAGGAGGTATCGGAGATGGATTCACTCCCTGCCTCTGGTATTCGTCAAACACCTCATAGCATTACGTTATGTTAATCTACAGTTGTATCTGCTTCTGCATCCCTTTCATTCATCCTGGAACCTTTATCACAAGGCAATCAGAAATTTCATAAGCAATTTTGCATGTGGAAAAAATATAGTTACTCCACTTAATGGAATTTTATTTGGAAGGCATAAACCAAAGGAGATCAAAACAGACTATTTATCACAATAAAGGATTTGTCTATATGACAGCACAAAATAAATGACCTGAGCAAAGCTGATCAAAGATAATGGTTTAGAAATTACTCCCTATTCTGCTAAAATCTGTAATAAGCACTAGGAGAAGGTTTCCACTTTTTCTTCTCCCTCCAAATGCTAGTATTTGCCTGTTGTCCCGGTTTAGGTTCAGGGCAGCCCCTTAGACCTATAACAGATGCTCTCTGTTAACCGCCTCCCTCCCCAAAGGGGAAGAGAGAAGGAATAAGGGAGAGAGACTTAGTGATCAGAAAAGGAAACTAGAACAGCTTTAATGAAAATGAAATTAATAATTATAAAAATGGAATATATACAAATATATACAA
>WUAM01000431.1:16734034-16746858 GCA_024336885.1 Actenoides hombroni
GTGGCCTTGGTCTGCATACCAATCCTTGGTAGTAACTCTAAACATGGGGTGTTATCACTGCTAGAAGCAGACACTGTGTGTGAGAACAGTCTGCTACCTTCAGACAGTGCAGTTAGTTAGAAGAACTGAGCTGAAAAGTAAAATGACTGAACAGAATTAGTTCTGTTCTCACTCAAACCAGGACACCTGTGTATTGAAATAGAATGAAATTCATACTAGAAAGACAAGACAATTCTATTATTCATTACTCTATTTCTCTCCCAAATACCAGAAAAGTTATTCATCCCATCTTAAAAAGAGCAGAAAAAGATACATATTTATATAGTAAAGATGTAGTCAAAGACAATAGTGCATGGCTGACAGGAAGCAGAGGCAAAGAGTTTAAAGATATGAATTAGATACAGAAAGCCAGATTCTGCAAAGTACTAAATTGTTCAAGTGTAAGGCTGGGCTCCTGCTGATGCCAGAATATCAAATATTTTGGAGAGCTCTGCTCAAGTGTAAAAGTCTATTCCAAAGCCTATTGTTGTCAATGTGGACTCTTTGCTCATACAAGAAACTTTCAGTTGTGCCTCACCTCCATAGCAATCTTGCTTCAGCCAGTTCAGGGTGTGAAACCTTTTATCATTTTGTTCACTTTGATTCAGATCTGGGAAAAACACCACATTTCCACGCAACCATCTGAGAAGGACAGAGTATAGGTCCTTTTGGAATCAAGTATAGCATCTTGATTTTGTGCCTCTGGATCCCAAAAGTAGCCAATGGCTACTTTTTTTTTTTTCTTCAAAAATGCAGTGACGGCATAAAACTGTTTATTTTCTCAGAAGACCACCCATGATGTTTTCTCTTTCACTTTTCTAAAGCTGTTTTTCATCGGGAATAAAGTGTTTGACCTTATATGTACCAGCTAGGAAAGGTTTTTATTAATATAGCCTGTTCTGAAAATCCCTGTGTTCATTTTCACCAATAATTTCACAGACAAGGAAGTATCTCTTTCACAGAAATGTCTTTCACAAACAGGGAAATGTCTCTTTCCATGCTGGTGGGATTCCAAAATTTTATGCACACACAATAATATGCATAACATATCTTCTGAGAATCTTTATGACAACTAGAGACCACAAAACCCAACTAATAAGAATTGAAAGTATTTTGTCCAAACACAAGTGGAGACTTTGCCAGTCTGTTAGTCTAATTTTGAGAAGTCACCTTTGGAGATGACTTGGGGAGTAAAATTGATATCATAGAATCATAGAATGGCTTGTGTTGGAAAGGACCTTAAAGATCACCGAGTTCCAACTCCCTTGCCATGAGCAGGTACACCTTCCACTAGATCAGATTGCTCAAAGCTGCATTAAACCTGGCCTTGAACACTTCCAGGAAGGTGGCAACCACAGCTTCTCTGGGCAACCTGTTCCAGTGTCTCACCATCCTCACAGTGAATAACTTTCCTGCAGGCTCCCTTCAGGTACTGGGAGGCTGCTATAGGGTCTCCCTGGAGCCTGGTCTTCTTCAGGCTGAATAACCCCAATTCTTTCAGCCTGTCCTCATAGCAGAAGTGCTCCTGTCCTTTGATTATCTTCATAGCCCTCCTCTGCCCTTCTTATGTTGGGGGCCCCAGAGCTGAATGCAGTACTCCTGGTGTGATCTCACCAGAACAGCGTAGAGGGGGAGAATCTCCTCCCTCAACTTGCTGGTCATGCTTCTTTTGATGCAGCCCAGGATATGGTTGGCCTTCTGGGCTGAAAGCATATATTGCCATGTTATGTTTTTTGTCAGGAAACATCCCCAGGTTCTTCTCCTCAGGGCTGCTCTTAATCTGCTCTCTGCTGAGTCTGTATTGATATTGGGGATTACCCCAACCCACATGCAGGACCTCACACTTGGCCTTCTTAAACTTCATGAGGTTAACATGGGCACAGCTTTCAAGCCTGTCAAGGTCCCTCTGGATGACATCTCTTCCCTCAAGCTTCTTGACCACACCATGTATATCATTCACAAATTTGCTGAAGGTGCAGTCAATCCCACTCTCCATGTCGCCGACAAAAATGTTTAAGAGCACCGGTCCCAGCATCCTTACTCATTTTTTAAATATTATGACATTTCTTCATTAAAAGACTATTTTCTCACAATTGCTATCACTCATCATAGAGCTACTGTGTCTGGAATAAAGTTTATCTCTGCGGAGAACACAAAAATATGTTTTACCTAACTTTTCAATATGCTTGCATCTTACTGCAAGTCTTTGCAAAAAACAATTCTAGCATCGGGTCAAAGCCAAACATCACCTCTTAGGACTACTTTCTTATGCAAATGTTGATGTTTAATGTCAATGAGGAATAACTTTATGAAAATATATTCACTCACATATCTAGCTTTGTGTACCTGATGAGGTGCTGTGATAAGACTCTTAGGCAGTTTTGAGATGAGTTTGTTCAAAGCTTTTCTTAGTGTGAGAAAAGAGACAGATGTTAAAAACTGCATTTGTTTTAAAAGAAAAAAAAACAAAAACACACACAGACACAAAAATCCCATGACTCAGAGAAAGGTCAGAGATCTTAGGTGAAAGAAATTAAAACAGCTTTCAGGTCAGGATTTTTTTTCCATTCAGTACTCCCATTCCTGTTGCCTGGACAAACCCCCTTTTCCATTGCTTCTCCGTGTCTGCTCTCTGCTTTTCTTAGGAGTGTCTGTCCATGACACAAACTCAGTCTTCCTCCATCAACTCAGGTAGCCTCACCCAGCTGGTAGCATGGATGTGGACATCCTCATTTGCTTTCAAGGAAATACAGTCCCTCCTTCCAGTGGGTCCTATCTCATTTCAAGCTCAGTAGTTCAGACAATGTGAGCTTTTGGAACTACATCTTATCTATCACTAAGACCTATCATATATAATGTATAATAATCATAGAGTGGAAAAAAGTTTAAACATGGAAACATGTAGATTTGTTTCATCTGAATTTATTTCAAGCCTGTGTAAGCCCATTAATCAATATAGCTACCCAAACTAACACTTCATATGTGGAGTATTCCACAGACAAACCTAACATAGTAAAGTGTACATGAAATAACTTAAAATTGTTTTATATGTTCAAAAGCTCATAGTTCAATATTTTATTACCAAATTGGACTTTCAAGTGAATAAAAGTTACTCATATCCACAAAAGGTCCCTCTCTGCTTTCTCTCTTTCTTTTGTCTTGTAAGAAATAATAAAATGAGCAGATTTTCCTATTAATTTTTTTTCTGTTTTAATCATAGGACATTTAACAGGGTGGTCTACTTTCAATTTTAGAATAGTTGTTTGGGAAGCAGGGAGGTAGGGCTGAACTCAGCTGCCCATAGTTGATTATCAGAGCCAGCTGGAAAGGGGTCAAATAGTGCCTATAAAGGAGCGAGAAACTTCAACTATAAAAACCAGCAGGAGGTAGTTTGGCTCCTGTGATTGCTCTGAAGTAGCAGGAGCATACAGGAAAAAAGCAGTGAGGATCCTACAAATTGTTTAGTAAGGATTACTTTTCTTTTCTGCATGCATATGTGTGGGTAGATGGGGGTTGGTTTGTCTTCACATCACTGCCTGAATTGTAAAATATTTGTTTGAGGAAAATGTCTGTAAGAGGTACGAGAATGGTGTCAGTACTTCCTTGTCTGGAGAGGCAGACTAGTAAAGTTGTTTAAAATTAGTGCTACTCATTCTGTTTATGACTAGGAGGTTTGGCTTGGGCTTCATATGCATAAGAAAGAAATGTATGCACCTGCAACAGGAATTCCAGAAAGGATTAATAACATTGGGTGCTTAAACTCTTGATGCCCCTCTTGAGAATCTTAAAAAAGCTTGATGATTTCTTTTGGGTTTTTTTTTTTTAATAATGTATTTTCTGTGATGCTAGAAAGTCAGTCTAAAAAGCAGAAAAAAACAGTTGATGCTGGTTTTGTGGCTTAGAGATAGTCTGGACATTTGCCATATCTGAATCTAAGGAACATAGAGAACATAAAGAACTGTCCAGAGAGGGCTGGATTAGCAGAATGTTCATAGAGCTACTGTAATGATTAATAAAGCTCTGGGAGACTCGAAATGTTAAACCTGTTTAATACTTCTAGGATACTCTCAGTTGTCTTCTCAAATAATTGATTAGGATCAGATTAAGAAAATATAAACACAAGAATACATAGAGATACATTCTATGAATTCTGTCTCAGTTTAGTTTTTAAATGGTCTGTTTTCAGCCTGTACATACCTAGGTCTAGGTCTGGTAGATTTGGTGGGTTTGCATCAAGTTTGGGTGTTGCTTCCGTAGCTTATTGAAATGTCTTCCACCTCCCTTTTTTCAGGTTTTAATACAAGGCAGAGTAAGATCTGAAATTTGTCTTTAGCTTGAAAAGAAGAACCCTAGGGGGGGGAAAAAAGAGTATCCCTGGAGAGCAAATCAACAGTTACTGTGTTGTGGATTGTTTTATTTTGTTTTTTAAATAAAGAGAAAAGAAAGACTTATGAACTTTTTTTCCCTCTAGTGAATAAGGTGATTTAATTCATTCTAAATCATTAACCATCTAGGTTACAGAAGATCAACTCCTGTATTTTTGAGATATTAAATTTTTTTTTCTAATTACTTTAGTTGTGCATGTTGCCTTCTGTTTGACAGCGGATGTGGGCAAGTTCATAACACTGGTTTCTTCCACTGGATGAGGTTGTTTTTATGCCAGCTTTTAAAATTAGAGACTACAATATCTTTCAGTAAACTTTTTGTAATACATTTATACAAGAAAATTATCCTCTAATCTCATTACCTTCTTCCTTGTTTCAAAAACTTAACATAGTTCTGCCTTTGTCAATCACATGTAGAATGCCAGAGCACTTCAGTGAAAATGTACATCATAATCCAAATATAGAAACTTTTTGGTTTTGAACTATACTCACGTATAACAAGCAAGACCTTGCATAATTTTACGTGAAAATATTACTAACTTATTTGCCAAGGAATGCTAGCATTGTGCAAGCACATACTAGAACACAAGATCACAAGATGTATCTTCCAAATCTGTAGGGTCCCATAGCATCTGCCATCAGAAATATAACAGAATTGACCAACACAGTCCCATGTGTTCCAAACAGAAAAGTTTAATTTGAAATGTTTGGGGAAATGAACCAACTCTAGACCAAACTGGGTTTGGTTCCATTTGGACCCAATCTTTCATGGATAAACTCCATACAGAATTTGAAAAAAATCTTTTTGTTTATCCATAGCCCAGTCACTCTTTAGCATCTCTTGATCCAGGGTGTACTGCAAGTCCTAGAGCAGGAAACTGCAGCCCAGGGTGTTCATGTGCATGTGGTAGGCATCAAGTAGTGGTAAGTTTGTCACTTTGCCAGCAGAAGTTATGTGCCAGTGCCTGGAAGGTCCATTCCAGTGAGCAAATTTCTTGTTAACGAGTTGTAGAAAGTTTTAAATACTTTTCATTTAGTTTATTTTCTTGCACCATTTCAGAAAAAAAAAAAAAATTAAAAAAAAAACCCGTAAGGAACAGACTGGATAGAGAAAGGGGGTTTCATATAGTCTGAAGTTAGTGCAGGAAAGTGAATTATCTGATTTTTTTTTTTTTTCTAGTGAAGAGAGTGAGACTTTTACAGCTGAATTTTAAACTTAGGTGCTCTGAGCTACCCCAATACAAACTTGGCTTTCTGACCAACTTTCCTTGGCTGGAGTTAGCCTTTGTGGATGCCCACATATGTGTCTGAGTAGACCTGCAAATCCAAAAAGTGCATAGCTCCTCCTTCTGCCTAGCTCCTAGGCACAGGCAGCCTGACAGCTGTGTTAGGGCATTCTGGCTAATGCAAGACCAGGTTCCCTGGCATGTGCTCTTGGTCTTTTTTGCCATAGGGTTATTTATGCAGCACTCCACACCTGTGCTCTGGGTTAGTCATACGGTACTGCAAAATTGCATGTTCCCTTTCCTAGTAAGTGTTCTCCCCCTACCCTTTTCCTAAGCAAGATTAACTGAGTCAGCCAATGTAAAACCACTCTATAATGTTTCAAAAAGTGAAACTAATTTGGTTCAATGTCTCATGTCTAGGCCTGTCTTCACAAGGAAATGTAACTTCATTCCAGTATGAATTGATGCATTTAGAGTCTTAGGGGGTGGGGTGTTTGCTTGATTTAATTTTTTTTCTATTAATGAGAGGAACCTAAAAAGCTGTAGTTGCAAACCAAGATGACTTCATTTCATTACAGAAAAAAGGTTGATATTTTCTACAAAAGTACCATGACTGTTTCATCACAAACCCCCTGCCATGCACTCTCCCAAATCGTATTGAATTTAAAATGTTCCCTGTTATATAGTCAAGGCTTTGGATGCCTTAAAGCAATGTGATGCTAATCAATTATGTTCTTACTTTATTTTCAAAACATGTAGGTAAGCTTTTATATATCTTTTTTTCTGTAAATTAGTTGTATTTTTAACACATACCTTTTTTTTTCTAGGACTATCAAAAGATACATCAATCAAACTGGATAATTTTGCTTTGACCATTAAACACTTGTGGCTGTGTGAGGTAATCTATTTTTTCTTTTCCTCTTTCCCCTTTTTTCATTTTTTCATTTTAACATTTATGTAAATCAGTTAAAACAGTGTGCTCCTGTTTGATGCCCAGTAATGAAGAATTCTGTGCAAAATTACTATGTTCCTTAAAGATCCTATACCTTGGAATTTATGTAAAGGATTAAAATGTTAGTTTTGATTAATTTTCTATTAAAACCTCAGGTAGATGTTGATATAGACACTGCTGATTTGATGGAGTAGATACATGCTTATAATAAGGCATAGGTGTAGTCCATGCTGTGCACTACAGTTCAGGTCCTTGATATGTGACCAGACAATGTCATGCCTGCTTGTTGAGATGGGACTCGGCTGATCAGGATGCTGTTTCTGTGGTTTGCTTTTATCTGGGAAATTTCAATGGATAAACATGCCAGGATCCCCCCTCCTGAGGAGCTGGGAATCAAGACTACAGTATTTCTGCCTCAGGGTCTGATGTGTCCAGAGTGTGAATGTGTGATAGGACTAGGTACACTACAGCTCTGAACTGTAAATGCTGATTTCACACCTGGTAGGCTTTTTGTTCTGAAGGAAGCAACATTTAGAAGAGTTCACTCTTGCAAGTTAAACTCTTGGATGAATATTTGCATGACTGAAAATGTTTCAGGTGTAAGAGCTCAGACACTGTATCTATGGTTGATCTGAGAAACACAAAATTTGAAGATGAAAACTTCAAATGGGAAAGCTTTTAGTACACTCAAAATCTTTATGTATATGGAGACTATTGAACGCCCCTGTATTTTTTGATGTTCCCTTTTTTATAGGAATTGTGATTGACAATGGTGTAATTTCACTTGTGTGAACAGTGGAGTAATTATCATCTCTACTCATATAGGTCATTCTCATAGAGGTAGGCTGTGAGTACTAGTTTTATTTAGATATTTTGAATGATATTCTGAAGCAGATTCTTTTACCTAATAACAGCGTGCTCACTGTACAGATGAAACTTAATGCTAAAAGGTATGAATACTTGTTTGGAGCTACATCCTTCCAGTATATGCATTGATGAAAAGACTCAAACACTTCACTTCTTTTCTTGGAGAATTTTGTTTCTCACTCTGTATCAGCTGTTGCGTATGGAGCAATGTGCACCAGAGTCTTCTCATATTCCTGTCCTTTTCCCCTGGAGTTAGATTCACAGTGGGGGTAAAAGGAGAAGAGACTTCTCCCTTCCTGGCATGATCAGGAAAGAGTTATGGTAATTTAGCCCTAAATGTTTAAGTCATGGTTCAGTGCTGCTAAATCTAACTTAGCTTGGCATCATTTGAAGGAGCTTGCTGAAGTGTGAAAGACACTGACATGGCTATGATTAAAAAGTTTTGAAATATTATAGACCACACTGCAAGAGGCCCTTGTTCAGGTGGATGAGGTCAAGACAGGTTAACACACAAGGAACACTTTTGTAGTTGATGCTTGAGTACATCAAGC
This sequence comes from Actenoides hombroni, assembly GCA_024336885.1. Classification (NCBI taxonomy): domain Eukaryota; kingdom Metazoa; phylum Chordata; class Aves; order Coraciiformes; family Alcedinidae; genus Actenoides; species Actenoides hombroni. The sequence goes on from WUAM01000431.1 coordinate 16,742,055, forward strand.
AAAGACACAGAACAAGATGTTTCATCAGGCATATCCTCTCCTCCACCTTACTGGTCAGACTACAAATGACAGAACAAATTCTGTAATCATAAAAGCTGATCTTGCTATTCATATTTTTAAAAAGGATTATGCATTGCCAGGAGTACTTCTCTGTACCTACTTCTCTCTATCCTATACCTTTGGTGTAAGCTTTTTATTCTTGGCTAGCTGAGAACCTGAGCAATAACAGAGAAGAAAAATATTGAATGGGGCATATGATGTAACCAAACAGAAACACAGGTGACTAACGTTTGAGAGGCATGATAAACTTTAAGGGGGTTGCTGCGTTCTTGAGCAACTGTATCCATATCTTAATTGTACCTATTAAAAGTGTAACATGAAAGTTTTATTTCTGGTTCACTTAAAAGTAAAAGCAGTATGTTAGCAAGTGGCACACTTCCAGATAACTACATACTTTAGAATGGGATGAGTGTCATTTCCAACACTCTAGAACTATGACTGACCCCAATGTATAAATATTTTTTGATACACACTAATATTTTAGTCCCATTTTCATGACTGTATCCCAGACTATAGATGAAAGCTAAGTATCTGTTTTCTTTTTTTGGCAAACAGTGATGTCCTGATTTTTTCAATCTAAATTGCCCTCCAGGGCACTAATAAAACAAGTCATGGCTCACAAAGTAAATTTCCTGTGTACTAATTGAAAACCGTTTCAAATGTATTAGGGTTTCAATCATCTTCCCAAGATCTTATGCTTGTATTCACAGTAGTCAATATGACTGTTCATATATTTACCTGAAAGGTGAAAGAAGCATTTTAAATAGTTCTGAGGTATTTCACAAGGTGGGGGGGAGGGGAAGGTAAAAATAACAAACCCAGAAACCCACACATTTCATATAGATGAATGTGGTTTAAAACAACATCTGAAACTGAGCACTCATTCTCATGAAATATTTGGTTTCATTGTACTGCCAAAACTTTTCTTATACGTGTTCCCAGACGCTGGCAGTAACACATGATTTATTAGAATTTGCTAGTAGAGCTTGTTCTAAGATGGTAGAAAAGGCATGAAAGGGACAACATTGGCTTCTTTTTGTTAGGTTTCTGTTTGTTCTGTATAAGCTGCAAGAGATGGAGAGAGATGGGCTGATGAAATGCTCCAACTTCCTCCCTCTCCAAACCATACCACAAAGAAATATAAGTGCCATGCAGACCATCCCCCCACAACTCACAGAGAGTAAGCCTTCTGCTCTGTGCTTCCTCTCCAAAATATTGTGCTGGGAGGGAGGACACTTGTCAGATTTTTTGGCACCACATTTCATAGCGGAGTTCCTCTAGCAAGAGAACCACAACCTCTTGCGCAGACTGAATTAATAACATGACAAAAGCATTTGGCCTCCATGTGGATAAGGGCTGGCTGGAAAACTGGAACTCTGGTTTTTGAAAGATTTCAGGGTTTGGAGATTTGTTTTATTTTCTTCATCATGTTAAATCAAATTGTGTAAAAGAAAAACAGGATAAGAAAAAGAAAAAAAAAAAACAAAAAAAACCCAGCAAACCTCCGAACCCTACCTCCTTATTTTCCTGGTAATACTGATATGTGAATGCTCTAAAATAGCTCAATAGTTATGAAGATCACCTATGATTAATAACAAAATAAAACTCTTATGCTTCTGACAATTCCTTGAATAAAATCAGTCTCTTCATTTCTTTTACTGCAACTGTTCAGGTTTGCGAAAAAAATATCCAAATATTTGGCTAGAGTCCAGCTGGCTTGTTGGTGATAAAAGAATTAAATTTCTATGGAGGAGCACTCTATTTCTCAGGGGATGTGGGAGATTGCAGTTCAAATCTCACCCTTTTTTTGGTTCATGAAGATCCCTCAAGAGCGAATGGGACACAGTCCTGTTTGTGTAGTGTCTCCAAAGATGTTGTTCTGTGTGATCTATATCATTGGAGAGATAACAATCTTTCTGATTGCTGTCCCACTATAATGTAAATTATCTTCACTGGACCATAATACACAGGAATTAATTCTCTGTTCTCATATTTTAAGGAAAAATACAGTTAAGACAAATGTACTCCTTTAGGATATTCTGTGATGGATCTGTCTGAGAAAAGTTTCAAATAAAACTGTTCTTGAAAATTATTTGTTTTTATGAGGAGAAGGAAAAAAAAAAGAAAAAAGATGTTCTGATGAATCAATTTTTGGATAGAAAAGGGACTTCACTGGAGAAGTCCCAACCAGCTGTAATGCAGATGGCCTTTGCTCTGTCTATGTGCCCTGAAAGCTGCAGTTGAGCAACAGCAGTCCTCATGACATGGGTTCAAGTACTGGTTGTTGTTTCTGTTTTACCCACCCTGACTTTCCCATCCCGACACAAGAAGCAGCACTCAAAGTCTGCAATCCCTATTTTATTTAGCTCCAGTCCTAAACACTGTGGTTTGGGCTCCTCTCTGCTTGCAGAGGTATGTTCTCAACGACTATACCTAAGGGGACTACATTAATATCTGCTAGCTATTTTATCCAGCCACAGTTCCTCTGTCAAGACTCATGTTCATGGCAAAGACAGCAGAAGACCAGATGAGCAACAGTTGCAAAGCTATAAACTAATTCCCAGATGTAGAAGAGAGTAGTTGTAATGGCTGTATTGTATATGTGGAAATTAAGTCTAAACATACTGCAGTCCCCATACGCTTGTGAGACAATTAAAATGTCAGTCATGACAGCAGCCTAGTAGATACTGTGTTTCTCCTGTTCTCTTGTATGCTTATCTTGTTGGTATGTTCATGATAGTTTATGAAAAGGAAAATAAGGAAGATAGTGTAGATATTTCACTATCATACTTTCTGCTATGCTTAGTATAATATACACTTTATTCCAACAACTTTAAGGGATACCTGTTGAACTCCAGTAATTCTAATTTCTTTCAAAAATTCTAAGCAGTAGTTGCCCTTTTTTAGGTCTTACCTACTAGTATTGTCCTAGATGCAGCAGATAATTTATCATTTTACAAATGTTGGAATATAAAATCCATATTTCATGCACATACACCTCTTTTCTTGGCAAGATTATACTCCAGAAAGATGAAGTACGGAATCATGATGTGATTATGAAATCTGTCAATAGTCGGATAATGTCTAATGGGAAAAATCTTAACAAACATACTGTAGATTCTCCCAAATATGACCCTAGATTTGGAGTCACAGCAAAAAATGTTTTTTATGCCAAAGGGCACTTAATATAGAAATTACAACAGGTCTTATTTTCAGTTTTGTTTCACTCAGTATGGGAGACTAAAAGAGCTTCAAACTTAACATAAAATATCTCCACTTTTGTACTATTTACAGTAACTGAAGAGTGTAAAAGTATTTGTTGATTTATTTTTTTTTTAAATCCTGATAATTAAAACTGAGTCCTCCAATAAAGATTATTTTACATGTATCAGAGAAAATAGCATTTTCGATTCTCGTTTTGGAATGTTCAGTTTCCTCATTTTCTTTCCTATTATAAAGCAGGGAGCAGGGAAGAAGGAACATTATTTTTGAAGGCACTGAGGTTGTGAGAAGGGTCACAGAATCACTGTTCTGTATACTAATATACCTTGATGAGCAAGGCTGTTTTATTCAGTGACATGCCAATATCTTTTAGTGAGGTTTAGCTTTATTAACAAGTGACTATTTTCTTTGTCTCTAGAAGGGAAGTATTCTGGCACTAAAACCACCGTCTCAGTTGTTCAACCTGGATTTTTTTGAAAATGCTGGCAAATGAATGTTTTTCTTCCACTGAAGAATAATGACTTCTGTTTCTTAGACTTACTCCATTTCTGTCACAGATTTTGCTGCTTTTTATTCTGGTTCCAAAGTATTATCAAGTATCTGCCAGCCCTCACACGGTGTGAATCTAAAATACTTTCTTTTCCATACAGAGGCTTTGATAAGCCAGCATACATTGGTCTAAATGAAAAATAGCAAAAAACCACCACCTATATTAATGTAATGCAAAGGATGATGTAGTCTGGTTAGTGAGCAGCAAACTCTTGAGAAATCTTTTCCTAGCTTTAGCAGATTAAGGCTTAACTGCCTATGTTCAGAAAAAGTTAAATGCTGTGATTATATGTAGATAGAAAATGAAGTCACTGAATTCTCTGTCCCCTTCCATATCTTATCTTTGCATCACCTGACTATTTTTCAAATGGATATTTGCAAAATCAGCCACATCCTTGCTCTATTAATTTTTTATTTAGAATGTAATTGTGCAACTGCTTCTGAGCTAGCGTGCTCCTGAGGAGAATAGTTTAGGAGTTCTTTGTTTCTGTTGTCTTCTTACATTGTTGTTTTTCTCCTTCTTCCAGCTGAGCTTCACTGCTTTCTGCTCTTCAGTTTGTTTAGGTCAAATGTCTAAGCTGCAATTTGGGGCTTAATTACTGGGAGATGGGCTTGCCAGAATTTGAGAACTGAAATGAGAGAAATGCTAATAAGAATTGACTTTAATGTTCTAAATCACTATCTTATGTACTATCGCAGTCATTTGTATTTGTTGGAAAACAATTACAAGTACTTAGTGTATTTTGATGATATCCTCCTACTTCTTGACAGGAGTTCATCTACCTGCATTTGGTTACTTTGTTGGATGTCCTCTCTAAAAGCTAAATTTACAGGAATGCTGGCTAAATCTAATTTCTAAAGACTCTTTGAAATGGGATGCTCAATGACATTGAGCATTGTTAATAGCAGATGAGTTTGGTTTCATGGGTTTGGTCTCTAATATTTAAATTTTTTTTAATTTTTTTTTTTTATA
>WUAM01000431.1:16746958-16761229 GCA_024336885.1 Actenoides hombroni
TGCACCAGTTTTGCTTGGGTTAATAAACACTGGTCTTCCCTTTCTAATACAAGTTTTTATAGGGGACGTTGGCAGTTATATAATTACTTAATTTAATTGGCTTCTTTAATATTATAAGATTCACTGAAGGAGAACCCCTGCTTAGATAAATAAAGAATAGAGCTTATCCCCAGATATATAGAAAAATAGTTAGACACTACTTCAAAAAATTTTAGTACTTGGAAGCAACACTTAAGAATATTAAAAATTGGTCTGAGGTCACTAGTGCATTTCTGTTCCTCTAGCACTTCTATTTGTTTCAGTGGGAGACCAAATATTTTGGAATCTGAGTTGCATACTAATGTTGATTAGAGAACTCTTAAGAAAATAAGCTATACCTTATCCTATTACTTTAGAGCTCTCAAAAAAACATTTCTCCCAAGAAAAAAAACATTCATCAATCCGTCTACATTTCAGAATGTCATAGCATATTTTAACAATATATTAGGTACAATCAAAAATGGATGAAATAACCAAAGGAAGAAGTATGTGTTCCAATTTATATCTTAAACTGCTATAAAGTTGCTCAGAAGAACTTCTGCTAGATTTATCTCTCTACTGTGTTTCCTTTTGTCTCTGCATTCCCATGCTAGGAATTAGGCCTGAGAGGGAAAGCTATACTTTTAGCCTAGCCAAGGGCCAAGTATCAATCAGTCTATCTGAACATTCCTCTTCTGTTAAAGGCAAACCTCACTCTAATAGACAATCTCAGCTATGTCCCAGGACAATGCTACTTCAAAGGTCAACATGTCATTCATGCCTAAACTTTAGGGACATAGTAAAACTGACATTTGAAACCGCAAGCCACAATGTTTCTTTGGGACTTTTTTAACATGTAGCCAGGAGTGGCCGCAAAGAGTCACACACAAATAAAATGTGGACTCAACGAAGACAGAAGCTTACAAAAGGAAAGCAAAAGCAAAACAATTTATGCAAAGAAAAAGTGCTTCTAAAATGCCAAAAGAACATTAGTTGCTATTCTGTTCTCAATATATGGTAGCTTGATTCAAGGGGGAAATACAGATTTTTAGGAATGTCAGCATGAAGATAAACATCACACTAGTAGGTCAAGGGGTTGAGGAAGAGGATATGTTCACCACATTTTCTGGCTTTCTGCCCTACCTATGGAGCTGCACATAGTTGTACAACAAGTTATATGTGGTTGTGATAATCATATTTAGAGACGTATTGGCTATTTTGTTATTAAAAAAGTACATCTGTATCTCTCCAGGAGGAAATGCACATTTGCTTCTGAGCCAGCTGACACAGCAGAATGGAAATCTGTACTGTCCCTTACTTAGCTGCACAGAGATCTTTTTCTCACTGCCTTCTATTTTATGTCAGTGTAGGATGAACTTAATAGTTACTTAATTTGTGCTGACTGCTTTGAGGAACAGCGTGGATAGGTCTGTATAACTTCGTTCACTGGGTTAGTGTTGTCTGTTTTTCTTTTTTATTCTTTTACTATATTTTCTTCATTTTACACGTTTCATAAAACAAGAAAAAATAGAGATAAGTTTCCATGGTACTCAGAGATTATTTATATTGTACATTGCAATACACTTTATCTTACCATGTAGAATATGTTGTATTTCAATGTGTCAGTGCTGAGTTATCTGCTTGGAATCCAATGCTGTCAAATTTAGGACAGATTCAAACTGAGATGCTTATCGGCCCTAGAAAAGGTCCCTGTGATTTGACATAGATCTGAGCTTTTTTTTTTTTTTTAAATTGGATGTACCTGAATTTTTTGTTTTGATTCTGTCTTTTCTGTCCTTCTGTTTGAAGTATGCTTATATAAGATATTATTTATGCACTCCCATCTCTACATATATCCTCCCTTGGAAATTAGAAAAAAAAAAACCTTCACCTCTCATAATGAAAATCATCTAGCATAGTTTTATAAGGCAACCTGCAATTGCATCTGCTATCCACTTTTTAAAGTTACATGGACATCAAATCTTCCCTTTCTATCAACTCTTGTGCCCGTTCTCTTGTTAAGGCTTGTCTTTACAATTACAGACCGGGAAAGGAAGTGCCTGTAATAATGATCAAGAAACAGACCCTATTTTTGCAGAAGTCTCTATCTTGTTCTGATATTGATTATAAGCAACAATTTAGGAAAACGTCACAAATAAACGAATGCACATTCTCAACTCTCCTGTCAGTGAGGCACTATCAATCATTGATTTCCCTTTACCCTTTTTGTCTTCTGAACATGTGTAGACAATCGACCAGTGTTAGATTTTTCATAAAGCCTATCTTCCCAATTGGAGCAGTGTGAAAGGAAGCTGTGAGGAATTCAAATATTAAGAAAAACAGGGCAGAGAAAGAGATACAGAGATCAATTTCTCTTCCCTTAGTGAATCTTAGCAATTAGGTAAACTGATTTGCAGTGAGATCATCAGTCACAATTGGAAGCTAATTTGAAAATGGATTATCTTAGGAAGTAGCAATTTCTGCTCCATGGGTTTCAGCAGCAGTAACAGAACTCATAAACTGACTGAGATCAATGTCTACCTAATGTGCCATTACACACTGGGCATACTCCAGTGATAGCACATGCAGCTGCAGCTTCATGGATTTTCCCTGCTGGGTTTCCTCTGCTCCATGGTCACTTTCCACAGGTGTATTAGCTGATTATTTTGCCCAAGGGAATAAACAGTTTAGGAGTATTAGAACAGGTGAAACTGTTTCCCCCTCACTTGAGAATGAGCTTTTCAGGTCTGAGATCAGGGGTGGTAAGTGAGAAGGATTAGTTAGCACACACTTATGATAGGAAAGGACTGAATCTACTCTGTGAATACAGCAGCCAACAACAGCACAGTAGAGACTAACACAGGAGCTCCTGACATTTCCATTGACAGAAGGACCTGATTCTGGTCAGATTTTGAGGCTGTGTGCATACATAGGAGGAGAAAGACACTTCTTTCTGCCCTTCCCCCAGGATCTACCTTTTCCCCAAAAGACCCCAATACCATTCTGTCATTTTCTCTCAACTGCTTTGCCACTTGAAAATTAGGATAACAACCATATTACCACATCTATCCTTCTTGGGTCCCCATCTTCTTTCCTAGCTCATACCAGCTAAGGTCCAGCTGAGTTCCCCAGCTAACCTGCTTAAGGTCCCTGCAGGCAGCACAGTGATTCAAGCAAGTTACAGAGACTAAAGCCTGTAACATCACACAGCCAGCCAAGCAGCTAATGGGTGGCAAACACCTGAATGAAGTTTCTCAGGCATTTCCCACCAATTACCTCTGATGAATATAGAGACATTTGTGCAGGGCTCATGTGAGAGACTGAATGTGTTAACTGCCACCAGTCCAAGTGAGAGTGACCAGTGGTGGTCTGGGGGGGATTCAGGTGCATGGTTCAAGTAAGCTTTGCTGGGACAAGATTAAAAGGCAGAGTTTAGGACATGCTGGAGTGAAACAAAGAGTTTTGTGTGCTATCTGTAGTAAGAAATCTGAAGTTCAAGATCAGGCTGAATTAATAAACCTGCAGGAATATGATTCTCTTGAAGTGAAAGTTTTTAAGATTTCAGAGAACTTTCTGCCCTAAGTTTGGTCAAGAGCTTTTGGCTAAAGTATTTAGAATTTCATATTGGAGATCCAGTTGGATAAATTAAATATCTTTGTTGTGGTGCTTCTATAGGGTTTCCTTGAAATAAATTTTGTCTTAAAATGTTTATAGGTTGGGAGGCTAACTATAGAAATCAAAATTTTGAAATGGAAATTGATCTTGAGAAAAAGGAGGGAATCTGTCTTTAAAAAATTTGAAAATGTCAACAATTCCAAAACTTAAAATGAAAGTCTATGAAAATAGCTTATTTATTTTCTGACAAAAACTTTTAATAAGCTGATATTTCTAAATTGTAGACATAAATCATCACCTAGATACTGAGCTATAGTGCCAATATAAAATTGAAAGCAAAAACTGGATGAATAATTGAAGCAGATAAAACATTAGACTTCATATCCTACTCTCAGGGCATGTACAATTTATGGTTATATTTTATGCTGGAATAGGCAGACACAATGCCATCTGAAGACTCTAAAATTGAGACTGTCTTTACCTATATATTTGTAGCTGTATGAATGACACAATCTTGCATACAACAATGAATCATATTCTTCAGACTCTGAGATACAGTTGTTAACACTTCTTTTTTCAAGGCATTATTCAGAAAAATGTAATACAAATCTTAGGATAATATAATGTATATAATATAATGTATATAGTATAATGTATGCTATAATATAATCTTAGGATAAAATTTGAAGAACTCTTTAAATGGAGCCCTTAGGAACATGAAATATTTCTATCATCAGACATTAAACTCTTAGGAAACTATAAGATTACAGTCTTTATTTTAAGTGTAATCAGACAACTATACAGTATAGCTATTGGTCCCACATGCCCAAGCAATTTTTAAAAGTACAATTTAATCTGAAAAGTGACTTAGATGCCTGCTAGAATTGTACTGGGTATTAAGAAAACAAAACAAAACACACAAACAAAAACAACTGGAAAAACAGAGATAGTATGGTCTCTGTCTAAACCACCAAAGTCATATAAAGGTGATAATCACGTGTACTTCCTTCCCTGCCTTGGTTTCATTGGAAAGGAAACATATCTGCCTGGAAGTGTAGGGAGTCACAGTGTGCTCTGCTATGTCTCCTTTTTTTTTTTTTTTTTGTAGCAAGCTGAGGAATTAGGATGCCAGTGCCTCATATATTTGATGTAGTCCAGATATATGTTTAGAAATTTTCTCTTGTGCTATCCGACCTTCTAGCTTCCCATAGCAGTGCCAACTTCAATGCAACAAGAAATATTTTTATGGAAATTCAGAGAAAATGTTTCAGATAGGTGTGAAAAGATTCAGTTCCCTTATTTTAAATGTATTTTTACCTATTATGTTAATGATAATGTCAGTTTTCAGGAACAGGTATTCCATGAGACTACCTCAGACAACTCAGAAAACTTAGTAATATTATCTTGAATTTGCTTTGCTTGGAATTTGCTATCAAAGCAACAAGAACAAAACAGCAAACAGAATGATAAAGGAAAAATGGACATAAAAGAAACTAGGAGACAAAAGCTGGAACTAATTTTAAGGTGAAGTTTGACAAGTTTCTAATATAATTGTATGAAATCAGTGACTGCAACAGCAGTGAGGTAGATATTCAAGCTCAGGATCTCCTCTGGTGCTTCATACCTACCTGTGTCTTTCTATATTCTATACTTTCTCAGTATAAATACAAAAAATACATTTTATTTTCCTGTGTCATGCCTCAGAGTCAGGCCAGCTCGCTAGCCCTGTAACAGATGCTCCCTGTTAACCCCCCTCTCTCCCCAAAGGGAAAGAGAAAGGGAATAAGGCAGAGAGACTTGGTGATTAGAAAGGAAACTAGAACAGTTTTAGTGAAAATTAAAATAATAATAATAAAAAATGGAATATATACAAATACATACAAAACCAGTATCAATCCCAACCTGACCCACCAATGGCAATTACGTCACCATTACCACTATGCAGGTACCTGGAGTAGGCACCAGAAAAGTCCCAGACTGGGTCCAGCAGCAGATGGGAACTGCGTTCAGGAACTAGATTCTGGTACCAGATTCAGGAACACACAGATCAGGATCAAAGGCAGAGTGGACAGAGTCCTCCTCAGATGCTGACCATTGAAGAAGCAAGGAAGAAGCAGAAAGAGCCGAGCCGAGCAAAGACGGACTTGACCCTCATGACCCCTCAGCTTTATACTGAATATGACGTATATGGGATGAAATCCCTAGCTGGTCAGTTTAGGGTCACCTGTCCTGTCTTCTCCTCCCTGCTGGTGCAACCTTCACTTTCTGCACCCCCCAAAGTGGTACACAAGACCCAGCAGTGGCCTTGATCTGCACACCAATCCTCAGTACTATCTCTAACCATGAAGCATTATCACTGCTAGAAGCAGACTCTGCCTGTGAAAACATACTGCTAACTTCAGAAAAGTGCAGTTAGTTAGAAGAACTGAACTGAAAAAGAAAATCACAGAACAGAATTAATTCTGTTCTCACTCAAACCAGGACATTCATAAATTTTTGAATTATGATAATTGTGAGAACCACAAGATTTGGAACCCAAATCCTTTTTTTGATTTCTGAAGTAAATACATGCTATCTCCAGAGCTGGCTTCAGAAAGGCTCCTATGAATCCACCAAGAACTGTAGCCATTGTTAAAATGTCTTTCTCTTAGTAATTTGTAATACCGTGTAGAATGTCTCTTGTTCACATACTGGTATAAATTTTTGCTTGCCTTTGGAAGCAGAATGCTGAGTTTGATGATTGGATGAAACTACACCTGTTTTCAATGCATGAAGGTGCAGTATTTAAACCAATTCCAACCTGCTAGTGTTATTTGTGATTGAACTGCGAGGTCACTTTTATACTGCAATAAGATGTCAACATCTGGTTAATAAACAAAGTGACACTTTGTGATTATTGTGTAGCAAATTAAAAGTGAGGTGAAATTTCCTGCCTTTTCCTTAAAATAAAGCCTGTGGTGTCAGTGACACCAGCTCCCATATTCTGACCCTACAAAGTGAAAGAGGCTGGTTAGGGGCTTAGATGTAGGAAAATTAGTTTTAGATGAAGTGTTGGTTAAACATGCCAAGTAAAATTTACTCCTACTATAGCTCCACTGATGACATGGGAACAACACCAAAGACAAAATTTTTACAACTTTGAAAACAACATTTCCCTTTATTTCTTCACTATTTCCTTCTAAAAATCCTAACTGAAGTGCAATTTTTCAATGTATCTGATTTGTCTGTGTGCAGAGTGAAAGAACATTGCAGTAAAGCCTGAACTTATCAAGAGTGCTCTCAGATGTACTAGAGACAGATCCACAATTCAGGATGTAGAATTAATTCCATGTTCTCCCTGACCCATTTTTCAGAGCAGAAATTAAGGTGTCCATTTTTTGTAAACTGACTTAGCTCTGTAGAGGTATATGAATGTTTCTTGATGGACAGCACCACAATGTCATGTGTGGTGTTTCCATTTCATTCCAGTCTTCTAGACTTACCAGAGATAGAAGAAAATAAGAATTAGTCTAGGATATACCCAACTTTAAGCCATGTGCTAGATGTGGTATATGATGAAGAAAGAGTTCAAGCCAGTCTCAAACCTTTCCGCAAAGATATCCAAAGAATGTATTCAAGTCACTCTGTAAATCAAGTTGACTCATTTCAACTGTAAATGAGTATCGCCTTATTTCATGAAGACTGGTCATTGATTTAAGCTTCTACTGACCTGAGATGTTATGGGAGGAATGAGAACGTATCACATATTGTTGCTGTGACTGCTCTACAATACTTTTCCACTAGATAACCACCCTGAAGTTACAAGTTTGTTTCCTAAAATACTCTGTTGTCAAAAGTCTCAATGTTATTGTTCTGACAGGATTTTTTACTTTTTATTTATTGTGCCTAATCACTTAGAAGAATGAGTATATCATGGCTTTTTGCATAAAGATTTCAGCTTCACAAACACATGGAAATATTTAAAATTAAATACTGTTTTAGTTGGAGAAACAACAAGTTCTTGTTATGTATGCTGCTTGGTTTCTGCATATGAATACAAATATAAATCTAATCAATATCTAAGCATTTGTATATGAGTTTTCCTCTAATCCATCATCCACAACTAACTCTTCCACTATTTAAGACAACTTGGATGAGAAAAAGCATGTCTTATCCATGTCAAAAATATCAACGGGTCAAGGCAATCCCAAGCACAAACACACACTGGGAAGAGATTAAGAGCAGCCCTGAGGAGAAGTACTTAGGGGTGTGGTTTGACAAGGAACTCAATATGGCGCAACAATGTGCTTTTGCAGCTCAGAAAGCCAACTGTATCCTGGACTGCATCAGAAGAATGACCAGCAGGTCCACAGAGGTGAATATTCCTCTCTGCTCTTTTGAGACCCTACCTGAATTATTGCATCCAGCACTGGGGCTCCCATCATAAGAAGGATGTGGACCTGTTGGAGCAAGTCCAGGGGAGGGTCACAAAGATGATCAGGGGGCTGGAAAACCTTTGATATGAGGACAGGCTGACAGAGTTGGGGTTGTTCAGCCTGGAGAAGGCTCCAGGGAGATCCTATAGCAGCCTTCCAGTACCTAAAGGGGGCCTATTGGAAAGCTGGAGAGGGACTTTTTACAAGGGCATGTAGTGATAGGACAAAAGGTAATAGTTTTAAACTGAAAGAGGATGGATTTAGGTTAGATGTAAGGAAGAAATTCTTCCCTGTGAGGGTGGTGAGGCACTGGAAGAGTTTGCCCAGAGATGTTGTCCTCTCCTTGAAAATGTTCACAGTCTGATTGGATGGGGAAACAAGGAACAGTCTTGTTTAGTGGAAGGTGTCACTGCCCATGGTAAAAGGTTGGAACTAGATGATCTTTAAGGTGTCTTCCAATACAAACCATTTTATGATTCCATGAAAATAATGTCCTTCACACTCAAAGCTAGAAGCATGCTTAGCTTATATTGATAAGTATGACTCAGAAGTCTGGATTCTATTTGATCTCAGATCTTATAGGGTCAGGAATATTGGTTAGTAAACATCTTTTAAGCAGTTACAAATCTTCTCTCTCTTCATGAAAGAAGAGTCCATTAGGTTTCAGAAGGTAAACGGCAAAGAGCTTCACTCACATCAATTGCCCTAAACTCTTTCTTTTACCATTCCTGTTTCCAAAAGTTGTTTGGGCTGTTCATATACTTCTTGTAACTTCCTTTACATCTAGGGTATGGGTATTGTTTTTACTCTCAATTTAGTTTGCTCTTGTAATACCACAGTTTGCTTGGGTATTTGGCTTGTAGTAATTGTAGTGTCCTTGGATAACCACACTCTTTTCTTTGTAAATATTGATTCACTATGATTAATTCTTTGCCTGGCAGACGGTGTTGACACTAGACTAAGTAGGATGAGAAAGCAAGATGTTATATAACCACCCACTGGATTCATAAAGGACTTCCAGGATATAACAGAATCTCTTTCCAATAGGCTTAACCATGAATAAGTAAAAAAATTTACATATCAAGACTTTATATTGACTAGATGTCCAATTATAGCTACTAATTAAATCAGCATCCTATCATGTATAGAACAGATACATCCTTCACTCTCTGTACTCAGTCTATGCACACATAATATAGTCTTATGGACTTTGAATTGTTTATACAGTGGTTTTCACATGAATAAACTCTGGAATCTATCCTCAGTTTAACTCTTCTGACCCAAAAGAAATGAAATAAAAAATTCAGTATCTTTCTGACCAGATCATATTTTTTTCATTTGATCTAATGAACAAGAGCTCTGGCCTCCATCCTCAGGCCTGCTGTAGCTGTGTTTAACACAAGTCTGTAAGACTAGAGGAAAAAAGCATGTGTCTTTTCTTACTGTCTAAGGAAGAGAGATTTGATACTCAGAAGAGACAGAACTCTTATCCCAGTGCTTTTGTTTGGAGTGACGTGCCAACTGGGTTTACAACTGGGTTTAACATGTAGCCTGTCCCATTAACCCTTGATCTATTCAGGTCCTCTGCTAACAAATTGCAAGACAGGCAAAACTTTCAAAGCAAGGCAAGTCCATAATGGTGCATTGCAAACTGCCTTTAGGCTCCCTCTCCTGGACATTTACATATCCATGTGCTTAGGAATCTTCTGTGTTTTCTGCACATGTACAACCATAGGTTGTTCAGGCCTTTACAGCACATGCTTGCCTTGTGTGCCTTGCACACAATATCATGATGCGTGTAATTACACAGGTCTTTTAAAAGGTAAATATGATATTTTTAATAAGCCCTTTGAATTCAATCCTTCAGGTGGTTTTCTAGTTATTGGCTGTTTGTTCATTATTTTGGGTCCCTGTTTTAAAAATTATGACTGTTATGCTCTTGCATTTCAATATTTCATTTAATAGTGGTTTGGGTTTTTTTGCCTTATTCTATTAAACACACTTTAGAATATTACTTTGTTTCCCCAAACACAAGTGTTATGAGGGTTATTTATATTTTAAAGGTATATTTATAGTACAGTCACTGCAATTTCATAGTCTCCTCCCCTTCCAAATGGAAAAAAAATAGATTTTTACTGATCATGAATGGCTTAAATGTGTCTATTTAATGCATCTCCCAGGAACTTGAAACACCTGCTGTGTTAGCCTATGTCTTAGAAGAATGTAGAAGTTGTATATTAGATTTAGGCTTGTAGATTAAAATAAAGCTTTTTTTTATAGGAATTCCACCTGGGAATGGCTGCTCTAAAATTCTATAAAAATAATGAGAAAATTTGTTTCCATCTCCAAATACTTTATAAAATAAAAGAAATGAACATGAAAATGTAACTGAAACAAGGTTGACAGAAAATGAAGTGCCATGGGAGAATCACAAATTTTGGCCTGCCAACAACATTTTGAGACCTGCTGTTTTCCCTGTAGGTGTCCACATGGCTTTGATTTTCTCCTGATTATAAAAAAACATAAACATTGGCAAATGCAGTGAAGAAAGAGTGCTGACCCCACTGTGTGAACTAGCACTTGATGCTGTCTGCCATGGTAGAGTCTCAGTTTGACTATAAAGATATATTCATTTGGTTTTAATTTGGGGAAATTTTGTATTTCAATAAAATGAACAAAGGGAATTTCATTCTGAGATTAGTAAATTGTGACAGTTGAATTTACATAGATTTGCTGACAGCTAACTGTGGCTTTGTCATTGTTTTGGTAGGCATATATATAACTTCATTAAGAATATGCAAACAGAAAGTAAAAAAAATGGAGAAAATCTATAGTACAATAAATCAACACTTTGTAATTTTCTCTGTAGCTTGTGTACAAAGAGTGAATGAAATTTAAGGTCATATTCGGGGCTGTAGGCAGCTAGTTGCACAAGACAAGGTGACAGATTTAGTCTTAGAAAACGTTGGCCTCCTGATATTGTGGCAGCAGTTGCTATTTGGCTAATTTGTGGTGTTGGCAGTGAGAACAGATTTATGCACATAAAGCTGCCATTCTATTAGGGTTTTTATAACACAAAGTACACTTCTCAAGTTGTACCTTGGTCTGAAAAGAGCTGAAAGAAAGAAGCAATTGAGTACCAAGAGAATGGTACCAGATGCTGGCCTTTTGACATCAACCAGTGGGCCATGGCTGAGCACTTCCTCAGCAAGCCCTGCATTCAGCCACTTTAGCTACCTTAAGAAACCCTCATAATAAAAAACACTATCAAAACCAAAGGGTTTTATGAACTCCATGTGGGGAAAAAAAAAAAAAAAAAAAAGAGGAATTAACTACACAAGAAGGTGAGAAAACATAAAGCATGCTTCCCTATTCAGTTCCCAATCTAGATGTAGGTTTTCAAAGGAGTGTTTCTTACCTTTCTAACACCAGTAAAGTCAGCAATCAGACTTAATGGCAGGGCAGTGGGGAGACTTTAGAGGGACTGCACTAACCAGAATATCCTCTATGTGAAGCACTTGGGATGGGTTTCAAGAGATCTGCCTTCACGTCCCTGCATCTGCTGCTCTTTTACTGTGCATCCTGAAGCAAACATATTAAGTTGTTCATGTTTCAGTTCTCTCCCTGCAAAATGGGTATGATAATTTTTAACTTTTTCCATCCTTTCATCTGTACTTTCTGTTGGGATTGTAGGTTCTTTGGGAGTGAGTGTGTTTTTTCCATCTTCAAATTCCACAAGGGCGAGGTGAAAAATCTGCTCGTAAACACAGAGATACACATTAGGAATTGACTCCTGTAGTTTCAATTAACTCCTTTGCAGTACCTCTTAGCCCAAAATCTCCAAGTAGTTTACAAACAATGCAAGATGCTGTGTTCAACCCCACAATGCTCTTATGAGTTCATTAAAAATTATTGCAGCTTTGTAAATGGAAAAAACAGGGGGACATAGACTGTAACAGAAAAATAATCAGGTCACGAATTTTTCAAGGTGCCTGTCCTCTGTCCTAATAAATAGACCTTCCCTTCTCACTTGTCCCTTGCCAAACTATTTGCAAAGTAGCTGCGTGGGGAGAGAATAGAGACATGTCAAACTGTAAGTGATGCTCCCTCTCTAATGGAAACCACAGGCACATATTGCTAAATCGTTACAACACCAACATACTAATAATATGAGTGATGAAATATATGGAAATCATTTTCAATGGCAGAAGTTGAGCACACCCTTGTGTGGTTTGGATACAGAGAGAGAGGTAGTTTTCTTTAATGTAGTAAGGGGCTCCTTATTGAGCTATGACAGCTTCAGCCTTAGATTTAGCAAAGTAGAATAAAGTGGAAATGGGCGGCTGAAGGGCAGTAATAGAGGGAAGGTCAGGGCACTGAGTTTATACCTGTTGTATGACCCGTTCAGCACTACCTGCTCTTCAGATGACAGACACAATATTCTGTTGACACCTACCAGTGATGAATTTAGTACTTCCTTTTTCCCAGAAAAGAAACTTGTTTTCAGATACGAGGTTAGATTAAATAATTATATTTCTTTGTTATACTATATAACCTTCATTACATATTCTTCATTATATTACATATATCTATACCTTTGTTATATATTCTGCATTGTATCACGTAACTTTTCTGCATGGAAAGAATGATGTAATGCTAAAAGCTGAAATTTTGAAACTTGGGTTAAGTTCCCACTTCTGCCATAGCTATCTTATTTCACTTAATTAAACTGTTTCAGGTTTTGTTCTTTTCTGCTTTGCACGTTACATATTTCTGTAGAAAATACATAACTAGTCCAAGCTGAAAAGTATTTGCTTCTGCTGAAAAGACTATCCCAGGACAATTCTAAGCATGTGCATGTGCATATGCATGTGCATGTGCATCTATCTGTATACCCAAGCGATTAGTACAAATAAACAGGCACATATGTGTATATGTCTGTACAAGTTTATATACCTATAAGTGGGGACCACTTCCTCCATTATGGAAATTCAGTCACCTCTCAGACAAAAAATGGTAGATATTTTCTGTTAGCAGTGTTTCTCAAGGATCTCTTGGAAGAGAAAATGAAGAATAGCTTCTCCAGTTGGGACCTCTTGGAGAATTTAAGCAAGCAAAATACAATTACATAAACTGGAAGTAAGCCACAACACTGGGGTTAACACCCCTGCTCAAGTGAAAGGAGCCAGGGGACCATTCACAGCTATAAAAGTGGTCAAGGACTGTGGTTTTAGGTTACATTCAAATTGCAGGTAAGTCAAGGACATTTTTAAATGCATTGCATTGAGTGCAAGCTTCACTTAAACAGAATGGCCCCTCCTATTTTTAATATTTATGAATACTTGAAGGAAGCTTTTTTAGTTGTGATTTGTAATACCGAGAGGTGAAGAAGTTAAAGACAGAAGAAAAGAAGATACTCAGTTCAAACCAGTATTCAGTTCTGATCTGAGTGAAACAGGGATGTTTCCCTAATATTGAGACAAGCATCAGACTTGGTTCCAATTTTATTCCGAACTATTAGGTGCCTAGCACATAAATTGTGACTCTCAATATGAACTTGCTGTTATAGAGAGCAACATGACAAATATGTCTTTTTTTCTTGTTTTCCGTGACTGTGTTTTGCCTGTTTTTAACAAACTCACAAAATTTGCTTGGGAAGGACATGTTGTTACATTACAAGGGGAGTGACTATACAGTAAAACCTCCCATTATTTAAAGTTTTTATAAAAAGTTTAGGAAGGAGATTATTTGTACTGTTGAGCATTATCATCAGCTTTCTTGTCTTTGCTCAGCTGAACTAAGACTGTTTGGGGTTCAGAAAGTTCATGCCCTAAATGAAGTATACACATGGACTTGACTTGTTAGACACCCTTAGATTACACCTAACATAAGGAGCACTAAATTCATTTGGAGCAGTATTGGCATACCTTTTCATATAATTACCTAATATTCATGTTATTGCTTCAGGAAAGACAGCACTCCTCATTTCTATATCACAGTGCAATGCCTTCAGTCACAGTCTTTTGGGACATGTCCTGAGTGAAGGCATTTGTTTCGGTTTAGGGTCAGGGCAGTCCCTTAGACCTGTAACAGATGCTCTCTGTTAACCCCCTCCCTCCCCAAAGGGGAAGAGAGAAGGAATAAGGGAGAGAGAGACTTAGTGATTAGAAAAGGAAACTAGAACAGCTTTAATGAAAATGAAATTAATAATTATAAAATGGAA
>WUAM01000431.1:16770391-16794706 GCA_024336885.1 Actenoides hombroni
CCAGCATGCCAGCAAACAGATCACGGCAGAGAAGCAGTATAAGGGCATCATCGACTGCATAGTCCGCATACCCAAGGAGCAAGGCATCATCTCGTTCTGGAGAGGCAACTTGGCCAATGTCATCCGGTACTTCCCCACCCAGGCCCTCAACTTCGCCTTCAAGGACAAGTACAAGCAGATCTTCTTGGGGGGAGTGGACAGGCACAAGCAGTTCTGGCGCTACTTCGCAGGAAACCTGGCATCGGGGGGTGCTGCTGGAGCCACCTCTCTCTGCTTTGTCTACCCACTGGATTTTGCCAGGACCCGGCTGGCAGCTGATGTGGGCAAAGGAGCCAGTGAGAGGGAGTTCACTGGGCTGGGCGACTGCATCGTCAAGATCTTCAAGTCTGATGGCTTGAGGGGCCTGTACCAAGGATTCAGCGTGTCTGTCCAGGGCATCATCATCTACAGAGCAGCCTATTTTGGGGTTTACGACACGGCTAAGGGTAAGAAGTGCATGGAGAAGTGACTGCAAGGCAAGGTCCACCCAGAAAAGGCACTTGAGAGTACTTTGTGATACAAGGAAACAGAGGGTATGGCTCAGCACTAGTTCAGTGTGATAGCGGTATAATACACACAGGTGTTTCTGGAATGCATTTCTGCTGCCCTCAACTTGCTGATCTGAGCAGAAGCCTTGAGTTTTTTGGACCCTTTCCTTTTTTACTGTGATAAGGCTTGTACAGATGGGCTTCTATGGTATCTTCTCACTCTTTGTAGCTCATGACACAAGCCTGGGAGTGCTCTGCAGGAGAGATCTTTTGGTCAGGGAGCATGAAGAGGTCTTAAATTCCAACATGCACCAGTCCTATAAACTTGTTTCACTTATAGTACCTGGTAATAGTCAAATATGGATGAAGGGAGAAGTTGAAGGCTTGATTGAGTTGACTTGATAGAGTGACTCCTGGGGTTGGTGAATGATTGTTCCTTTCACAGCTGTCTTTCCCACAACCCTTTTTCTCTGTACTGACTGCTCATTTGTTCTTGATGACAGGTATGTTGCCTGATCCAAAGAATGTGCATATCGTAGTGAGCTGGATGATTGCCCAGTCTGTCACTGCAGTAGCAGGGCTGGTTTCTTATCCGTTTGATACCGTGCGACGTAGGATGATGATGCAGTCTGGTCGAAAGGGAGGTAAGAAGTGATTCTGGGGTGTTCTGGCAGCAGAAAAGTATCTCTTCATGGAGATATGGGAGATGATGGGTATTTTTTTGTTATGGAAACTGAATAACCTTATTATTGGAATCCTTAAAAAAAAAAGCCATGGGGAAATGCATTGCTGGCTGTTTCTGTCATGTTCACTTAAGAGGCTGAGCGCTGATCTAGTTTGATTTCCATGTGGAGAATTAAAATGACTTTTTATTAATTGATGACTTAACTTTAAATTCTTGGCTATACTTTGCTTATTCCCCGCTGTTTTAAATATATGAAAGTAGCAACAGGTTTGCTGTGCAACTTCCAGTTTTCTGACTTCTGTCTGTTTCCACAGCTGACATTATGTACAAGGGCACAATTGATTGCTGGAAGAAGATAGCTAAAGATGAAGGAGGCAAAGCGTTCTTCAAAGGTGCCTGGTCGAACGTGTTGAGAGGCATGGGCGGAGCTTTTGTATTAGTACTTTATGATGAAATCAAGAAATATGTCTAAAACAACATCCTAACGTAGTTCAATTGTTCTCAATCAACTTTTTTAAATGTGCTATTGTGATGTAATGGACAGCAAAATATTTCCTAGGGAAACAGAATAAAAGTTGAGTAATGTATCTGGTTGCCATGAGGAAGCATTAATTTAGAAATTGTCCACTACATCATAGTTATATTTTGTATGAAAGTTCCTCCAACGTTTGTATTGGAACCTGTGTATATATTATACTTCAAATTTCAGGTAATATATTTTGTCTGGAGCCAAGACTTAGGTGGACTACACCTAGTTTAAAATCTAACATTGTGAACTCTTAGTAGAATAAGATCTTCAGAAATACCTGTTGTACTGAGGGATGTCTCCAGCTACCCAACAGTGTGATGACAACATGTAACATGAATTAAAATCATGTTCTCTTCTAAAGCTGTATTTTTTTAATGTGCTATTAAGTGAAAAATATGTCTAAAAATATAAACTATATTAAAGCACCAGGCTGAGTTCCTAACTGCAGCCTCTTCACTGTCAGATTATACAATCATATGGTCGAAGCCATAGTCTGGTTTTTCAAACATACTTTGTAGAAAATGGAGATAGTGTTTCAAAATTTCCCTGTATCTTCACAAAGCAAAAAGTTGTCTGCTCTGATGTTCAATTGAACTGAAATGGAAACAAGGAAATAAATTAATATATTAATGAACTTTTTCTTGGTGTTTTTAGTACACTGAACACATTAAAGGACACGTCCTTCAAGCTGACTACTAGTGATTGTCTGGTACTGCCTAAACATCTTGAAAGGGTTTTTGCCATCAGAGCTTTAGGTGGGTGGAAGGGTTTTTGATAATTCTATGGTAACAGACCCAAGTGGAGTCAGCTTGAGGGTACAGGATCCAGGTGTCTTGCAGGTAAACTACTGTATAGTCTTATCTGCTTTGATAATTTTTGTTAAACTTTGAAGTATGTCTTTGATAGTGAAATCATTGCTGTTTATTTTACTCAAAAAAGTATTCTAGAATTACAGTACTTCTGAGTTAATAACTATACTTTGAACTGCATTACCAACTTGAGATGTTAATTACCAATTAGGTCAGAACATATTCAATACAGATTTTTTTTTTAAACTGTAGATGCTGCATGGTTGGGAACTCACTGAACAACAGCCTAATGAGGAACACCATGCACTGGTCCAGGTTAGAGGTAGACCCTCTGGAAAGCAGCCCCATGGAGAGGGACCTTGGTGTCCTGGTGGACAATAAGGTGTCCATGGAACAGCAATGTGCCCTTGGGGCCAGGAAGGCCAATGGTATCCTGGGGTGCATGGAGAAGAGTGGGACCAGCAGGTCAAGTGAGGTTCTACTCTGCCATAGTGAGCCCACATCTGGACTACTGCATTCAGTTCTGGTCTTCCCCAGTTCAAGAGGGACAAGGAAATACTAGAGAGAGTCAGAGAGCTACAAAGATGATGAAGGGATGGGAACATCTCTCTTATGAGGAAAGGCTGAGAGCCCTGGGGCTGTTTAGCCTGGAAAAGAGAAGCCTGAGAGGGGATCTTATTAATGTTTGACAAATATCTGAATGGTGGGTGTCAAGCAGAAGGGGCCAGTCTCTTTTCAGTTGTACCCTGTGATAGGACAAGAGGTAATGGTAGCAAGGTGAAACACAGGAAGTTCCACCTCAACAGAAGGAAGAACTTCTTCCCTCTGAGAGTGACAGAGCCCTGGAACAGGCTGCCCAGAGAGGTTGTGGAATCTCCTTCTGCCCTAGGTGTTCCTTCTCTGGCAGGGGGGTTGGACTCAATGATCTCCAGAGGTCCCTTCCAACCACTACCATTCTATGATTCTATGAACACTTCTGCTTAATTTCATGTTGTCTGCAATCTTACTGAGGTGCACTCAATCCTCTCATCCAGATCATTGATAAAGATGTTAAACAGGACCAGTCCCAGCACTGAGCCCTGGTGGACACAACTGGTGACTCATCACCAACTGGATTTAACTCTGTTTACCACCATTTTCTGGGCTTGGCTGTCCAGACAGTTTTTAACCCAGGAAAGAGTAATCCATGAGCCACCAGCTTTTCTAGTAGAGTGCTGTGGGAGATGGTGTCAAAGGCTTTACTATAGTTCAGTTACACAACATCCACAGCTTTTCCCATATTCACTAGACAGGTCACCTGGAGATCAGGTTGGTCGAGTAGTAGTACCTGCCCTTCATGAACCCATGTTGGCTGGGCCTGATCCACTGTTTGCCCTGGTCTTGTGATTTGAGCACACCCAAGATGAGGTCAGGCCGACAGGCCTGTAGTTCCCTGGATCCTTCTTCCAGCCCTTCTTGTAGATGGGTGTCACATTGGCAAGCCTCCAGTTGTCTAGGACTTCCCCTGTTAGCCAGGACAGCTGACAAATGATGGAGACTGGCTTGGCAAGCTCCTCTACCAGCTCCCTCAGTACTCCTATAGACTTGTGGGTGTCCAGGTGACATAGCAGGTCATTAACCACCTCCTTCTGGATTATGAGGAGATTATTCTGCTCTCTGTCCCTGTCATCCAGTTCAGGGGACTGAATACCCTGAGGATAACTGGTCTGACTATTGAAGACTGAGGCAAAGAAGGCATTAAGTACCTCAGTCTTTTCCTCATCCTTGGTGGCAGTGTTCACCTTCACATCCAATAAGGGATGGAGATTATCCTTGGCTCTCTTTTTGTTGCCAAAGTATTTGTAAAAACACTATTCATTATCTTTTTATTATCTTATCATCTTTATTATGTACTTGACTGAGTTGCAGGTAAAGAATGTTGCAACTGTGGGAACACTATTTCAAATAATTAATGTTATTTTGCAGTGAAATACTTACTGGACCTTACTCCGTCCTCAGAAAAATGGCAGGGGTGTCTCCAGGCATAAGTCTGATTTTAAAGTTCGTAACTTGCTGGATCCATGTGGAAGGAAAAAGTTTATGTAACAGCCTACCACGATAAATAGAGAACACAGACAAATGCACTCAAAAGATCAGTCTAGGATTCCTTCTGTACTCAGATTACATACTTCAGACGTGGTCATTATTGTGTCATATATACTGGCAGTTAAATTTTTTTCCCTGGTTCTTTATACAAGCCGGTGAAGGCTCAATTACTGAGAGGCAAATGCTGTTTAATGTTATACTTTTCACCTTTCCCAGGTCTGATAACCCCAAAATAAGAAAGAAAATGTAAGACTAAATCCAGGCATGGGCATATCTAGAGCTTTCGTGAAAGAAAAAATTAAAAAAAAACCAAGCCAAAACCAAAACAAAAATCCCACAAACAATCAAAGAGAAACTACAACAAAAAAACCTCTGCTTTATGAGTCTTCTGTCTCTGAAAGTGTTTTTAAGAGTTAACTGCAGTCCAGCTAGGATCAAAATGATTCAGCAAATGCAGCTGTGTGGAGTTAAAGGCCCACAAAGTAGACGAATTCAGGCTGGTATAGACTGATCCCAGAATCAGACAGTCAGCTGTATTGTAGTGGCAATGTGGATCCATTAGCAGTGGCAGAATGTTTTTTCATATTATTGGGAATGGCTTAAGTGTTGGTATATCTGCCCACTAGACACCCCTAATAACTAAATAAGAGACTGAATTAGATGGTTGTACAGCAAAAATAAAATAATAAAAAAAAATACCGTAGCCTATGAAAGCTTCATGCATGTTTCTCTCATCTCAAAACTTATGACTACTTGTATCTGAAAGCAGTTGATATGTCCTGCAGCAGCAGGAAAAGAGTCAGAATCGCAGAAGCCTTCAAAAAAAAATCTCCCTGTTTCTGGTTTTGAAATATGTGTGAAATAAGAATATGAGTCACCTGCAGCACTAACATTAACTTAATGGGAATTTACTTTGGAAACTTCATTTTCATCACATAATATGGCTAATAATATATTTCCAAAGACAGCGAACTTAACAAAACATGGACTGTGAGTAGAGGGGACTCTCTAACTTCTCTCTCCCCCCTACCATGCACATACATCTGTGGGCAGTTTGAGGATTTTAAAACTTTACTAAATGGATGGCCTCACAGATCTGTACATCATTGCTGTTTTGCTGGTAGTGTTTATAATTAAAAATAGTGACGTTTGACCTTTAGTACATGGCCACAACATAATTACATTCACCCTACCTCATTTATGAATGCAAATCTGGTCAATTTAACTCAGCATTGTGTTTACTCTGCATATTTTTAAAAGAGTCCTCTTGCCACAGCATGTCTTTCTCCTAGACTCCTGCACTTTGTGGTAATTGCAGAGCACGCTGTCATGCTGGAATTGCAGGTATGGATGGTTTGAGTGGTGATAGAGTTTGAGTGCTTTGGATATGCCTTGGGTCTGTCAGCAGCCAAAAATGATGAGATAATTTGAATCGGACAACTTTGTCTTTGAATAACTAACAGTACCCCAGAAGAAACTTTAATAAAACTAATATACCTTGGCAATAAAACTAATACATCTTCACTGAAGTTACTTATACTCACCAAAGATCTAACTTGAGCTTGTTATTCAAGCAAGGAGACTGTAGGTTACAGAGGGCTCTTCCCCGCTTTCTGTCTACAGAAAGCCATTCTTCACTGTGCCTTTGAACCTTCACGATGCCTTGAGGTAAACTCCCAAGTACCAGTGGATTAAATCACCCTTGTATGGAGGTACACATGGTGAAGTGAGGGGAATTTCAACTCGTCATTATCAATCACACAGCACAAACAGTTTGGAGGAGTAATCAGTCTCTCTGTCTTTAACACAAAGAGGTTTACAACACCAGAGGAGTTTATTATTATTGCTGGTCTAAGATCATCAAAGTCATTTTGTTTCATCCTGAACAGTAGTCAGAGGGGTTAAAGTGAGGTTAAACTGCCTAAACAAAATGGAAGCAATTACAGTGTGGGACCTTGGAGGACTGTTTGCTTTAACCCTCACTGACAAAAAAGGTACTGTAAGGAAAAAAGATTCTCAATTCTTTGCAATCATTAAATGCATCAGTCTGTTTAAGTTTATTCCAAACATTTTCACCTAAATCTTTTTGGAAGTGTCACCTTTTTAAACACTGTCTGTTTCTTCACAGTTCCAAACACAGTCCCCATTCAGAGTCTGATCTTTGTGATGTTGTCATCACTTTGCAAGCCACTTTGCAGGACAGGACTTACACTGTATTGGAGACGTGCCTGTAAAAGTTATGCCTTAGCTTTTTCTACTTAGTGACTTGGCAGGAAAAGGCAAGGCTATGTGGAAGAGCAGTGTGATGGGGAATGCATATACGGCCCATTCCAACCTTTAAATTGCAAGATGGGGAATTGACTGTTCAACTCCATTCAAGGTTATATCACAGCTGAATTGTCAAACTTGGCCTTTCTGTGACCTACATCATGTGATGGGATGAGATCTACCCTTTAATAGTTTTGGTTTTTTCTGTTCCTCTATAATGGAAGGTAGTAGCATAAACAGTTTTCACTTACAGTGTGAACACTGCTGTATTATGGGTCTAAATGGAGTCTTTATTGAATTCCCTGCAGGTTCATTGCTGTTAAGCAACAAAACATATCAAAGAGTCCTAGAAAGATGGTGTGTTTACAGAAAGAATAGGAAAAAAATTCTAATTCTATGAGCAAGCATTGACACAGTGTTTATTGAAAGTTGTCTGTCTGGAAGGGGACTAGGACTTATACAGATAACCCAAATGAAGAATTGCATGTCTAATTTTATCATTATGTAAGACGCTTGCAAAATGGTTCCTCTGTACCCTGAAGGAATGTTACTGAAATAGCTCCTGTATAGATGTGAATCTTTGCAAAGATAATGGTGAAATATTTCTGTGATCCTGTGTCACACCTCCAAATAAGAGGTGACTCTTTCAAAGATTCTCTGTATCCTGTGAAGCGTTATATCTTGTTAGAGCTTGTTGTGAAGCTTAAGGACAAAAACAGAAGGGAATAGGATAGGAGGAGAACACTGCATTTACAATTTGTAAGAGAGTTTGCAACTATGTGGTGTACCTTCTGTGGGAAAAAAAAAATGAAAAACAAACAAAAAAACCCAACAACACCCAAACTTTTTTTTTATGCAGAGAAAGCAATAAAAACAGCTTGTCAAGAGAGCCAAAATGTTCAAATACAGAAAAGATGTAATAGATTCCCAGTAA
Source organism: Actenoides hombroni (assembly GCA_024336885.1). NCBI lineage: Eukaryota > Metazoa > Chordata > Aves > Coraciiformes > Alcedinidae > Actenoides > Actenoides hombroni. The sequence continues at coordinate 16,778,229 of WUAM01000431.1, forward strand.
TAGAAGTGGGGTTGCACAGGGATGAATCAGGCTCTTACTTCTCAAAACATTACTGTAAATGGTAAAGACTAAATAATATTCTTACACAAATATCTGTGCATCTCTCATAATTAACCACAGCCAGCACATGAAGGAACATATTTTGGTCTGCTTGCTCCAGATTTAAAGCAATGGAAATCTGCCAGATTCAATGGGACTATCCTTTTGAAACTCTAAAGCTGCAGTGTGCTATTAGAAAAGAGATTATCATTTATGATGAGCTGCTCTGAAAATGTTGAAGCTATGAATGAAAATACAGGTAATAGGGATATTGACTTGACTAAGATTCTGAACGGGTCGAGGGTAAGACTGACACCTGTCACAGCTTATATGTTAAAAGAAAAGAAGAAATCAATTTTTTTTGACTTGTGTAAGAGAAGATAACATGAATGCTTAGTGGAAATGTGTTTTCTGTTACAAATCAGGAGCATTAGCATTAACTGAATAGTTAATGCCAAACTGCCAGCTGACCATGTAACAACAGTGTAGTATGCCACTCACTTAATTAAATAAATTTCTTTTCCTTCCCCCAAATGAATGGACTAGTGGACCATGGCATGATTTATGTATCTTCTAATATTGGCTCCTTAGACACAAGAAGGACATAAATATGACACTGCAGACACTATTTTGTCAGCAAGTAGACAACTAGATATGAGAACAGAAATAGGTAATACTTCCATCATATAATGATCACGGTGGTAAGATCCTTGTTCTTGTGTTATATCACTGTAGTATAGAGGAGAGTATTATTGCTTTGGTCTCTAAAAGAAGGACATTCAAAGTATGTGTGAGGATGCCCCTGAGCTAGGAAACCTGCACAAAGTCAGATTCAGCAGCTTGTTTTATCATACCTGACACAAGACTTTTATATCACTTTTCTATCAATACTTTATCCTTGTACAGTCCTAAAATATAAATTATGTTAGGCTGAATGTAACTGAAAGCTAGCCTGGAAGGTAATTTAATCTGGCAGAGGTCACTGGTGTTCAGTGACATTCAGACTGTAACTGTCACTATCTCACTGCTGGCAGCAGAAAAAAGAACTACTGAACTGCACTGCAAGCTTCCTGTCACTGATGAACCTCCTCCTGCTCAACCCATCTTCCAGAAGCTGCCTCATCCAGGTAAAAGGCCACCGTGAATTACTACCCTATATAAAATAAACTTAGTTCAGAATAGAATGCACCAGGAAATGCTATTACAAAGGATTTAGTTACCAGCAGGACTAATTTCTTCAAGCAAAGAACATCTCTGAGAACTGCACATAGCTTAGTATTCAGGTCTCCCAAAGAACATATTTCCCAGATTTTCACTGAGGATATCTGTTGGATATCTGATGTGTGAGCTGATAAACCAGGTTGCTCTCAGTAGACACTGAGACTGAGTGTCACTGATGTTCCTGCTCAGTAAGTATAAGGTGGATATCCATCTCCTGTAAGCCTGAGATTAGAGTGGGACGCTGCAGTCTGGATAAAGGATGATATTTTTGTCCTTGATTCTAACACCAAGAGGGAGGACTTATTTAGCAAAGAAAAAGAAAAAAAAGTAATTTTGTCATTTGAGGTCTTTATTATTGATACATACTAGCTTGGTCAGAGAAGAGAGATGAGACTTTTGGACTGCTCCCCAATACTTTGTTAGGATTTCATTTTTTCCCCTTAAATGGTCAGAGAGGATAAGATTGATAGATATTTTCAGGGAACTGCTTTGAATTAACAGTTTCAGTAGCGGGCACTATAAACAGCCAGTCTGGGTTGAACCTTCTGATCTCACCCTCCAGTTAGATGCTCTAAAGCCAGCTGATCCTTTTCTTTTTCTTCTTTATTTATTTATTTTTTTTATTTCCTTTCACAGACCAATTCCAAAGGATTCTTAAACTATAAAAATGAAATTGCTCCCTATAAAATATAATTGGAGCTGCATTTTAGTTAAAGTGACAACCAGATGCTGGGAAAAAAAAAAATCCAAACTGTTAGTCCAATTATATACATTTCTTACTACTCTCACTGCACACGGTCTAGTCTGAAGGAGATTTACTTCTGCTAAGATCTTGCTGGTAATTTTTATTCACTCTTAAAAGCCTTTTTGATAGCTTTTATTCTGTAGCTACACATTTTGTCAATATACTGACACTAAACATGTGTGAGTTCTGTAGGCTGGGAAGTAAATTCATGTAATAGGTATTAGAGCAGGCTATATAAAACACACAGCTGCAATTACAGTGGCTGTATTCTCACCATCCCTTAAAAAGCACAAGTCACCTCAAAAAGCCAACGGATTTCCACTAGCTTCTAATAAATAAAATATAAAGAAAATCAAGCCACTGAAGTTTGCAAACCTGGATCTTTTTATTGATTAAAAAAAGTACGTATTTCATGCTAATTAAATATTCTGGGGTTTGATTTTTGTTGTTGTTTGGTTGGGGGGTTTTGTTGGTTTTCTTTTTGTGGTTTTGTTTTGTTTGGGTTTTTTTGGTTGGTTCTTTGGTTTGGTTTTTCTTGTTTGTTTTTTTGTTGTTGTTGTTGTTGTTTTTTGTTTGTTTGTTTGTTTGGTGGTGGTGGTATTTTTTCTGTGGAGAATTCCAGTCCCTGGGTTTGAGTTGCTGCCTGATCTACCCAAACTTGGTCAGAAACAGCAGTATTGTTCTGTCTGATCTAGTTATCTAAGCTGAAAACAGTGTTAATAATTTTGTTTACTTCCAGGTGATTACAACAAGCTGAGTAAAATGGTTGCCCTGTCATTATTAGCATCACTGAGCTGATGGCACAATTTTTTTCACAAATTTGGAGTTTCTGTGTTCAACTCCAGCATTGGGTACTGGTATTGTAGGATACAGCTGAAAGGGAGATTTTTGGACTTCCCACTGCCTAACTTTACAGGGATCTCCACATTCTTTCCATTGTGTTGTCATATGAATTAGTACCATGAGCAAGGTTAGTGAAAGAGACTAAAAACAAGATTTAGCTGAACTGCTGGGGAATGTTGTGCTGAAAAGAAACCTTGGATAGACATAGGGTTAGGCACATCCTTCCCAAGTCCAATGACAGTAGAAGTGAAACTGAAAGTCCTTTCTTCAAGTAATAACTTCAAAGTCATATTCTCACAAAGCTCAATGGACAATATCTCTGTTTTCAAATGTCTGAACTGTACAATAGTTACTCTATTTATCTATATAAAATACTGATTCAGAGTTCTTGTTTAATCAATGAAAACTGTTAATGACACTACTTGTAGTTTATGGCTTTCTGAGCTTCAATAATAGAGCTATTGACCCAAGTTACATAAGAAAATATGTTTATTTGGTTTTGAACCTGAATACCTCCTTCTTTTTCTCACGAGTGAGTACTGCACAAATGGACAGGCTTCTCTAACCATTTGCATTACGTAAGGTCAAACTGTCATATAAAAATCTAGCCTGGAATGCACCAGTTTGTATTTAGCAAATGTCAAAGGCAAAGCTGTTTCTGTATTGAATATTTCATGTAACATTGCACTAGCAGCAGTTTGAGAGTGCTTTATAGGCACAGCCAGAGAAGGAGAGCTGAGGAATAATTCAGCTTCAAGGTGATAAAGACATGAATAACCATTGGATGGTTGGAGTCCAAAAGCCAGTGTCATAGCCTATGCTTGTGCAATAGGATGTGTGTGCCCTTTACAATCATTACTTCTTACATGCAGCAGTGTAGTTTGCTGTGATCAATGGGCAAATTCATAGTCCTCTGGAGACCTGCAGACTCCCTCCTTCTCGTTAACTGATAGTTCACATATCTCTCTTGTGCCTCTTCAAGTGCTCAGAGATGACCACAATGTGTTTGCAGTCCCTGCAGGCCTGGAGTAAAAAATTTTTAGCAAGAGAGGAGAAATCATCTAGAGTGGGGGAATGTAAAAGGAGCCTTTGGATTTTTACCTTGGGCAGCTTTTGAATGAACTTTAACAATCAGGGCTGGAAACCCACAAACTTCTAACTAACAATAAAGAAAAATCAGAACCATTTGTTTTCTGGTGACTGAGGTGCCTTTGTATCAGCTGCCAGAAGTAGTATTATAACAGGAAGAATAATTATTAAAAACAAAAGAGAAGAAAAAAACCCACACAAACAAACAAACAAAACCCCAAACAAAAAACAAAGCAAACAAACAAACAGAGCAACCTGTAACTAGTAGTGCAGATGACCATTATTCTATCAGATACTGGTACTGGAGATACATTGTGTCTCCATACATATGTACCCTTTGATGCTTGGTCTATCTATCTATCTATCTATCTATCAAAAAATTAATGGATACAGTAGCTATAACACATTAAACAATGTGACATACTGTTCATGTCTCTCCATAATTGTCCTCAGTCTCCCTGGGGATATATTCTCTTTAAAACCCCTTCTTTTGAGGTCTGGACTATATGATCTTTAAAGGTCCTTTCCATCCCAAAGCAATCTATGATTCTGTGAAAACAAAAGTCAGAGAACCCAAAGTATTCAAAACAGATTTTTATTTTTTTTTAGGGTGACAGTATCTGAATCTGAGCTGGGCTGGCAAGGTGAAATATAGATGTGAAAAAGGATTTTTCATGACCAGATGTAATGACCATTCTATTTACACACAAAATTTATGATTGGTTGTTATTCTTTTGTTTGTCTTCTCTGATTCCAAATGCTGCTCCTATCTTCAACATTCAGGCAGAAGTAACTATTTGAATTGATATCTATTAGTCTAAAAAGACTGTGAGTTATGCACTGATGGTTCAGAGATTGAGATTGCAGAGATTTTGGGGCAGGCATTATATCTTACTTAATGTGTGTAACACCCAAATCTCGCAGGACCCTGGATCCCAGTGTTCAATGAAAACAAATGGAATATAATATTTTGCTTAACATGGCTTTGGATAAGTCTGTCTTACTCCCCGGAATGCAAAATGCAAACAGAATTTATAATATTTTGGGTTTTCCACCCTTCCCAAGAAATGTCTATAGTCCAACTCTTCTTTGTCTTAAAGTCAGGCTATAAATTTTATGATAGCATACACACCAAAGAGCTTTGCACATAGACAGTTTCTCTGTTGTCAGTAGCAGTTTGTGCCATGATGGGAAGTTTGACTATTGTCTTCAAGACTCCACTTAAGTGGCAGAATCACTATTCGCAGTCATAATTTTACAAATACATTTATTTTTTTCTTCAGAATATGGGGAAAATATTTATTTTGCTTGGGTTGAGCTTTGAGCACCAGCTCTTCCAGTTGGTTCATGTTTAAATTCTAGTCAGTTCACTACTTTGCAAATATTGTGCCAGAAGCAACTGGAGCAGAGTAGCTGTGCTTGTACTCTGCTACCCAAAGACTTGTCCATGGAGGATGGTCTTTGCAGAGAGGCCATGTTTCCTTTCATATTTAACAAAAGTGTTTCTGTAGCACCTGGCTCAGCCATGGGCATGTCACTTTTCCATTTATAAAATAGTTGTATCCTTCCCTGCCTTCTTCTGATATGCACCATGAACCATGGACTGGTTGGCAACCCTTCTCACAGGTCATCCTGAAAGAAGCAGTTCATGAAAGCCACATCCTTGTCCTTTCCATCCCATAAACTCATAGTGCAGCTCAAACACAGAATGACAGAGACATAATATGGTCTCAAGACAGCTGTGATTGCCATGAATTATAACAATATCTCAGTATGAATCTACCCAGGATCCATTTTCACCCCCCAGTCATTCATGAATGGATCAGATAGAAACTCTTTAAAGTGTTTGCCAAGTGAATATAAATATGAACAGCTGGGGCCAGGGAAGGAATTTTCCCCTTTTTTTTCTGTCATGCATCAACCTTTAATTGGTTTGTTTAGTTGGTTAAGGCTTTTTGTTTTTCTTGTTTGTAGATATATGAATTTTTCTGAACAGAGCTCTCTAGTATGAATAAAATATCTGGTAAGAGCACAGACTAGTGATTAAAAGACAGTGTTAGTGTTCAGGTTATTTATATCTCATTTCTTTCACCTTTGGAAAATGTCTTCATTGAGTTGTAAGCATATACCAACCACCAGTCTTTCTCTCATGCTACCTTTTGCTTATAGCATTTTTGACTAGTCTCGTTTTTCCAGTGTTTGTTCCATGTTGTTTCACTGTTTGATCTTTTCTCTCCATGCCCAGTTCAAGTCTTTAAAAACAAAAGGCTGTAGGAAAATTCAAAAGCTATTTGCCATTTCCTATAACTTAGGGTTTAAAAGACAATAGCAAAAATTACCAAGTAATATACCTTTTTCTTTTTTGAAAAGTAGTATAGTCTGAAGCCCATTGCTTCTGGATTTTGAGAAAGCCAAATAAGTGAAGTGAAAATGTCTTAAAAAAAAAACCCAGAGAGGAAAGTCTCATCAGGTGCACACTCAGAAGTTCTGATTACATGATGCTGGGAGGATGGCTCCTTTCATTGTTTCCATTTTTTCTTATATTATTTCCATAAATATCTACTGATATCTTCCACAGATAGGAACTCGGCACTTGATCTGAAAAGCTATAGGAGTTTTAAAAGTTTTAAGTGCAGAAAGCTTGAAGTGAAAAATGCAATGATCAAGGTGAGGAAGACATTACATCTTCATTAAATACCTGTGTTAAGAATAAGAAGAAATATTGCAAGAAAAACAAGACAAAAGGAAGAAAAATTACAAAGTCCCACCAAAAATATTCCAGTTGTCTTGTCACATACAAGGAATAATACCCGGACAGGGGTTTAGACTTACTCCTGCCAATAAATTTCTTGTAAAGAGACCAAACTGAAACACAGATGTCCCATCTCATCAAATGTATATCATGACTGACCTTAAGCTGTACTGGAGTTTTACTCATAACTGATTGGGCATTTCAGAAATCCCTGTCTCTCAATTGGAAGAAGCAGCTTTAGAAACAAGAATGTACATGACCGGGAGCTGCCCTTCAAAAACTGATTCTTCATTTTTCCTTACAAAATATACATGCAGGGCTGACCTGAACTTTATGGCAGAGTATAGTTAAAATGTGAAGTTAAAACCTGCACAACCCTGATGAAGCTGTGCCCAGAGTGTGCAGTTAGATTTCACAGCAGTTTTAGCAGGAAAATACATTGTTTGGTTTTCCCTGTCTATAATGAGGAGTTTTTGAGAGAGTTTGTTATCACTCCCACTCTTTCCATAGGTTGAGCCTGCATTATACAGCTGACTCAGTGGCACCTATGACTTCAAATGTCTCACAAGAGGTTGTACAGAAGCATAAAATCTTTTTTTTTTTTTTTTTCTATAGTAACATGATTATCAGGGTGAACTTTTGTAGCACAAATAGTGCTTTTGTGGGGATAGAAAATGCCCCAGTAGGTTTCTCTAATCCTTCTTGAGAGAGACATCCTGGGGCAATCAACTCATTTATACATTCTCTACATTTTTTTTTCCTCATTTTTGTTGAAGAAAAGGGCTGGTTTGCTGCCAAGACCTGTTTAAGTGGTAACCTATGCAATTCATTCTAAAAACACTCATTTATCATTCCCAAATTAATCTTGTAACAGGATAACTGCTCTTATTTTCATTGTCATTTTGCCCTTTGGACAAGAGATCACGAACATGTAGATATCCAACCCAAAGATTCTAAAAAGTGTATATAAAAGAGGGAAAATAGGAATGGCATTGCTATAATTATAAGCAGAAACAAGTAGCCATACATCTTCATTTCTCACATATCACATCTATTAATAATAGAATGAAATGTAATTTGTGCTGAATATTGTTCAGAGTTTTGTGCCAGAAGCATAATTGTTTTCATTAAGATTGGTAGTTGGGAGGAAAAGGCTTTTTTTAAACCTGCAGTAAACACTCGTACTTTATGCAAAATTATTAAAATATGATATATTCCATTTTTTCTGGCACACAGAATACATTTTGACATGAAAAATTATATAAACAATGAACAGTTTGGTATGAAACTACTGTGCAGAATTTTAAAACCATACATACATGCTGTTGTGAGTGTAGAAAATAATATTTTGGCACTGGTAAGAACAGCTTGCTACAATGAAAAAGTTATAGATGTAACTTTTTTACTGCAAGCATGCAGCCTTTTTCAAACTGTGTCTTGTAAAAGCACTGCAGACAAATTTAAATGAAGGGTCGAGGTTTCTGTGGCAGGTTTGGACTCTCGATTCTTCTTTTTTTTTGGGGGGTGGGTGTAAAATTTTATGGGTTCTGCTCACACACTCAGAGGCTTTTCTCTCAAAGGACTTTCTTGTAGAAGAACACACTGCAAAATGTGTGATTTCTGACACCTCTCCTGTTCCCAGCAGCACAGGCCTAAATTTATGTTCTCTGTCCTGCATCCCACTCTGCAGGGACATGAAGAAAATAATGTCTTATTTTTCTTTCATTTCCCCACACCCCCCCTTTCCCTTCATGCACTGGCGTATCTCATCAAACTGACTTTCCTTGTCTTTGGATGTTGTATATCTCTAAGTGTTTCGGAAAAATGGTCCATCTCCTTGTATAGTTGGAAGGTCTAGAAATTATGGTTTTTCAAACATACGTGAAAGTATAAAGCATTCCCAAAATCCACTGAATAGTGATTCTTTCCATCGACTGCAATGAACTTGAGAGACAGACCTTGATCTTCACTCTTGTTACTTTTTAAAAAAATGTGTTGCTTCACTAAGCTGAGAGTTACTATTCCTTGAACAGTTTCTGCAAACAAATTTAAACTCATGGATTTTTTTATTATTTTTGCTTAAATGAGAATTCACTTTATCTATCACTGACTGCTCACTGGTTTGTCTGTGATGAGTGGCTGAGGTCAGTGGTACTCTTTCTACTCCATGAATGGAATGACTCAGGAGTTTGAAAGAGACAAATGACTCTAATAGACAACAAAGGATGAATTTGCTTATGTATAAACATCCTTGTTTGTATGCCAGTTAAGACATTTATGCACAGTACATCTATTCTTCAAGCATAGGTGTATGCAAATTGAAATAAAGCTGGGGGGTGGAAATGACAAATGGAGCTTACATCTCAGACAGAGAGACTTGGGAGCAGCCCAACTCCCTGGTGAGAGAGACAGTGTGGTACAGCAGGCGCCTCCGGTCCCCCTGTCTATGCCCTGGGTTTCCCACAAAAGAAAATTGCTGCAGGTCCCATCCAGCCTGCATGTCCCAGCAAGTCCCTAGTTAGGATGTTTGGAGTGGTAGGACTCCAGGGCACAGCATCACATAGGCCCACAGGTCACGTTATAATGAGCTGAAGATGATCAGAGAGATGTAATGGACAACTCCAATTCCTGAAAACAGCTTGAGAGTGGTTTTGGTGTGCATTAGAAATACAAAAGATAAGCATAAAAGTAAAAACCTTTCAGAAGTATGCGCCATCCCCCTCAGTGATGAAAATGTTGTAAAACATGTTTTCCTATCATAAGGGTCTGCTTTTCAGTAGTTTTTTCTTCTTCTTTTTTTTCCTTCTCACATCAGAGAATGGCCTCAGAAACCTCATTTAAAAATATCAATATTGAGATGCTTCTGTGCAACATTTTAGTTTAAATAGGCTAGCATATATTGACTAAACTCCATTTGGGTGAAAGTGTTTCATCTGTAAAAGTAAGCTTCTTTCAAAACTGATTTTCAACTAAAATCATTAAAATGATCATTCTTCAATCTCTTGTGGGTCTTTTTTTCTTCTGTCTTTGCATAGTTTGAAGTATCTGTTTTAGTTGGTTTGTTTTCTCAGACACCTGATTTCTTTTAATAAATGTATCCATGAAGATGTTACATTAAAAAAAAAAAAAAAAAAAAAAAATCTTACATTAGAGCAGTGACTATATTGGAGAGGGGCATTAAAGATAAACTTTGATAATTGCTGCACTTCTGAAACACTAGCAGCAAATAAAAAATTGAACATTTTCTACTGGAAAAATATTTATATTCATTCTGCACTTGATGCATTCTTCTATGTCTTTATCTTCAGTCTTGACTACAGCATATTATTTTTTCCTAACTCACTTCCTTGGTAACCTGTGATGTTGAAACTGGAGCTCCATAGTTCCTGTCTTAAAACCTTCCAGGGGTCTAACAGCCAGACAAGGTTTTTAAGAAGCAGAGGCAAAAGCAGTAGCGCAGGACCCACTCAGGGGAGACCATTCCAGACCACAGACTCACCTCATGCCTTCAGTTAAGAGCAGTGCTGCCGAGTGGCACCTACTCACAAACTGATGCTCATTAGTTCTTAAAGTCAAAAATGCCACATCTGTCTGAAATCACACATCTCTTTGGAGTGGAGCAAGAGCATTTTCAGAGAGAAGCAAGACTGTCAGCAGGTGGGACCATCATCTCCTGTGGCTCACTGAAATGATGTCTGCTTACTTTCATAGTACATCCAAACCTGCGGGCTCAACATGCCAGAGCCCAGAGCACCAGTTCAGGGCAAATGTTTAATGTAGATATTGCCATAGCATGTCTTTTCTCTCTGCAGTAGTAGTGATTCCAAGCTTCCACCCACAGCCTGCTTTAATGACAGTATTGTGGAGGACAGTGACGCCCACAGTTTGGTACTAAGTCTGTTGTCAGCTCTCAAAGTTTCTCACAGAGTTTAGCTCATCTATTTAGGGCTGATGAGATCATGCTGTTTAATAGACTAGAGACTACATACAGATGATTTACCAGCACTTTGGGCAACCACAGTTTCAAAATCATTGTGTGAAGCTAATCCTGGTGATTCTGGCAGGTAAGATCAGTCACTGGAATTGCTCCTATCTAAGAGGTACAAAAAGCCTTGACTAAAGTAGATTTACTTCTATAATGCTGTTATTACTTCACTGATACCTGCCTTAATGTATGGGAATAAGAGAACAAACGCGACGTGATTGCTACAGATCTCAGCTTTGACATCAGCACTTTGAGAAACCTACACTTTCTTCTTGTTTGGTACCCACTTTGAATTTATCTAAAGCTGCCTCTTTCCACCCAGCCTATGCTGTGTCTTGTCTGTGAATGGAGCTGTGAATTCCTCACAAGAAGGGATCTTTCCCTTCTGGATGAGTCAGTATTGGTGGCATCGTATAAATAAAAAGCTATATGAGCAAAGTGGTATAGGTGATTTCTCACAGCTCACAGAGGGTGGTCGCTCATGCTAGGTATTGAGGGGAGGGGATCTGACTAGACATATATTCTGTCTTGTCAGCTGTAAGTGAGCCTCCTTCATTTTTCTGCAGGAAGATCAGGGGCAGGTACCTGTGCTCCAGTGGGTTTCCTTACAGAGACATCAGGGCTGGGTGTTTTTAAAGCTGCACAGCTGCTGTATTTGCCTAATGTTGTGTGGTACAGATCTCAGCTACGGCTTGGATTTGTGGCTGGGCTTGGAGCCCACAAAGTGAAGGATTCAAAGTTTGGCCTGGATCTGTCTGTGTATTTATACAATGACAGAAAAAGCAAATTCCTTACAAGCAAATATGAGTCAAAACAAAAACACTGTGAAGGTCAGCTGAGCACATCAGTAAGATGATGTTATCCCAGCCACACGTTCAACTTTGGATCTGCCAGACTGGCCAGAAGAACTCTCGGCAAAAAGTCATGAGAAGATGCCAGCTGGGAAACCACCCACTGACACCCCAGCTGGCTTCTCAAAACAACTGGAACCTCAGTGTTTGACACTCTGCTCCAAGCACAGCTGCAGGACATAGCCCTGCCACAGAACAACACCAAGGGCTTCTCACTGAGTTTTTCAAGAGAAATACTGTGTATAGGCAACATTGTCATAAATCCTAATTTTTTAAGGATTTCCTTTTTTTTTTTTATGAGAGAAACAACAGTGTATTTAAGGCAAAACTTTTTTTTTTTTTCCTTCAACCTAACATGGCATTAATCCAGCAATTCAAACTCTGTTTTAGTTTTTTGGGTTTTTATCCTAAATATATTGGTTAGTGTCTTGGTTTCAGCCAAGATACTATAAACAAGTCACAGACACAAATGCAATCCAGAGTTAATTAAGGTAGATCAAAGCTTATGTGCAGTCCTCAACTCCTAGTGCTGAGGATAAAAGCACCGAGGTCTTTGTTTAGGATGTACAGTCCTTGGAAATATATATACCCTCCCTTATTGGTTTGAATTTAATTTAATTTCATTATAACCTCATGTGTATAAATGCCCTTCTGTTACGTAATAACACTCTTTGCAACTCTTCTTGGAAAAGTTTTGAAACTATCTGGAGGCATTCACCATAAATGTGTATTTCATTTTTAGATATGCAGTAATGTGTTTGTGATAGACATTTTGAAAAGTTACATTTCACTGTGAGTTCCTTTGTTGTAGGAAGGCTCCAGCTTTGACCAGTCCTATTGAGTTAGATACCATATTTAGGGAGATACAGTCGATACCTGGAAAACTGTGGCTGACGGAACTGGGGTTGTTTTGTCTGAAGGAAAGGAGGCTCAGGAGAGCCTGGAAGGAGGTTGTAGAGATGTTGGTGCCAGTCTTTTCTCACAAACAACAAGCAATAGGACAAGAGGAAATGACCTCAAGTTGCTCCAGAGGAGGTTTAGGTTGGTATTAGGAAAAACTTCTTCACTGAAAGGGTTGTCAAGCACTGGCACAGGCTGCCCAGGGAAGTGGTAGAATCACCATCCCTGGACATGTTTAAAAGTTGCATAGATATGTTGTTTAGGGATACAGTTTAGCAGTGGATTTGGGAGAGTTAGGTTGATGGTAGGACTTGATGATCTTAAAGTCTTTTCCAACTAAAACAATTCTATGATTCCATGATTCTATAATTCCAAGCTAAATGAACAAGACAGGCAGGAATTCCTGTCCACATTCTACAGACAGACATCAGAGACATCATGTCTAAATCTAGAATTAACATCTAAAATCTGGCAGAAGGGCTGTATGTCTGAGCTCCCTGTCCACTCACCCATTCTGGGGAAAAGCCTGCATTTGCACCAGCCACCTACACTTGAATTGAAGAGAAACGAACCCACCAGGTGGAGGAGAATTTAGCAAACATCATCTAGATATCTATTGCAAATAAATTGTAATTTGCATACTACATATCTGCTATTCAGTTTAGAAAACGCCAAAGAAATTAAAATCTGGACTTTTAATAATAGCTTTGTTTGTTTAATGTCATACAGACTAAGTAAGGTGGCCAGTTTTGTCCCCAGACTTGGTTGCCTTTAATAGATATAGACTCTTACTGCAGATGGTATGGCACTTCACAGTTCCAGGTAACAATTTCAAGTTGTTTTTCTTCCTTGCACTTGCAGGAATCATCACCCAGGGGTGTTACCCTCTGCATTACTGCCTAATGTGTTCTAAAGCATGCTCACCTTCATGACCTTCAAACTGTTCTGCGTCTAGAACATGTTTATTCCTGAAGAGCTATATACAGAGTACTTGTACCCAGGATCTGGCATTGAAAGGCCCTGTGACCTACCCTTTGAGAGGACAAGCTCTTATGTGCAATACCCCACAAAAGAGATTTTGTGTGTTATGTACAGCTCTGGACCAGATGTTTTACCTTGCTCGTAACCACCTTCCAGTTCTGTTTATGAGCCTACTTGTTTTAGGACAACTACTTACTAAATTGCTGTAATACAAAATTAATAATATTGGCTGAATATGGTCCTCTCATAGAAATGGGAGATTCTAGGTCTTCATGAATGTATCAAGAAACCTCTTCAAACTCAAAAAAATTATTCCATTATTCTTTTATGCCAATATGCTAAATTATGCAGCCAGCTATTTTTTTATTCTTTTACTTCAGCTTCTCTTTGTGCATGAATTTTGCCAGTCTGGCAGTCTTCGGGACAAAGCTTTCTCCTTGTACTATAGCATTAGTAGCTCTTCACAGAACCTTCCTTACATGCAGAGGTAACTACCTACTCTTTTCCTGCTGTTGATAATTTGCAATATGTGTTTGAGGCCTTGATGAACGTCACCGGACTTATTTCAATGGGCCACTGAAGGCCATCTCTAGACCAAAAATGAGTTTCCATTTGAAAATGGAATATGGTTTTGCACTGGGAGCTCAGAAACAGAAGGATTTTCATCTCTATTGTTCTGAGCTGTTCACTGGTCTTAATTAGTTTTACTGTCAGGAAGAAAAAAGATTATAGCAAAGTATAAAGCAAAATGTCAACATTTACTGCCTGCCTGGTTTTGTTATTGTAATGGGAGTTGATCAAACTGGTAATGAGTAGAAGTCTTCTCCTCACAGTTATTAGAGAGCCAAAACTCTTGATGAAATTTGTGTTCTGCCTAGAAAAGCACTCTGGTCTACATGGCTATGATTTTGTGCTCCTCTGTAGAAGTGAAACTTTTCCTTAACTGTTGAAGCAACAGAAGTATTTTCCTTTTCCATGAGAAAAAAGACGAGATTTTAAAAAAAGAATGCCATCAGTTTGTTGACAGCATTTCTTAAATGGATAAGAAATTGTAAACATTTCCTTTAGGCTATATTTAAGAAAATAAAACAACTCCTTGGGCTTGGATTAGTCTGCAATTAAGAAGAAGGATTGTATTATTATCTCCTGTAGCTAAATTAAAAATCATTAGTGGAGACATGACACAGTGAAATGTCATGTCAAGTCTCAGGTTTGAAATAGGAGAAAATGTAATTTTTTTCATCATATTTTACCATCTAGATTTTTCAAGGAAGGCAGTTTCTGCTGCCTTTAAAATTAACTTCTTGCTCTGTGTTTCCTTCAGAATGCCTTACTATCTATTAGACCTCTCTTCACTGTAATGTATGAGGACAGTTCTATATACATTTGAATTCTTCTGGTGTTTTAATTGGATGTGTCTCCAGTGTGGTACTGTAAGTATCTCATTTAGCATCAGTGGTTTAACACCCTTTGGAGCAAAGTGAACCAATGACTTAATTAACTTCCACTTGGGCAGTTATCTGCTCTGGGAACCTGCAGGAAGTATTATTCTATTTGAGGGTGACAAATGAACGTACATGAGTTACCACACGCCACCCAGTGGGAGATCTGACAGGAAACATAATTTATTTCATTAGTGGTGCCAAAATGGGCTTTCAAGCTGAAAACCTAAATATGTAGCAGTGTCTTAGGAGAAGAGGAAACAGCATGGGCTTTGTCTGAAATAACTGATTGTGTACAGTTCATAACATATATTTCCATGGGAAAGTTTAAGTTTGGTGTCACTCTTCATCCATCATATTGTAGTTTGTTAGGTGTTAGACTAAGTGCTGTATGAAATAAACAGTCATAAATACTTTTGGATTTGGTAATATTTATCAATTACACTATGAAAAATAGATTTAAAAGAAAATAATTAGCCTTGAGTCAGAATTAACTTTGGTGGTTTAGAACATATGTATAGTTGTTCTGAGTATTGCAGGTATCGAAACATGGCTACAGTCTCAAAGACCCTCGGTTTTCTTCAGATTTATTATAATTTATAGAGTAAAAGTTAGTGGTGGCCTCTAATTACCCACAGAACCAAAGTTTCCTGAGTGAAAACTTGAGATCAAAGGGCATGAATAATAGCCTTAAAGGCATCTCCCCTTACACAGGCTACTCTTAGACCCTCTGCTGTCCTTTGGTATAAATTAAGCACCTTAGGATGAATAAAACATGAAGCACAGAAGGTTTAGATTTCACAGAAGATGAATGGTTGGATTATTGATGGGAAAAGGAGCATGGGAAAGTATAAACCATGTAGATCTAAAAATTTTAAACTCTGTAAACAACCACTTTTGCTTTAGTAATTTTTTTAAAATTTCTTTTTCATTATTTTGTCCAAATCCTTTCTGTTGATAAGGCAGCTGGGTTGTTCTGTGTCACTGAGCTGCACCTTTAAGCAAGCTCAGAAGCCTTTTACAGTTCATTCACTTGATTTCAGTGGGCATACAACCAGGCCATAAAACCACAAGAGCAATCACTGGTTGTTAAAAACCATACAAGCACTTACATTCAATTATAATGAAAAAGGTGCATACCTCTTGTGTCTCATGAAATTCAGACTTGAAGGCTGTTTGCTTCCTTATATATATAGCATGAATTGAGTTCCTTCCTGATATAAAGTTCATTGCCTTTCACTAGTGTTACACGTACCGAATTTAATTAATTTCATATCCTGTCACAGTATAGAAGTACACAACCATAGGAATTAGGCAAGTAGGATAAAAACCCTTTCTACTGTAGATGTTTGTTCACAGAAAGAGATTTTGCAGGATGAACAGTTGCATGAGGTAAAAGCTGTTTATTTGTTTTGAACAAGTTCCATATTTGTTTTCTATGAAGCTTTCTTTGAATAAGAAAGAAAGAGAGAAAGAGAGAAAGAGAGAGAGAGAGAAAGAGAGAAAGAGAGAGAGAAAGAGAGAAAGAGAGAAAGAGAGAAAGAGAGAAAGAGAGAAAGAAAGAAAAGAAAGAAAGAAAGAAAGAAAGAAAGAAAGAAAGAAAGAAAGAAAGAAAGAAAGAAAGAAAGAA
>WUAM01000431.1:16794806-16811972 GCA_024336885.1 Actenoides hombroni
AGAAAGAAAGAAAAAAAGAAAGAAAGAAAGAAAGAAAGAAAGAAAGAAAGAAAGAAAGAAAGAAAGAAAGAAAGAAAAAGAAAAGACAAATTAGTTACTGTTCTCAGAAACAATACAATGAAAGTCCACGAGCTGTGAAAATGCCTGACTCTTTATCTTGGTCATATTTTGCTAGGAATCAAAGCCTTCATTTTTCAAAATTTGGACATTTGAAAAAGTATTGGGTTTGAGTTTACCTGTACTAAAAGCAATCACACCAGTCTCTTTCTACTGGCAGTCAAACTCCCAAATCAGCTTCCCTTTCAAATCAGAGAGATGTGTTATTATAACATCTCATTATAGATCATAGGATTCTATGGCCCAGCTATCAGGTCAGTCATACAAAGATAGGAAAAGGGGCTTAGATACTCCTTCTGCTTGATTAATATTAGGGCTTTCAATGAAGGTCATCTGCTTTCCAGGAAGTTGAGTCAGGCTTTGTCTCTCCTCTTAAAGCTGTTCCACTTTTTAGAATACAATTAAAAATTCATTGGACTAGGAACAGGAACCCAGGTGTCTCACATCCCTTGGGACTGGTCTAACCACTGTCTTACAGAGTCATTTTCACGCTCTCTCTCTGGCTCAATAAATATTAAAGTATTTTATGCAAAGTGAAAGACCTTCTCTATGAGAAATGGAGAAAAAATGCATTCAAAGAATACTGTAGAAAGTGATGATTACAGCAGCCTCAGGGGAGGTGAAATTCCTGCCTTTAATCCTTGCTCTGGATCAGGAAAAAAGAGTTTTGAATCTCTCCCTCCTCATGTGGGATTGTGCTTATTTTTGGAAACCAGGGAAAAAAAAAAAGTGCACTGAAAAGCATTCATGCTATCTTTCTGGATACATTTCATTACTCTAAGTGCAGAAAGAATGTAATTTATAAAACTGTAATGGCAAGGTTGGGCCTGTGATTTTTTTTTGTTGGGGGTGTGTTGGAACTTGGCATAAAATTTTTGTTTAGTTCAGTTTATGCAAGAGATCTTAGAGAGACCTAAACAGCATTTTTTTCATATTTAACTTTAAAAACAAAACAAAGCAAAAAAAACCCAACAAAACACACCAACCAACAACAACAAAACCAAACAAACCAAACAAACCAACAAAAAAACCCAAAACAAAAAACCCCAAGCAACTAAAGAAATACATCAAAAACATTTCCAATTCTTTCTAAGCATTTGTAATTTTTTTTTCCAGGCCATTTATTTGAAGAAAGAGCTATTGAGTCAAAGTTCTTTTTACTAGTTTATAACAAAAAAATCAAAACCTGTTGTGTTGGGTTTTTTCCCCATGTAGCGCAACAGGAAAAAGTATCACTTTTTAAGCAATTTTAATCTTATCTCTGAATAGGTGTAGTTATGCTTAAATTGTCAGGTTTCAGGAAAACTTTGAGCTCCCAAAGCTGATACAAAGACTTCTGAGTAGGTGACAGTCCTTCTGTTGACTTAAGCTGTCTATAGAGGGGACACTATCAGAGTTAAAACCTACTGACTAAGAATCTGTGTCTGTCTAATCTAGTATATTAAGACAGAGGTTTACAGGAAGGAGAGATACCTCCAAGTTATCTCAATATTACAGAAATTTAATTAATTATCCTTTTGAAGTAAGGTTATTTTTATTTATTGTGTGGGTTGGTTTTTTTCCTGCTACATTATGGACATAAAATATTGATGTTAAGGACACTGTAGAGGCTAATGAATTCCAATCAATACAGGCACAATGAGCCAGACAATATGCATACTCAGAAACCCTCAGCAGTCAAACAGTTCTAGCAAACAAAGTCATTTTATAATATATCACCACACTCTTTGCATTACACTGTGGAATAAAAAGGGTAGTTATTTTGGCAATCATGAAAAAATAAATCTCCAGGAACAAATATTCTCACAACAGTTTCCTGACAATAAGACCATTTCAAAAGAAATGGGAGCTCACAGGTCATTCTTATTAAGTGCCTGACTGATTTATTTCAACACAACCCTCACTTCTGCTGGAGCTGGGAGAATTGAGGTGCATTTTTCCTACAGAACACTTGCTAATACTGTGCTGGGCTGCTGGATGGAGAGTGTGAGCGCTGCTACCCCATCGCATTAGTCGCAGTACATTTTCACGAACACAGACAAACTGCTCTGGGAGGAAGAATTCTCCAGCTCGAATGCAGTCCCTCTCTGTCTCTCCCTGACCTCCAGAGTCTGCCAAGTACCCCGTTAGGAACAGTTAGGTGGTCACTGTGCTTGGCCTTGCAAGCTGGATAAACTGTTCATCCTATCCACTGCCCTTTCCTGTAATATTTATTTAAGGAACAGTCCAAATCTGGCTCTGGAAGCTGTCATTTTTTTATCTGCCTTAAAACATTTGTGATGTCTTGCAAAGCCAGACTGTACTGAATTTTAAAAACATAACATGGGATACAATTCCTCATCCATATAATAAACTACACCTTATGGGACTCCAGCTTCACTTTTAATTACATCATTATCCTAATTATCTTATTAACATCTCTGGTGTAGGCAGTCCTTTATGGAAGAATAAAGTAAAGGCTGTTTTCTTTGCCCCTGTGGCAGACTCCTGATCAAATGTTCAGAAACTATTACACTAATCATAACCATTTCACTATTATCTTCTTATTTCCCCATCTGTTTGCTCATATCTACTTGTCTCCTGCCACATCCTCAGACTGCAAGCTCTCTGAGGCAGGGTGTCTTGCAGAGGTTTGTACAGTGTTTGTTCCTAATTGGGATGCAAGAGTGATTGAACAGTTATAATGATAGATTTGTTTTCAAGATTATCAATAACATAATTGCATTATATTAAGTTGTAACATTTTTGCCAATGCACTTTCTTACCTTTTAATCTTAGAACACAGTGCAGCATTTCCAATACAATTGGGACCAGCAGTTCATATATTAATTACACAGATTAATAGATAGCAACTGAAGCATTTTGAGTGTAATAAATGCAAATGTTTCTTCCTTCAGTGACAGACATTCATGAGCTCAACACTTTGCAGTGAGACATAAAACACTGAAAAGAGAATTTGATTATGTGTTGTCATCCCAGTTCATACTTCTCATTTCTCACAATTAGTTCAGATCCTTCATCTATTCATGTCATCCATGCAGTCCTTCTACAACCATTGTTTATCTCCTTCTTCATTTATTCCTGCTTTGCAAATGCAAGATTTTTATAATACTGCTGAGGAGGAAATTATAGATTAGACTAGCCAGTAACAGGTTTTGGTTGGTTTTTTTTGGGTTTTTTTTTTTGGGTTTTTTTTTTTGTTTGTTTTTTGGTCTTTCATTTTATTTAAAGCAAGAAGAAATATGAATTGAAATCCATGCTCATCAAAGAGAGCACTGGTTTGAGAACACTGGATGTTGGTTTCAGTAGTAAAGGAGTACAAGCTGAAAATATGATACAGCTGTGCTGATCTCTTTATGATTATTTTGAAAAGCTGGCTATCTGTCTCATCTGACAGTCTGTGAACATGTCAAATAATTTAACATTCATGCTGCTCCTGTTTTGGCATAATACATATGAATCATGTGGTCACCACTTTCCAAATTGGTAGTAGATTAGAAAAGAGTTAATGACTAAAGTTTTGGTCATGGTTTGTTCCATTGTTCTGTAATAAAAACCACTGTAAAATGAAATATCAAGGCATAAAGGACATTTTGTGTCATGACTCCTAAGTCATGGAGGACTTATTTTTTAGTACGTCTTAAGGAGTTGATTTTTAACTTCGCAAGTTTCCTGAAGAGTCAATCAACTCAGTATCCCTGAATGCCAGGCATGGTCCAAGTATTCATAGATTCTTCTTTGACTCCAGAGTCTTCTATGCCACTGCATATTCATATATTTACTATCACTTATCATGAATCACAAGAAAATATGCTAAGTCATATTTCATCTATGCTTCAAAAGGCTATTGAAGGTTTACAATTTGATTTTCTTAAGTCACAATATATCCGCTCATTATTTGCTTGTTTTTTATAGCATAACTGAAATATGTGAGAAGGGCACCCTGCATTATGTTAGGTGGTGAAAGGATGTTTTTAATCTTGAACATTATCCCAGTAAAGATTGTATGGCCTCAGATCATTTCTAGGTATGGGTTTTCATTACATTTACACCATTTTTGTTAAGCAAATTTGAGTGTGAAAATCCCCCTGGGGAGTAGCACTCTTGATCCTAAGTCTACCTGGACACTGTGCTTATCTGCATGTAATTTCAGAGCAAAGCTGATAACCTAATTAGATGACATGCTGGGTTATTCTCAACACAGCAGTTAGCAATATCACTTGCACCAATTCTCCCTCCATGATTCATCATTATGTCTGAGCACGTGTGTGACCCCAATAGCTGACTTGAGAGGAGCTTCTCTGTATCAGCATCACCAATTAGCTCTATTAGACAATCATGAGTTTCTGCTTATCTGAATTTTAGCTTTTGTTCTTTTATATGTCTGAGCCAGTACAAGCTAAAAGCAGGGGTTTCAGTGGAGGCAGAGCTAAAGTTAGACTTAATGTCAAGTAAACTGGGAGTTTGCAGGTCAGGAAAAGCATAAAGAGGCAATGAATAATAATCCAGCTATGGCAGACATGGCCTGTACATTTGTGCCTTGCAAACAGATATGTTATATGCATCATGAGTTGTACGGCCCTTTAGCTTGTAAGCTGTATATATGATCACGTTTATAAACCGAGGAAAAAAGAGGTTGCTTCTATATGCATTAACACAACATCAAACTTCTTTCCTTATCTGACCTACTAAGAAACAGCCACAGTCCTGGTTCTTGACTGAGTGGAGAATGAGGAAGGAGGATACAGTGTCACCAGACATACTAGACCTCATGGAATAAGCACCCTACAGTTCACACTAAAGCTAACAAGATTGTGAGGCAACTTGCACCATTCTTCTCACGACCATTGTGGGAATTCAAGCAAATGTTTTCTCATCACTACCCAAATAATAGTCTGCTTATTTTATCAAACAAGGTTTCTAGCTTACTTGCTGTTGGTACAGAACACATGCATACACCTGCCATACATTTGGCATCAAAGGCTTTGTAGAGCTTATGTTCCAAAGCAAACATGAAACTGATAGCAAAACACAGCAATCAAAAGCAGACAGTTCTTCAACTTGATGTAATGTAAGAAACATGAATTTGTAACAAATGTGCTGATTTTATTTTTGTCTTCTAGTGCTATACAAGAATATTTTTTTGATGATAATTTGTGCAAAAAAGAAGTCTGTCAAAACTTCTGTAGCTAGAACAACAGAAGTTGGATGACATTTTTGTCTTGTGGTGTTGCTTATTTGTTTCTTTTTGTCACTGGTGGCAACTGGAAACGCTCACATTACCCAAAGTGATGGGAAAAGTTGTTGTCATCACAGCAGTACCCACTGTTCACCTTCCCAAAGGAAAACACTCTCCTTATTCATCTGTGAAGATTCATACACCTACAGCCTTGATTTGAGATTTGCAAAGTGAATTCCTTAGGATTAGTAGTAGTGCTAGGGATTGCACAGAAGGCTGGAAATCCTTGACTCAGACTTATCCACCTAATACCTGATCTGTTTTACTCACCTAATCTACCTCTCTCTAGCTGGCATTTCCCTGTCATAACCAGGATAAAGCAAGCTCCTAGGAGGAAGCACAGTCATACAGTCGACATCAGAAAGATTTGAACATGAATTGTAGAAGCCTAGAATTTAAGGGGTCACCTTAGTTTCCCACTGTAGCAAAAACTATGACTGACAGGAAGGTTAATAAAAGAAGGTAATAATTTACAGCTTAGACATCAAGCAATTCTTTGAAGTTGTCTTTACGTAGAGAATTTTTTAATTCATTACTTAAGTCTGTTAACCTTTCCCTTCCAAAATATCATATTAATGTGAAAATAGCAAAGAAAGAATCACAATGAAGTTTTTATGACTGTAAAATTAATCTCCATGGAAAGACAGAATTTCCAGCTGAAATAGGTAAGAAATAAAAGTATAAAAGTACTGAAGTGATAAAAGACCATTGCCAGGGCAGGAGGTCTTGGAGTATGTACTCTACACAAACATCACTCAGTGAGTGTAGTAGGTTTTTTTGTCTCTGGATAATAATCAGATGACTAAGGTGTTATCCTATAGATGAAATGCATTTATTTTCTTCTTCAGTATATTACTTGGTAAATCATTATCATGTGTGGATACACGTGCATCATGTATCATGTATGATACACATACACACACATTGAATGGTAACCAGATCAACTGCAATACACTTCTGAAACTGTGGTTATACAGTAGAGAAATGGTGAAAATTTGTTATTAATGATCTAAAGAAGCAAAGATGTATCATCAGCATTTTTTCATAACAGAATGAAAGCTCCAGCTATGTGAACTGCAGAAACTACTACTACCTGAATAATTGCTTTTGCTGTGTTTATAACACAGCTGATCTTATGATGAAGGACATTACATACTAGCATATTTTATACTCTTGGACTAAACCCCATTTTTTCAGAGGATAAGACATAGCCTGGCATGAAAGACTGAATGAAAGGACTGTAAGTAATATATTAATCAACTGTGACCATCTGGGGGAAGAAGTTTCTTTATAAAGTTAATGGCTCAAAGACTGATTCTCAGGAATATCAAAGGCAAGAGTCCACCCAATCTACACAACCTGTGAGTGGCAATACCCATCAGTGGGATTCAAAGAAGCAGAAGATGATTCATTCTGCACCAAGCAGTTTATCCTGGTGATGTTAATGCTACAAGGGAAACAAGTTATAGAAGGAACTGGAAAGGCAAGTCAGAGTAGCATTTTTCAAAGCAGCAGCAGCACAAAATATTTCTAATGTTAAAAAAGGTATGGAAAATTATTTAGATAATTCCTACAAAATTGCTCTAAGTCCAGATATTTGAGTAAACTGTGCATCAGCTAACTCCTGGGTTTTCTAAATGAGCAGTACTGTTTATACGAGACACCAGATAAATTTAGCACTAGTTCAACAGACATGTGAAAAGGCTTAATAAAAATATAGAAACCCATGTCTCCTTTTCACAGCCAAGCATCAAAAAAAATTGAGAATCACCATTAGCATAATACAGAATTTCAAATATTTATAACCTCTATTTTGCTTATATTTTATTCATTATTTGTAAATTCTCTGAAGTGACCAGCAGCCTCTGACATGCTGTCTCAGAAATCTTCATGCATTCCCATTGGGACCATCAGTCCCATTTATTTTTGGTTATGCCATGACTACAGATTTCGCTGTGTCAATTTGCTGCAACTCTTACCCCAGTGACACTTCCTTAGGTGAAGTGACCTTTTCAAATGTCTCTCCACGATTCGTAAAGATACTATCCTTTCTTTTAAGTATGTGTCAATTTGGAATGACAGTTTCATCCAAAGTATGCCACTGGTGACCAGCTATTCTCATAACATATTCTCACTTCATTTTCATAACATGGTGGCACCAGGTTAAATTAAGTTGGTCTTATTTCCTAACTGTCTCTTTACTTGTAATGTTGGGTCTGACATCCTATTAATATTTTTTAATCTCTTGTGCAACAAATTCACCTCATGTCAGATCCATTGGTAGCAGTCCACAAGTCAGTCATGCTTAGCATCATTAAGAGCATGACTCCACAGGTTTTTAATTAGTTGGTTGGTTTGGGACTTCGTTTTGTTCTGTTTTTTCCTAATTTCAGCACCACCTTCTTACTTACCTATAACATAAGGGATAATATCAATTAATGTTTGCATTCTAAACCTTTACTAAAATGGCTTAAAATAATACTAGCTAATCTGTGGCAGAATTTACTATGTAATAAGTTTCTATTAGATGTAGACCTGGCTTAGCAAATAAAGATTTAGTACATATGGCTACAGGTTTATTTGCAGTGTTTTCTGCTGAAGTCACCTCTAGTGAGTCAGCATTATATTCTAATACAAGTATATTTTTCCTTGATAATATAAACAATATCATTTATGTCTGCTTTCCTTCAAGGTGCTGATTCACTGTTATTATTAATATGATTATCACTTTTCCATTTAGTCTTGGATCATGCGGTAGTCCCTGCCAATGTTCTTTACTTCACTGTTCACTTTGGGTTGTTATAAAATATATTTGCCCTTCCTCTAAGGTGTTTTTGGACCATAAAATAACTTCTACATATCCCTTTGAATATATACTTTTGTAACACCTTAACAATTGCCAGGTTGTTTCCTTTAAATAAAACCCCGTCTAGGACTGAATAGTCTCTCTTGAAAAGCTTTTGGAAAATTCTGATCCTACCATCCTGTGCTCGTAACTTTGATGATTTTCCATGCCACTATCTCAGATGTAGCTCTGGCAATCTCAGTCCACATCTAATCCGAGATGTGATGAGTTTGTTCCTGTGTTGACAACTCCATAACCTAGTAAGAGACATTGTTCCACTGCATATTTGCCCAGACAGTGTTACTGTAGTTATTAAGTCTTTCCCACTTTTTTATCACTTTCTAAGTGTAGTTTTGTGTAATAATCATTTCCAGGTTCTCAAACACTGAAATGGTTTTGCCCCATCCCCTTCTGATAGCAGTAAATAACGTCTGACCAACTTCATTTTAAAAGGGCATAAAACGAGTCAAAAAGAACGATGTGAAGCTTCTTATTTCCATTGCCTAAGTCAATGCCTCCTTTTGAGCAGAGTGAAACTCATTTTTGGTTAGTGGTTAGTGTGGTTAGTGTGATACATGAATGCTGATCATTTTCAGTCACACTACTGTAAGTAGAATTTTGGATGAAAGTAGAGACTTTTTTAGAACTTTCATAGGAAAAAAAAATAGATTTCTGCTTTTTGGCGATGTATTACTGGGTCTTTTAATAAAGACATCAGAACGTCTTTAAGCCATTAGATTTTTTTTGCACAGTTGAACTTAGGCAGCAAGTTTTATCACAAATGTCCCTGTATGATTCAGCATTAGGAGGAACTTGGGAAACTTTTTGTTGCATCATGTATTTTAGTGATTACTTCAGCTTTATTATAATCTGCACATATACCTAGTTGTGTTAATGTTTCCATAATATGTTATGTCTATTATACAGAACCTGCATTATGGTTATTCAGATTTGGGCCACAATCTCTGTTTCTTTTCAAAATTCCAATAGTTCAGAGCTGTTGGTCATGGCTGTCTGTAATGTTTTATTGTGGTTTTCTAAAGCAAAATATTTCTTGGACGGGCCTGTAATGTAGAGGGACAACTTGTGTTATATAAACCAATTACATACAGCCTAAAGAAATATATCCTTTAGTCCCTGGCCCCTTTGTATGTTTTCTCTTTTCCTGGATAAACTGGAAAAAGGCTATAAGCCAGAAGGATTTCTCAGGTGATACACTGTTTCAGGTCTCTACCTTCCTCAAGAATCTCTTAGGTAATTCTTTCTGTCATGTCATTTAATGCGTGTATAATCAATGTAATTATTATTTTAGAAGGGTTCTGTAAATCCATTTTTCTCAGAAAGGCCAGTTTTAATGAGGGTGCACTGTGCTTTGGTTCTGCACTTACGTAATAAATCTGATATTCCTGGGACAAGCATACAGGATATCTGGAGAATGTGTGTAGTTCACTGAGGCTTCTCATTGCCCATCTTTTAGCTGCTGGTGCTACACCAGCTCAATGGTGGCAGGCATATATACTCAGATGTACCCAAGCAGACAGCAGGGAAAGAGGCAGAGAGTGCCATGAACGTCACCTTTTTGAAAAATGTACTTTGCTTGGTGTTATTTTTACAAGGGTGCCAGGGGAGTCACTCTCTTCCCATGCAAATTTGATTTTTACTACTCTTAGACAATGTTGGGAGGAAAAATTTAGTCAACACTTAGGCAATCAAAATATGTCAACTCAGATATCACTGACGATTATTCTGCAAAAGTTATAAATGTTATTTTTCTTCTATGTTTATACTGAAAAATCCTCCCTCACCTATAAAAGTTCTGTGCTCTTGCTCAGATATATTTGTTCAAATGACTTGTGACTCTCACTGTGTAGGGTGGCAACAGTTTATGTGAAGCCAAGAACTACTCCTTCCTAAGTTTACCTACTTATTCAGCTACTGTCTACAACTGTAGCTGTACTAGGTCATAGCTATTCCAAATCTCTTTGGCTCAAGTACTACCCGTGGTTCCTTTATGCTCACAGGATTTTAGGTATACATAAATGCACCACACAGATTATTTATGGCATCCTCAGAAACTCCATCCTGGCTTGGGAGGTGACCTCTACCTCTACGATCAAAAGTTAGAAGTGAATGGATGCTTTTTTGTGTGTGTGTTGATGGCACTATTTATCACTGCTTTAATAATTTTTCTGATTTTTTTCAGTCTTCTTTTCAGGTATCTCAGTTTCTTACTAAGGTGACTGCTCTTTCATGTGACAGGTGCATTATTTATCCTGAGTGTATATAGGATCAACCTTCTAATCCTGCTGGTTTTTATGTCCATATCCCAGAGCCATCTCCACATGCAAATGGACAGAGTATCCATTTGTTTTTAAAAGTAAAACTGTAAGACAGCTTTACTCAAGCAATCAGATTACCAAGATATATGCTACTAATGAGTATTATTTGTTGCATTAAGGTGATACATAGAAATGACACCTTATGATAGTATTCCATTTTACCTCATATCCACAGAATCAGCAAATGGTTCACACAGTTTTTGGTCTGCATCTAAAAAGATGTCACAGAGAGAATATATCATATACATATATTTTAAACACAGATGACTAAAGGTTGAAATTAATCCAAAATTCTGTAACCCCTTTCTGACAAAAATAGTTCTTAAATTTCTAATATTACTGAAAAAAAATTCTTTATTGTGAAACTCAGTTCAGGTTCCAAAGGGTGTAGGTAGAAGGCAGAAATATTTCTTCATTGTTGATATTTTTAACTATCTGACTTGCTAGCCCTGGAGGCTGTTCACCCATGGTCAGTAGAAATACAGAGCAGAAATATGAGCTGTGGAAACATAGTAGAAACAGAGAAACTACATACAATTTTTGTTTCTCCTGAAGTGACTCATTATGTTCCAGAGACATTGGAGAAGTATCTTTACTTCTGAAAATTAGGTGAAATGGTGTGTGTGAAATGTTCTTCATATAAACAAATCCAGTGAAGCTAAGCTAGCTTCTGAAATGGAATTTATTACTCAAGGAAGAATGACATCCTTTTAAATACATAGAAAGAGCAGCATAGATATGTCAGTGTATACAGCAAATCTTGTCCCTTCACTAAGACGTGCTGTGGATGCATCACCTTCTAGTAATACAGCATAAGACAGTTTCTATGCTTGTGCATTTTTTGCTTTTCTTTGACAATCAGTGTTATGACAGAATGTTTTGTACTGTGAACTGCTGTCCCCGAAAAAGTACTAGAAAATCCTTTAAATGGTAAATGCTGTCAGGCATAGCTGACCAGTGGATCTGTAACCCATATTATTGGCTCTTCTGAGTTGAAGTTTGTGTCACTTATTTATCAGCAATATAACATTAACCTGTCATTTTCCAGATGCTGCTCTGTTTTTACATGTGTATAACAAAGACTTTCTTGTGACTGAGAGGTGTCCTAACATAAATTGCAGAAATGAAATTCCAGCATTTCCACTAACTACCAACTGCCATGAATGAGGCAGGACCTGCTGTTCTCACTAACATAATTTTCTTGGTTCCTGAAAACAGCTTCTATCTGATACTAGCTGTGGTAGTAAAAATACAAAGTCGGAAGTGGATCACAGCCAACTCTTCCACTTGTGCACAAGATAAGTATGCCATTAACCATGTCTCTTAATGTTATTTATCTCATGCAAGCAAATGAGTTCAAAGCCCTCCATTTACTGTTATGCAATTGTAGATATCCACTATCAGGTCTTTGCTGGCTAAAGCTGGGCACTTGACAGGAACAGAAGTGGAGTTCGCAGTCCAATATGGCCCATGAATATAGGTTGTTTGTAAAGTAATTTATGGCAGCTAATAAAAAGATATGCCTCCCCGTCTTTTCTTTCACTCTCTCTGTAAGTGTATATGAAATACAATATTATCAACAGCCCTCTCCTTTACAGGTATGTATCCTGACACTGTGCTTCCCTCCACTGAGACCTCTCAGAGACACAAGGTTGTCTAATATACATAATGCTCACACTGGATTGTATTTATAACATTTCATGGGAGTTTCTTCATCTCTGTACCTGTTTCTCCCATCATTTAACTTTTTCAGAATTTTTTCTCTTGGAGAATGTACAAGATAGAGTACAAAAATCAGATCAAATGTTAATGCCAGTACTAATCATAATATTCTCTTGAATCTCTTGAAAGACTTCAATTTCTTTCCCTGACACATAAGCAGCCTCTGAATTCAGACAATATAGCTAGGTTTTTGGGATTTTTATCAATTCCTTCTTTCATTCTTTTATCTCCTCTTTGTCCTGAGATTCCCAACTAGAATCCTCAGTGCTAAGTAATTGCTTCTGCAATGTGCTGCATTGAGAAGAGCACTGAATGGAGTTACTGTGCAGTGCAGAGACAAGAAGTGTACCCCACAGGCACTTTTTGCATTGGTGACAGAGGTATGAGCTCACATATTTTTACCATACATTAAGCACTAACTACAGGCTGAGTGTTCACATAATCAGATGATGTATAAGTTACACAGCCTTGTGTCTCAGCCCTACATCCCGAGCCTCAAAACCCACAGCCTGCTGAGTAGTCTCAAGATGTTTCATATTTCAGAAAAAGAATAAAATATAACTATTCAAATGCTATGATATTTGTTCTGCTTCCCGTACTGTTTCTATACATTCAGAGCTGTTTCTAGGCAGGTAATATTTGTTCCATTAAAGTCTAATGCTCAGAGGAGCTTGCTGCATTTCACTTACACCCACATGACATTAACTTGAACACATATCATCTTCATGCCCTAAATAGTTCCATGTCTTGTTTCTACCTCAAACCAGCTTTGAGTAGGCCTTTGGTGCTCTAGTGTACATTAATACAAAGGTATTCTTCCACAGAAGGTACCAAAAGCTCACAGAGAAAAAAGGTCCCTGCAATTTCAGGTACTTCCTTATTTTTCTACTTGCATAGAATATTAATACTCAATAGCACAGAATTTTAAATAGCTTAATTGCCCAAATTTAAACCCTCAAATAATGCATTCCAAGAGGTCTTCAGAACTGGTAGCTAACTGTACTTGCCTCCAAATTTAACATTCTATGAAAGACATTTTTCAGGACACCATTATTTGAAATTCAGGCTCTTTTAATGTGGTTCAGATGGAGGCACTCAGAATTAATACATGCTTATGAAGATAATGGTACATATTGCACAAGAGCAGATGTGTCAAAGGGAGCTATGTAACACATTTTTCAACTGCCAGCAAGAGTATGTTAATGACGTGATTGTGTGCAACCACCGTGTTTTAACTTAGCTGCTCAGTGATTTTGCTTGTAACACACTAGGTACAACCATGATAACGTGCAAGCAAGAAAAATGATTGAAATAACAATAATAACAATAATAATATTATCACTTCAGGTATCTTTATTCTAAATGTTAAAAAAATATGAGGAAGAACTACAGTCACACACAAATACAAAAGATCTAGAATGTTTTATCATACAAATCAACACAAGATAAAACTAAAAGGTCAAATGTGTGAGGATGGAGTAGCATGCACAGAAAGCTTGCAAACTATTTCCTAGTCTCCAGACTTGAAAATGGTAGAGAAGAACATGTGGCAATTACAGAACCATTTTTATTGCTTTAAAACAACACAGTTTAATTGGCTTGATATAAACATTGAAGCATATCTTAGCTATGAGCAAAGCAGTGTACTCAATCATGTTACTTTTAATGGAAATAGTCTTGAAAATAGGTTGCGCAAACAGCATTTGTCATAACTGCTGGCCTAGCAAGTCATGCAAACACAGCTAGATAAATAAGGTAATGTGTCCTGCCACTTGTAACTTAATTCTCCAGTGCATTTCATTAGAAGGGTCTTAATTTTCATCTGAGTGTCTCTGTCTTAATGAGAATATGACTTGCGTTTGGCTGGAGCCCAGATCAATTTCATGCAGTAACAACAGTAACCATCTCAAACTTATCCTTTCCAGTAATTAAACTATATAATATGTTAAAAAAAGAAACATATAAACACAAAACGAAGTTAAAAGTCTCTATCAAACTGTACTTGGAAAGCTTTGTTTCAGTAGTACTGAAAACATGATTAGTGAAGAAATACAGCTTTTGAGGCAGTGGCTGTTGCATATACAAAATGTTGGAAGAGATTAGTGAAATAGGTTTTGCATTTTTCATGCTGTTTCTACAGGAGATGTGCTGAAAGCCATAAAGATATGCTTCTTTGTCCAACTAATTTATTTCACATATAGAATAATTTGCGGTCAATAAATCTAGGATGGATTTCCATAGTCAGGCATTGGTGTGGCAAACAGAATGGATAATAACTTCATCCATAATGTGGTTGCGGTATTTTTATAATCAGTTTTGTAATGTGATATCACTGGAAAGTATCATCAACGAGTGTTCAAAATTAAACAAAGTTTTCCAAAGCAACACATGCTATATACTAATTCATGTCATCAGAGATCCATCTTATGGTGTAAGACACTCATCTTGTGTGCACATGGCCTTCAAGGAAATGATAGCACAGAGAAACTTACTTTTACAGTTCTATAGCTGGGCACTCCAGATGGAACATTTTACCATAGCAGGACATTTTACCAAGATAAAAATAATTCCTTCACCAGCCAGAGTTCTCCTGACTTACAAAAACACTGGAAGGGTGGGAACTTCTGAGCAATTTAATGTGAAATAATGACCTTAAAATAACAACTGCAGTAGAGAATATTCACAAAATATTATTTTATTTCTTCCACCTGTTGATTTGTGTGTTTAGCATTTTGTACAAAAGCAAAATATTTGAGGATGCAATTTCCTTAGAAATATCTATTAGAGAAGGAAACATGTTGAAATCCAGTCATTTAAACAATACAGACTTTAATATTTGTTTAAAGTAATTACAGCTCAGATCTCTCCGTAATGGTCTACAATGAAATGAAATGAAATGAAATGAAATGAAATGAAATGAAATGAAATGAAATGAAATGAAATGAAATGGGTCTACTTTGAAATGAAACTCTGAGACTCTAGAAATCTTGATCCTGCATCTGAGTTAGTTATCAAACTTAAGTTTAGGCATAGTCTGCCATTTTTCAAGCATTTTCAGACGTCAAGAAGAGAAGGCTGAGGCTACACAGCATCTGATAACCTGTCTCCCTAGATTCATATTCTTCCCAGATGTCCTTCGTTGAAGTTCAAAGTGCACTAAAGAACAGAAATTGTGTCTCCTGATTCTGGATCGTGCTGGCTGTCCTACTCATAAAAAAAATTTCAACACACGTGGGCACAGATCCAGCAAAGCATGTGCATAATTTGAAACCTATGAATAACTTCAGTAAAAGCTGCCAAAGATGGTAGGATGAACAGAGAAACCACTGAAATTCAGAGAAAAAAATACAGGGTGAAATTGTATCCTCAAACATAAGACTGCAAGCTTTAGAAGGGTACTCACTCAGCACTTGTCAAAAAGGATGTTGCTTTTCAGGTTATTCTCATAAAACATGATGGTCTCTAAAATTCATTGAACAATTCATGAGAAATATATTTGCATTTAATTTTCTTTTTCTTAAGCTTCTGCTTGTTGCTGCTTGTAACTCCTGTGGGAGACCGGACTGAATTGTATACGTAATGTTTTTCTACTTCGGCAAAATCATTAGACTTGCATAACCATGCATTGGGTAGAGAGTGGAAATACTTTTAAAGGTCAAATCATAAAACCATAAACTCCAGAGGGAAATATCTCTAGAGAGTTATATCAAGTGTACCACTCCCTTGTATGAAAGCCTAATTGATGTCACTTGGTTGAAATTATTATCTCTTGAGCTGAAAGTTAATATGATATTATGTAAGATATCACAGTAAAACGCATTTTTCAGATCAGATTTTAAGTCCAGCTTGTAGTATAACAATTGGTCATTGTAAAAATTATTATTATGTCACAAACAGGGGATTATGATGTCAGGTGGGGAATAAGTGCAGAAGCAGATAAATTCTAAAGAAACAACAGTGATTCTGTTTTAAAGCACTGTCTTCAGAAAGAAAGAATGAGAGAAAAGAAGTACAGGGAAATGCACTGCATAGAAGAACACTTGTTTCCAAATAAGATATTTCATAAAGTTTTCCATAAGGTGACAGCTGCTTTTTCAAGCACCACATTCTGTTCTCCATTACATCAGCACGAATCCAGAGGAATTGTGTTTGAATTTTTGGTGCTCGGATTTATATCAGGGTGACTGAGAGTAAAATTTGGCTTTAATACATTTTCTCATAAATGGAACCCATTTTTTCCCTTCAAAATAGAGAAGGGAGAATTACCACACATCATATGATGTCATGTATCGTTCAACACTTTGGAAGAAAAATGGAGGACAAGATTTGTTTGAAGTCTGGGGTGTTGTTTTTTTTCTTCTTCTCCTTCCAATTTTCACAATTCATTGTGAAACTCCCCTTTGATGACGCACCATATAGACCTTTTGGGCACAAGGGAGCTCTCCTAACAGTTGGTTTTGCCACCATAATAAACCCTTTAAGGACACTAATTCTAGGCTTTGGCACACTGTTCCCTGTCGTTAGCAGCATCACTCTAAGGAATTTCAAGGCTCTTTAACATCAGGTAAAAGGGAATGTTTATAACAAAATGGTCACTGGTAAACTTAGGTCTGAGGAAGAACATTGCTTCAAATGGGTAAAGACTGAGCTTGTGTGCATCAGCTTTTGCAGTTCCATGTAAAGCCACCTTTGTGAACTCACTGTGTTTTCCATAAGTTTGTCACATGGTGGGGGATGTGGGGGCTGGGGGTCGGGAGAAGGGGAGTGAGGTTTCAGTTGCTAACAGCAAATGACTAGAAGCTTCAGAACCAAAGCACTCACATCCCCGCCTGCTCTCTTCATTTTTATTCAACAGATGCAGCATTCCGCCCCCCCCCCCCCAACTGCCTAGTCTGTGCTGATCA
>WUAM01000431.1:16820501-16866842 GCA_024336885.1 Actenoides hombroni
GGCGAGGCGGGGGGCAGGGGCGGCTGGCGGCGGCGGCGGGGCGCGGCGGGGCGCGGCGGGGCGCGGAGCCCACCCCCATCACCTGTTACCTCCGCTCCCCAGGTTGCCTGAAGTTCCCCGGCGGCGCCCGGCAGGACGGGGAGCGCCGCAGCTCCGGCTCGCAGGGACCCTACAGTGGCTGCTGCAGCATGGGCTGGTTCAGGGGGATTGCCTTGCTTTCCTTGGGAGTATTACTAGCAGGAAGAGTGAACTGCCAGCATGTGAAGAATAATGTGCCAAGGCTCAAATTATCCTATAAAGGTAAGTCTGTTGTTCTCTCTTATTCCCGGTTTTCCTCAGAACCTCTCCTTGCCCCATCGCTGCCCTGTCTCCCCACCTTCCTCTCTGCTTCTCCTTATCTTCCACAGGGGAAATTGGCATTAGGGTAAATTTCTGAAAAAATACTTAAAAAGCCACTCCGTGCTACCGTCGGTCGATACCACGCAGTTTAAAAACAGACAAAGAAGAGTTAGTTGCCTTTGCAAGCAGGGACTCCGGATCGTGATGATGATCTGTGGAAGAGTATTTTTCAGTCTTGTGCTATTTCATCGGACTTTACTCTTTAAAACGATGAGACGTGTTTGGCCACCCGGCTAATCTCTCCCGTGTTGAACATGTAGTGCAGCCACAACACTAGACCTGTTTCAAACAGCATGGAATAGATGAAGATTTATATTTTCCTTTTTTTTTTTTTTTTTTTTTAGGCGTGAAGTGGTTAATTTTCAAGTCATGAATATTCAGTTTGTACAAATCTGACAATCAGATGCCTAACATAAGCAGTAGATGGTGGGTTTGCCAAGTAACTATAAACTGAAAGGAACAGATCTGTCCAGAAAAGGAGGAAAGGACTGTTATGCACTGGAAAATACTGCCTATGGATGTTTAATGCAGTGCAATTTGTTTGAACTGGGATTGTTTTCGGTGCAGTCTCATGTATTTCATTAGAGATCACAGGGAAGGTGTAACTGAAGAAGGAGCTGTTAGATTACGTTTACGTTTGAAATTGTGTAATGCCACTCACACTGCAATTACCAGTAATTAACTTTTGTATAATACTGCCAGTATTAAAAGAGGACTCTGAAGTAGACAGAGTCTTTTCTTTATCAGCATAGTTCCTCTCTAAGTACATTTTCAGAAGAATTCACGAAATCTGGAGAATGTGCAACTGGAAAGAAGTTTAAAATGTAAGAGCTGCAGAGTATTATTTTTTGAAAGGGACATCCATACATCTACGTGTATATACATCTCTCAGAAGAGCTGTCTTCTCAAAATTCTCAGATTATTGGAAGGTTGTGAGAAGTAGCAGCAGCTATCATTCTGAAAGAAGGAAGGAAAAGTCACGCACTGCTTCTACAGTGGAAAAAAAAAATAGGACATGTATGTGCATGCCTGGTCATAGATGTCAATCTCAGTTTACAGTATGGTGTCAATATATTTCTTGCCAGTAGAAGTATGTTTTCCAATTTTTTTCATCTTTCTTGTACTGTAAATGAGAGGGGAAAAGTCCTCTCTGATACAAGTCAGACATCATTTTCACACTTCAGATGAAAACCAAAAATTAAACACCTGCAAAACTTGGATGCACTGTATGCAATGAATGCATGTGCGGGGTTTTATTAAAGAACACATATATGAATACTTGTGTGTGTTTAAACTTGAAAAGATATGTATGAAAAGAACAGTTTAAGATGATCAGAATCTGTTCATTTGGTTTTAATAAGAAAAGCTATTTGTATTAAAGACAAAATTGATTATTGTGAATAATGCAGTCTGAAGAAAGCTTCTACCGTAGCTACATGTCTTAACTACGTGTTAAAAAACTCATTAAAAACCTTGTAATTGCTTCCAAACTTAGAATCATATTGAAACTCAAATTGGTATATAGAAGCATAAATGTTAAAATACACTGTAAAGGCGTTTAATGGCTAATTAATTATTGTGGGCTTTTTTTTCACCCTCTTAAGTTTATTGATGCCTCAAGTCTGCTACCCCTGCTCATACTGACTAAATTGACAGCAACTAATTTCAAAGGATGACCAAATCTGACTGATAGTGGTTTTCATTTTTTTCTTATTTTATTTTCTTTTTTTCACCCTGGTGGCACTGTATCCATATACAGTTTAGCAACATTTTACTACTCTGCTGATTGGTTGTTTTCCAGTTCCGTTCTTGCTGGAAGAAGGGGTCTCATTTTCATTTTTTAAATATACCAGACATCAAAATGGTTAATCTTATATGTGCAAAACAGGAAACTTGAAAGGAACATTGAAACAGTTTTTATAATTGGTGGATCACTGTAAAAAGAAAATGGGTTAAAATGCTGAGCAACCATATTTCCTATCTAGTAAAGGAAGTAAATGCATAGATGACCCAAAGCAAGTTAGTCTAAAGACTTACAGGAATTCACTTTGATTCATAGGTATACTTCATTACATATTTGACCTAAAATGCATGTAACCCTAAAAATCATATCGGACTACTCACATGCTTAATGTTAAGTATCAATGTAAATGCTTAGCCAGGTCAAGAGGAGCATGTTGCCTGTGCTGTGGCATTGATCCCTAAGTATGAGGATATCATTATTAGTCAGGGAAAACTAAGCTAAGCCTTATCAGCTGGTGCTTTTGCAGACAAATCTTGCTTCCAGCACAGTATTCTATACACAGATCAATGTTAACGCCTTTCATAGGAACAGCATTAAGAGTTGTAGGTATTGAAAATATGTCTTTCAGGAACTGACTGAATACCTTACATGCTAATATGTATCTCTCAGGGTGTACCTCACCACTACATGACTGTGATATTACACAATTCATCTCTATTGAAACTGCTAGCAATTAGGAAAAGAAGCTACCCAGTTACCCATTCTGCCTCTCAGTAAAAAGTTGTGATTGAGTAAAATAAACGTACAATGTTAAAAAGAAAAAATCCATGAGGTAAGAAGTGACCCAAGTGATTTCTCTTTTCAGTGGCTGTCACTGTGCTTTCTTTTAACATGCATACTTGTTTTTTACCTCAACAAATGCCTTGGAGCTAATTGTTGATGCTTTATTTCTAAAGAAAAGCAAGGATGTATTTTAACTTCCTATCTTTCTCAACTAATTAGATGTCAAACACGGTTAAAAAGCTCAGACATTTGCTTTAAAAGTTAGCAAAATGAGTCATGAAGGGTTAAATCCCTGCCAACCTTGATTTCCTATGGTCACTTGTTTTCAAAGGTCCAGCGTTAGCTCTGCCATTTCCCAGGTTGCTGGACAGAAGTTCCAGTGAATTCCTATTCTTGCTTCCTCTTAACTTCTTGTCACTCAGTCTTGCAGAAGATTACAAGCATCCTATGGGGCATGCCACGAATAGGAAGAGAAAGTGCATATATTAAGACCACCTCTGTGGTCTGAAAGGGTTCTTTCTGTTTATTGTAAAACTGAGTTCTGGTTATTTGGTTTATATCACCTAGATTTTGGTGGCATATTAAAGGAAGGAAATTTGAAATCCTGGTCCAGCTGAAAACTGTGATGAAACTCCTGTTTGGTAGCATCAGCTCTGCATGTTTTAAAATTTCCAAGCATTTTTGTCTCAGTGCGTGGATTGGAAAGGTTTTGCACAGCTTATATTTATCTCCTTATTTTAGTCAAAGGGAATTAATATGATTAAAGTTCCAAAGTTCATTGAAGTCAGAAAGTTCTGGATCATAGCCTAAATGTGGTAAAACCAGATATAAAACTGAAAGCTCAGTTGAGCCCTTCCACCTCTGAGCTCCTCTTTTTGTGCCCTTTAAAGACTTCGTGTCCTTATTGTAAAGTAATGAGAAATGTCATTGTTGATATGTCAAAAGTAAAGGAATCTTTACTTAAAGCATGTAGGGTTTTTTTGTTTGTTTGTTTTTGAGGGTTTGTTGTGTTTTTTTTTAATTCTCTGTCTTCAATTTTGGTGTCAGTTTTAAGTCTGTATTGTGTCACTAGTTCACAGATTCTGGTCAAGAAACTTCTATTGAGCACAGAGTTCTTGGAAGGACAATGATCAAGTTGAGTATGCAAAGTTTAAAACAATAAATATAGTTTTAACTCCAGATGGATTTCTTGTATCGTTTATTGTTTCCTATTTTCTTTTGCTGTCCTCTGTATGGGGAGGTGACGGCACAGAGATGGAACCAGCTCCAGCAACCTTTAAATATAAGCATATAAGCCCAAAAAAAGAGCAAATTTCCATCAACGATTCCTTAATTTACAAATTTTTCCGAAGGCAAACTTGATGAGTAAATCTTGTGAACCCAACTTTCTCAAATCCATCTGTCGTGTTCTATTTGTCTATTGAAAATTACTAAATGCTTTAAGTATGTTTTGTAAGAGTACATGTGTGGTTTTCCTTTGTTATTGTTGCTCTATTGGATACATATTACTTGAGAATAAGTAACTGGAAAAGCATTGCACACAGATTTAGCTCTATTACTCCCTGGCTCCAGTTCAAGACATATTAAAAAATAAGTGTTGTTTTTAAAGTTGCAGTGACAGTGAGAACTACTCCATCCTTGATGTGCAGGTGATTTACAATTTTATAGGATGGATTTTTATACGTATGAAATCATGGTCCTAATGAAAGCAATGGCAAAACTTCTGTCCATATCAATCTGTCCAACATGCTGTGATGAGGGAGGAATGACACTGCACTGAATTACCTGTATGTACACTAGTGTAAATATGATACCTGGTTTGTAGTTTGTTGGTTGTAGTTGATGACCTGCCAGTGGTTTCAATTGTGGTTTTTCCTTTCCATCAAACTCTATAACTCACAATTTAATACCTCTCCAAATATTGGGAAAGCAGGTTAAAGGGGGAGAAGGAAATGGGGAGAGAAGTACTGACAAGGGAGCCTGTCTCTCTTGAGTTGGGACCAATATTAGAGCTTGTCTCAGATTTCAAGGTATTTGCTTAAAAAATTGTGTAAGAGTACTATCTTAGGGAAAAGCCTCTCTGATGTGCATGAAAAGGAGGGAAGGGCAGCCCAGACACAGGAAGAAGACTGTGAAAAGAAAGCGAACCGGTGACATTTGCAGTCTAGGCATGGGTTTGTAACACTCCAGTTTCCACCATTCCTGGCAGCATTTCTGCACAGCTCGAGCACTCTTGGACCTCACCATTTGGTCAGTGAAGGAGGCTGGAGGCAGTGAAGTTGTCAGATAAAGCTGCAGCCTCTTCAGCCTTCAGAAAAGATCTGTGTGTTGGTCTTTCTAATATTGGTTGAGTGGGGTCTTCATGACACCTCACAACTGTCAAGGGAGACAGTAGGACTATCCTGCCTGCCTCTGACATGTCCCCCAGGATGACAGGGGAGAAGCTGATGAAGAAAGTGCCTAGGTTCAGATCTTGCCTATATAGGGAAATTTTCAGCTTGCTAATTAGGTCCTGAGACAGGCAATGTAATTGGAACAAGGAAGGTGGAAACCTAGCCCAACATTTTAATTTTGTGTTTCCAACTTTCCCATTTAATTCCTTTGGAAAAAGTGGTTTCTGAGTTATACAGCCTCCCTTTTCTGAGAAGCTAGAGTTCTCTCTAATTATTTGATCTGTGTGGTTTGCAAATGACTGAATTACTCATAGAAGGTGCCGTATTGACAGCCATGGAAACTATACTCTTTTGCTGTGAATGAGCGCAGCATTTACTTTTACTGTTTGGTGCAGCATCCTTAAAACTCTGACCTACTGAGAAATTTATACATCCATATTTTCACTGAGCTTGATGGATCTGCTGATAGGTGAAGTCTGCCTTAAAATTTACTTCTGTGCTTGAAGCTTTTTGATCAGGATTGAAGTACCTAGCTGTTTGCTTAGGGTTTATTCAGGTGTGTATATTTCCACAAAGTTTAGCAGAACAGTCTTTTAAATAAACCCTGTCTTTGCAGGTTGCCACAATGTAAATGGGTTATTTATGATAATCTCTTCTGCATGTGCCTCTGTATATATAGAAAGCATTTACATGGAGAAAGCATTTACTTCTCCATCTGAGAAGAAACTACTAAATGTTTTGTATTTTTAACTCTTCCTATTTGCTTGGAAGTGTTTTTCAGTAGTTATTTAATGCATTGCTGTACTCTGATCCTTTTAATATGGTTTTGGTTTGCCTCATCACTGATTCTGCATATGCCCTGTGATGCCCAAAGATGCTATTAGAGAGATATCTCATTTATTTACTTCTTCTGGCCCACAGGCTCTTTCTCTTTCGTATATACCTACAACATTGCAATGGAAGCACAAGCAGTACAAAGTTGCTTCAGTATTTTGAATGGTTTGTATATCATCTGGAGCCTGACTTTACCCTAGTTCAATGTGAAGCAAAATCACATCTTCACCCGAGGCAGTGCCTAAGTGACTGAGAAAAACAAATCCTTCTAAGTGGTGTCAATGGTTGTGACGTTTTCCAGTTGTTTGAAAACTAAAAAGGGTAAAATTGTCTTCTGGCTCCCACATGCATTTAAGCAAACGTGTGGGGTGGACCCTAGCAGCAATATGTCAAAATTTTAAATGGAAGTTCTGTAGCTTGTCTTTTGCTCTTGTTAATTAAGGTTACATGTAAATGTTGCTGCTGGTGTTGTACTGGTGCTGGTGGGCGATTCAGCGAATTCCTTCCCTTGCAGGATTAAAGCTCCCTTCAGGAATGTCTGCAAGTTCACGGTCCTCCCACATACAGCCTCCATATAGGTTAGTTGCTCTCTTCCAGTAACAGCTGTGGATGGTGAGAATAACTGTGAGGATAGTACATTTACTTGACTTTCCCTATTTTTTTCCAAGTGGGATAGTGCCCCAATGTACAAGAAAGAAAAGGATGGCCACAGCTGTTGAGAGCATCAGAAATCTTTTAAGAGTGCTGTAGCCTTTCTCCTGCACCACAGGAGGTTCTCTGTGGTATTTTTCTCTTTCTTTTTGACTGACATAGTCAGCCACATTAGGCTCTTTTCGCTGTCATTGGAAGGAGAGGTACCTTCAGAGAGCTAATCTTGGGTTAGGCAGGCTGAATGAGAATTTAAGGGTGCTCATGGCTTTTCAGTGACTGTAAAAGGAATTAAGCTCCTTGTTCATTCATTTAGTTTCTTTCTGGGAAGATGTCAAAAGAAGGTACCAATTAAGTGCTATGGAATAATCTAGGCTGTATTCTGATCCAAAGTATCCTATTTTAACAACTGTCTGCTTAAATGAGTATTTGAAGTTGTGTAAAAATCCAACTGATTAAATTTACGTATGCCTTCAGTATCTTTGATCTT
Organism: Actenoides hombroni; assembly: GCA_024336885.1. Lineage (NCBI taxonomy): Eukaryota > Metazoa > Chordata > Aves > Coraciiformes > Alcedinidae > Actenoides > Actenoides hombroni. The sequence goes on from WUAM01000431.1 coordinate 16,827,793, forward strand.
GAGATCACCTGTGACTCATCTAAATTTGTATCAAACTTTCAGTTATAGCAAGAAATATACCACTACATTCTTCATATTCTTAAAACAATTACCTAATTTGCATCTCACATTTCCCATGTCTCTCCTCCTTAATAAGCTCATCTCAAATCCTGTGACACATGCTGGAAGTGACTGTCCAGGGCTGCATAGCTTTACTAATTTAATAGCTTAATCATTCAGAGCTTTCAGGAAGCTTTCTTCTGACCAACTCTGTTATTTTCTGAATATTTTTGCACTTTAAAAGAAAAAAGTATTCAATACTCAATTTCATATAACATAGTTTGCAAATAAAAATCCATATGCCTATGTGCAAATCAGAGGACAGGTGCCTCAACCCTGATTCTCCCTTTTTTCAGCTGAACTATTTTAATAGTGAGAGCAGGATGAAACTGAATTTAGGATCATTTCTAAAAAATCTAAATAGACTTACAGTTCGGGGGATTGTTTTCTTACATTGGGGACTACAGATTCCCTTGAGCTAGACACATCTACAGCAGTACCTGAAAAGTGTGAGCACTAGTCTATTTTGTGTCACATCCAGTTTTCATCCTTTGCTGTTTGATAGCTGAATGCAGTAAAGTCATAAGTTTTTGCCATTCTTCTAATGTTTTAAAGTTGTTTGACATTTGTTGGGCTGCCTGCTTATCTCTCCAGCTGGATGTTGCAGAAACTTTAGAAGTGAGCAGTCAAATAAAATTCTCATCTCTTATAAATATTTTTGTGGAAAGTTGGATTTTGTGGAGAACAATCTAAGGAATGAAGTATTTATTTGCTTTCATCTAACTTATGGAGGGAGGAAAAAGAAAGCTCTCCTTTACTCTTCACTCTAATGAAGCAAAGCTCATGTTGGTTCTGAGGCCTCTCTTGGCTCCTTTTGAAATTCCAGCCTTGTGTAAGAAAAGGACACAAAAAAACTCTCTGAGATAATTTAAAGGATTTAGAACTGCCTTTCAAGGGGGAGGGGTTGGTGGCCTTTTCTAGAGGCAACAGATGATAAATACAACACACAAGCATCCAAAAGAGCTTTGGAAAGTGCAGGGTACAGCTTTCATCACCAGCTGACACTGGAATGGCAATAGCTGTCCTTTGCTAGACCAGGATCCCATGCCTGTCCAAGGCATAGAGTGACATCTATTAAGATTTAGTGGAGATTTCAGGATGTTAATATTACTTCCTTCATGCATTTCCCAGTGCAGCTTTACTACTTTTGCATGAATATATAGCCTGAAATGGTTCTGACTCCCGATGAAGCACTTTTTCTCAAAACACAACAAGGGTCATATCAGTGATGATGAGTGTTGCGCTGTAGTATCTGTAGGCCAGCTTGGTCTCATTTCCATCACTCTCAGTCCTGTACAAGGTCTCCATTCTGCTAGGCCCATGTGGAAAGTACCATTTCCTGTTGAGTGATAGAAGGGACAGTACAAATGATGTCTGGGGAGCTAGGGAAGAAAACTTGATTTTCCAGATTGCTTTTTTTATCATATTCCCTTCTGCTACAGCAGATGAATAGCTGTATCAAAGCTTCTTGCTTTGATGCCTTGCAGACAACAATATAAGTGCATTCCTGAGCTGCCTGCAAATTGCATAGTTAGGAAATGACTTTATTTCTAAATTGCTGCTCTTCCAAGATGTATCAAAGTCCACCCACCAAGACCAAGTGTATATTCAGATGTACAGGAGGGTATGGTAACATTTTCACAGAACTCTAGTTGACACTTCTCTGAAATCTCCTAAACATTAGTGAAGCAGTATTTGCAGGATGTTGGCTGTACGGTCATCAGTATGGTAAATCTCCATCCATATTGCTCTTCTAAATACATATCCTCAGCCACTTGTGCTCTAGCCATGAAATCTGACCTCCAACAAATATGCAAATAAGATTTCATCTCAAGTGAAAAGACTTAGGAATTTGTTAAATTTGAAAGAAAATTCCTCATAGCTCTTTTTAAAGAATGTTATGAAATGAAGCAGTAATAATAATAATAATAATACATCTTCAAAATTCTGTTTTTCTTTGCAGGCTGGAGTACTGACATTAAGATTAATATAAATTTCTAATTCTACTTTTTCAGATTTTGTTTCCCATCTGTGATGAACTGTAATCTACTGGGTATTCTACTTCCTCTTCTGGCATGCTTTTACAATTTCATGTCTTTCATCATTCTTTTAACTCCCACTGGAACTCACACTCTTTACTGGACAACAATCACACAAATTAAGAAAGTTTTGTTATCCTCACCTACAAATGGAGGCTAACAGAAAGCCAGTACCACAGCTGATGATACACAGGAAGTCTGTACTATAATGGGAATCAAAATAGTACCATATATGTGAAATCCTATTAATTCTTTGGCTCGTCTGTGTCAGCTTCTTCACCTGTAAAGTGATATTAAGTGATCCCATGAGGAATTGCTCGAGGTCAGAGACGTGCCATGCTTATTCAGAGCTGTATGCTACTCTCAGAATAATCCCATTAATGCGTATATTCAAAGTTCAGTCAGAACTTATTTTTGATCAACATATAAAGGCCTTACAGGTACTTTAAAGTGATTATAATAATTATATTCACAGATCTGTATGCCCGTGACATGAAACACATGCCTATTATCCAGAAAGCATATCTAATTTAATTAAATTTGGATATTCCAGATGGTTCTATAGAGGAACATTTCACAATGTTTTTTTTTGGAGTATCCGCCTCTATTTCACACTAAATACACTGTGAAGGTGATTACAGATTACTCTGTAGAGGGAGAGCCTTTGTGTTTAGTCTTTGCCATACTATCTGCCAAAGGTATGTGCTTACAAGATTCTGGCCTATTTCTCTTGAGTTTATTCTAGGCCTCTCTTTTTTTTTCCTAATCATAGGTGATAACCATATTTTAAAATTAAGAGGGAGTTAAAAAATGTGAAATTTTTTTTTTCCCCCTTTTTTTTTTTTTCTTCCCTTTTTTGCTTATCAGACAAAACTAAAAACCTTTGGGGCACTTTCTCCCCTTTTCACCCAGTCTGAACATACCTTAGCAGGCCACTGGTGTTTAAAACACTGTATGTGGTTTCCTTCTCAACAGATTCTGGACATAAAATTTCTATTTCTTCCTGTATGCAATCCTTTTTCTGAGTTTCTATATCCAAAATGCTTCCCAACCTTTTCCAAGATGAGGGTAGCCTTAGTCACTTGTGTAAATATTCAGTAATAAGTTCAGTCAGTTATAATTGCCTATCATTTGTGACTCACTCACTGGAAAACTGTTGCTTGACAGCCCTAGTTCAAACCTAATAATGAGGATTAACTGCTTTAGAACTGGATTTCTGCATATCTGTAAGATTCACATCCTCATTCCTAAAACAAGTAAGAAAGCACCTGTTCCCTTCATCAACCTGGCCTATGTGAAAATAATATTGATTGTTATATATTCCACATACCTTAAACGCAGCATTTAAATAGTACCTTCAGTGAACTAACTCAAGGAATTTTTTTTCTTTGCTTTTATACTTCCTCATGCCTGCCACTTACATGATGTAATGGTTGTTTTGAATAACATTCTTTTTCCACAATAAAGTGCCAGTTTTTGTGGCATTAATTAAGAAATACAGAGCAAATGCAAGATTATTTTTTTTTATGATTTTGGTGTACCTTTGACCTTCAGGCACAAGTTTGTATTTTGACTTTAGTTAGACTACAGTGTCTTACTTGGCCACATGCTACATAGTTTCTGACAGTTTTGCTGGTGTGGTAAAAGCTAAGTACAATTCTTGAGGCTGGCAAACAGACCAGAAGAGACCAACATAAAATATTTTGTTTACTGGAGTAAAGAAAATTTTTCGTTTGTCTTCAAAGAGAGAAGCATCAAGTCTCATGTGTATTACTATTCTGTATTAGAAAATTTAAGCTATCATAAATTATTCTGGTGTAAATCAAGTGTAACTTGATTTAATGACTGTGACTGCAGTGATGCATGTTTAGACCACTGCTACTGCTAATTGACATTGCACCAAAGAGATTCACAATAAGATTCAGCAATGCAATGTGTAGTTTTTGAACAGAATTTCCATATCTGAGACTGTAAACAGCCTTTCTAAGGTAATTTCTCACAACTGCCACTCTTAAAACTTTTTCCTATCAACATGTAGGAATATGACAAATGCTGATTTTTGTTTCACTGTAGGTTGACCTCCATTACTATGCATAGAAACTATTTTACCTTATGCCAGACATATGGAAGTGATCAGTGTATGTAAATTGCATGAGGAGAGGTGAAATACAACTTTTTAGACTAGGAAATGTGCACTTGTTTTTGATTATAAGACACTGAAACCACACCAGAAAAGGAGACTTTAGGTCTTAAGTATTCCTTTAAAATAATAACTGGTGAGTCGGTAGTTTTGCAATGATTTTTGATAATCACCACAAAAACACAATATTTTCCTGAGCTGAACCACCCTATCAAGTCTCTGGGACACTGGGGTTTAAAAGGGAATTGCTTGCATGTGTGAGGCCAGACCATGAACCTGTTCTATGCAGAGGTGAACTGTTCTGAGACCCACTTCTGAGTACAAACTATGGGCAAGTGCTCAGTGGTACAAGTCAAGTTTCCTCAAGCATGGGGTTTAACAGGCAGGGCCAACTTAAGTGTCTGCTGTTCTTTTTCCTCCCCTGAGGTCATGGTGTGTGCATGGTGCAAAGATTTGAATCTGCTCTAAAAATCAAAGGTTTTGAGGGGCTAAGTTATTTTGTTGGGTTCTGAGTGACCAAGGGAAGAAAAAGCAAGAGCTTAAGTCAGCTCTGTCTTTCAAATAGTTTGTAAAACTATCCTCCTACAGCTGATGACAAAGAAATCAATACTTATTTTGTGACCAAAATACATTCACTGTGCTCCCAGAATTTTCCATTCCAAGAAAGCTGGGGTTTTTTTTAATTTTATTTTTTCACATTCAGTATTGCAGAGTAAGAAACTAATCTAGAGTCTGGCAGGGCTTTATTCTAAGGCATTGTCACATCTTTCCATCTGAACTGAAAAATGGACAGATCACTGGGTTTCATAAACGTGTGGAGAAGCTGTCAAAGCTCCTATTTGCATGTGAATGGTCAGCTGAGGTAGGAAGGGAGATATGTAAATAATTCTTTAGCTAGCTCCTGGCAAAGATCATTGCATTTCAAAGTGCTGTGAAAAACAGCACCATAAAACTTTAACCTATTCACAGGTATGGAAACTCCCATGCCTTAAATAGATCTGCTGTAATAATGACTACCTGGGGAAAAATGAATCTTAAAAAGCAGTATCAGGTCTCCCACTACTATACATTTTCTACTTCTTTTAATATTTCAAAAGAGATAAGCTAAAAAGCCACCCTCCCTTACTTCCTGAAGTAAAAAAAGAGGCAGGAAAAAAAGATTAAAAAAAAAAGGCACAAGATCTGAGCAGTAAGCAGATGTAGACCTTCGTTGAAAGTCTGGCAGAAAAGTGCGATAGGACTGGAAGAAATGTAAAAGATTTGAGTGTTATTCTGAATTATGTCACTACTTGACCCAGGAGGCACCCAAAATAATCATTACTTTAATCTTCCTTACAAACCACTCAGCATTTTACTATTCTGTGTTGCTGTTGCACTTCAGTACATGCTCAACTAGGTAGAATGGGTGAATGTTTTAGTTTAAAACTAAATGTATCCTTTGAAATATACAGTTCTTCTTGCTTCCAAAAAGGCAAAAAAAAGTGAAAGTAAACAGTAGAAAAGTCAGGAACACAGAGTAAAATAAAAGTCTTAATAGGCTCTGAGCCAGAAAATTTTCTACATTTTTTATTGCACTTCGTGTCTGCTTAGATAGAATTGTCATGTGTATATATGGAGAGAGAAAGATTTACTAAGGCATTTATGCCTGAAACAGCTCCAAAAACTGTGATTAGGCAGGCACAAGGACTAGAAAATATTTCCAAAGTAAAGTTCACCTCCAAAGGTGATGTGGATTATGTACCTACTGCTTAATCATGTGGTAACATGGGACTGTTGCTGTACTTTACCAATATAATTTCCTCTGATATTGTTTTGTAGTTTTCATCTGCTTACCTTGAAATACCATGATGTATTTCATTCAAACTCCATAATTCAGTAAATAGATTGTGTCACCCTGGTAATCACTTACAGCACATATTTTCTTTCTCAAAAATTTTCTGTGCAGTAATTTGGTCTGTTTACATTGTGCTGAAAAGGAATCACACAAAGTTAAATGCAGCTTCATTCACTGAATTTATAAATACAATTACTTAAAGGGGATTCTGGGATTTGCTCAATCACACTAATATTCCTGTAATGTAATGTGATTGTCTTGGTATTTACCAGGAGATTAAAAATGGCGAAAAGGACTGATCTTACAAACTCCTACTCACATGAGTAGTCACATTGATTTCAATGCACATGGTACTCAAGGAGTGAAGTGCCTTTTTGGGAGGTTATACAAGTTCTTCACTTACAAAATAATAAACCAAGAAAAACAAGCAATTGTAAGGATCACTTGAAAGTTTTGAGCTCTGCCCAGTTAGTGGGAAGAAATGAGGCAAAAACTCTTCAAAATATTTCTCTATTCCAAATAAAAGTTTTCATTCAGTATCAATCTCTCTTGATCTTGCATATTCCATGGCTCCACTGTACTCTACCACAAGGACAGCATTCATTTCCTTGCTGTGGTTCTTTACATCCTCATGTTAAGTAGGATACAACACCAAGTAAGGTGACTACGAAAAACCCTCACAGTCTGGTGGACCTTTGATTCCTTTTGAGTATCATTATAAAATTTGATCAGAGATTTTTGAATGTCCAAGAAAGTTTAAACTGAGTTTTTGCTCAAAGGAATGTCGTATCTTATCCAAGTCCTCTCCCATTTTCCCTGTTAATGGGTCTTTCCTTTAAAACCTTATGTGCAGAAGTCCATCTGTGTGAGTGTAACACAGAGCACATATTAGACACAAACCAGCCTTGAAGCAGTTCAACTGATTCAAGCACAGTAACTTCAGATAAGTAATACTGCAATGTTGGAGTACAGTTTCCACAATGCAGTTGCTCTGTTTCAATAATGTGTCTCCTCTGGAGACTTTCAAAAACCACCTGGATGCTTTTCTGTGTGGCTGGCCCTAGGTGATCCTGCTTTGTCAGAGGGGTTGGACAAGATGATCTGTAGAGGTCCCTTCCAACTCCTAAAATTCTATGATTCAATGAATAACCATTCCCATATCTTTCAAAAAAAAGGCACAGCATTGTGTGGAAACTTTTATCCCTTACAGGAGTATTAGTTATTTACTGTAGCTATGGCTCCAGGCACTTTGAGTGGAAGTTGCTACTGCCTGATTCTCACATGAGTTATTGAAGAGGGCCCAGGAGATCTCCCTACAGCAGAGCACTCCAGAGCTGTTTTCGTACAACTCCAAATTGCTGCTAACATTAGCAGCAGAGCAAGGAATCCCTGCTCCTTTTCAAACATCAGCCTGACAAAGTGGGACAGCGAGCATGGGGCCATGTGCTCCCTCGCCCCAGACATCTTGTCAATGGGCTCTCAGTGCTCTTTGCAAAACAGCAAAAGGCATCTCAAATTGCAGCCACTCAGATGTAGCCACTTCTGCAGACACTTCTATTATCCGGAAATTTATTGTGGCCTATGTCACATGTTAAGAAAATGCACAGTGTCTCAAATGCAGTAGAGGGTGGTGTGGCAATAAAATTTTTCATATTTTATGACAGGTATACACTTAAAGAAGGAAGCAAAAAGAATGTTTTCTATTAAAAATAGGAGCAGAAGCCATTTGTGGCATAAAATCCAACAGGAAACACATTTGCAGCACTTCTGATTTCTGCTGCAGTTTGCTGTGAAGTCCTTCAGTAAGCTTTAAGGGGCATCAATTTAATTAAGCTGTTACTTTTAAAAAGCTGTTACTTAAACTATGTTAGCAATCAGAGAACAACCCACAGAGTAACTCATGAGTAAAGTCTATGATATCTTGGAACAGAGGCATCCTAACACTTCTTCAGTGCTGGCCAAGGATGATGTTAAAAGGTAGAAATTGCATTACATATTAACATATATACAACAGATTCATATATAAAGAAGGCCACTTGCTGTAAGAAAGTCTCTGAACCAGTTCAATTGATAACTAAAGGACATGCAGATATCAGCCATCTATACAAAACTGTAAGCCAGTGACAAGGTACATGGAGTTGGAAATGCAACACAAGAAATTCCTTGCCCTGCTTTGTCCTACTGAAATCAGAAGTTCCTCCCCCTGGATACTCTCCCAAAAGGATTTTTTGAGTCTGGATAAGTTCAGCCTATTCCTTTGTGAAGCTAAGCTGAGGGAAGAAACTTCCCAAACTCTCTGAATTCTGAAAGTATCCTTAAGTGCATGCATGCATTTACCCACATAATGTATACAAACATGGAGCTATTTACACACCCATACTTGGACCAGATCCATAAACACTGCAAAATTGCACCACACCCTGCTCTAAGTTATTTTTAGCTGTTCCTCAATGTAAATGTCTAATTCAAAATCAAGCTTCAAACTAATGAATGATGTGTTTTGTGTTTCAGTAGGTATAAACGTTTGCGTTGCATAGTGGATGATTTAAGCATGAAAGGTCTTGCATTCCTAAATCTGTTACAGAACGTAGGTGGGAGGTGGATCTTTTCTCCTTTGCTCATAGCAGGAAACAAAGAATGAATGAATATTTGTCATGATGTTTCATCACGTCAGTGTTAACATTAATTGAAGATACATGTGTACGTTGTAGAGAGAATGACAGTTTACCTACAGTAAAAATTTCTGAAAACCAGGACATTGGCTTTTAATATTTGTACAGGGTGTTAGCAGTGTTGATACTGAAACTACCCAAACAGGAGCCTTCTGCCATAGTCAGTTTTTTAGGCCAGGTGTGTGGGAGATCTAATGCTATTTATAAGAACTCCCACAAATCATTAAAACCCAAAAACCAAACTAAAAAAAACCACACACACACAAAAAAACCCCAAACAAACAAAAAAAAACCCACAAAAACCCCCACAATTTTCTTCATCTTTGACATAATGGCTGTCAGGATCTATGTCTTCTATCCTCCTGTTCTTTCCTTAGTCATCCATGACTGGTCATCAGGGGTCACTACATTAGACTGGCTTTTGGTCTGGCTGGATATTGCTGTTCTTGCTTTCCCATCTCAAAGATCAGCCTGGAGATTTCTCCATCAGTGTCAGGATTTGTCAGTCCTGCCCCCCAAAGAACAAGATGATCCCCATGTATACCTGCTAAGGAACAGTTATAAGAAAGAAATAAATAGAGAAGAAGAAATAATAAAAGGAAGTAAAGGGTTGTGGTTTTTATCAGTGTTCCTTGCCTTAAACTGGAAATGGAATTTTATCCTTATGTGCATTTAAAAAAACAACAGTGCAAAACAAAACAAAAAATCCCTAACAACAAAAATCCCAAACAGAGCTATTTCTAATAAAAACATTACTCATACTAGTATCATAGCCCTGACCTTGCACTTATTGGCATAAATGCAAACTTATAGAGCTGTATGGATGTTTGCCATATGCAAATCCATCCATCCATAAATCAGTGTACAGACTGGAGACTGCACAGCTGAAGCGACTGTAATGGTAAATGAAACCTTTCACCACTAGGTCAAATGCAGTTCAGCATATGTGGTAAATGAAAAAGCACTATCATATAGGAATTGGACTGTGTGAAACAAGTGACTGGCCAGTTCACACTGTTCACCACCACAACTGGCACCCCAAGTTGAGCTGGCAAATAAGTCAGATCTGAGCTGTGATGGCAAAACATTGAAGGAACCTTGCTGATCACCATTATCTCTAAGTCACACATAAATGGAGAATTTGCCTTATGGGACTGTCTGGTAGTGTATTATAAAGATCAGGCAGGCATTTTCCATCAAAATGAATTGTCAATGAAAAAGGAGGTTTCCATTTAATCACATTTTTCCACCATTTCTATCCAAATGAAAACAGTATTTTGGATTGTTGTGCTGATTTAAAGCACATATTATTGTATTCATCTTATTTTAACCTCTGTGTGTTCAGGGTAACAGCAAGGTTTATAAGAACTTCATGTGGTTTTACTGCTTTCTTACACATTCTTTCCTGCACGGGACCATAACTCCCATTAAACTCTTTGAGAGTAGCTCACCAATCAGCACAGAGCTAATGTGATAACAGGACACAACAGAACACACAGTCCAGTCTCAAATCATGGCCAACAGGTCCGAATCAGGGATTAGGCATGATTATCCTTTGTATAAGATGCAGTTCAGTGTCAGAGGATGCCATGTAAGACAGGACACACTCAGAAGCATTTCCATGTTTCTCTATTTGGGGATATGATTTGGCCATGTCTGGGCTGTGGACTATATAGACTGTTTTCCCCCATAAAAGCTGGACACCTGAACCAGAACAAACATAGATAAAATGATCAAAAGCAAAATTAATACATTCCTGGATTTCATTTTCTTTCTAAGTTGCCACTCTACAAAAAGTCCCACATTTTGACTGTTTGTCTTAATTTGAAAACAGATGTTGGAATATTGCAATTTCCCTTGAGACAAAAAAAAAAATTCCTTATTTTCCTCGGCTTTACTTATTCCTGCTATGAAACTGTGTTGTCCCAGAAAAACAGTGCTTCATAAAGTTCCTGTGTGAGTTGTGAAGCTCCAAACCATCCTGATGCATGCATCTATGTTTTAATGTAAAAACATAGTCCTCAACATCAGCAAAAACAGCACTAAAAATTGATGTCTGATTCATTAATATGATTTAATACTTTTTTTTTTATTAGTATTGTTATTGGTTGTAGCTTGCTTAACAGAACTTTAGTTCTACTTTTAAAGAGCAAAGCTTTTAAGACATTGATAAGTTGAGATATGTGTTTGCCCTCATGTTTCAAGGCTGTTAATGATGTCAGGAAGCTTGGTCTTGTGGCTAAAACACTGAATTGATAAACGATCTTCAATTCCAGGACTCTACACAAACTTTCTGTGTGACGTCAGATGGTATCTCTGTGGCTCAGCTTCCAATCTGTAATTACTTTTTGTTCAGAGTTGTTTTATTTTCCATTGACATTGCATGTTTTTTGAAGGCAAGGACTATGTTTTTGCATAATGAGATTCTATCTGGAATTTTCAGAACAAACAGTACAACTGATAAATAACAGAAGTGTTTAGTTCAAGGCTCAAACATCTGAATACCAAGAAGAAAGCCTTGCTGTTGCTTTCTGGTAAGAAAGAAAGAAAAAATAATAAAAAACCTTTGAACAGTTCCAGCCTAATTTCACAACCTCAATAAATTTAGTCAATTGAAAGATATCTTTCTGACTGTGTTGCTTTTGTGTTGTTTTTAGAAACCTATTCCTTTTAAAGGGCAGAAAAAAATTACTTTTAGTTGAAAAGGTCACTTTGATAATTTCCTCTTCAAATTTTTTTAAGTGATTATGAAATTCAAAAGCTGACAATTTTTGCTTCCAAAATTTCTCCTTTACATGTCATCTTCATGTTATGCAGTTCTCTAGATATAAAGGCTGCAAAATTATTCAAGTTTGTTACATACATTTATTTCAATATGAGAAGGCATGTTTGTCTCACATTGGTGTTGAGGAGAAGCAGTTTCATTTTCATTCTGATTGGTTCTGAAACTCTGTGCATTCCTTTCCTTTTTTTTTTTTTTTTTTTTTTTTTTTTTTAATTTTTAATCTGTGATTTCAGGTGTAGTTTGTTGTATCAGTCAACTGGAATACTATAGATTATCAGGGGACTTCCAGGTGTCGCATAAGAAGAATGACTGTTTTCCAAAACAAGCTGTGCAGTCCCCTAAACGCTGGCGTAGATGAATATATGAGTGTTACTAGGTATAGAACACATTTCTGAAAACTTAATCCCATGTTGTGTTTGAATGTTAAGGAAACCATCCACTTATTCTGAGGGGTTTAACCTTTCTTCAGGAGGTAAACCTGGAACAATGGACCTTATTTACAAAAGGTTTCCTTTATTTTCCATATGGAATACAAAAACAGAATTTCTCCTTTGCTAGAGTTGCTCCTTCCTTGATGTAAGTACGCATTGCCATTGTTGATTCATTCAAATACAGATTATTACAGTAATAATATGTGACAAGCTATGTGTTATTTTGGAATAACATACATTGTGGTTCACATCATGTCTTAAGAGACCTGAGCAATGTGTTATTTCACATTGACAAATGCTCCAAAGTGTTTGCACTTATGAATAAAATATTCTTCATGTAATTTGACTTTCAAGTGTGCATTGTGCAAGTGTTAGGATATGGGCGTCCCCACAGTCATCCTAAACCTCTGTCACCTTCCTCTTGAATTACTGCTCACCCTTCTGTGGCATTTGTTCAAAGCTTTTGGAAAGACATCAGTGGACTTTGATCAGTCCTTTAAACCGGTTATGCCTGCTTACTACTGCCTTGGTCGGTATGAGATTCTGGATGTAATTCAAGTGCTCAGTATTACTCTATGGCGATGCAATCTGAAGCCTGTTAAATTCAGTAAGAGTCTTCCTATTGATTTCAGTGGCCTACAAACCAGGCCACAATATTTGGCTATAGTTGATGTTACAACACTAGTTCTCATTCTGAGCTCTACCCCAACAGCTGACCTTAACCAAGGTGACAGGACAAGGTGTGACATCATTTGCTCACCTGGGATTTCTGTCAGAATTTTTTAAGTGGTACGTCAACAGTGCTGGATCTTGCTATACAAGCTGGAAAATGCTTTAGCATACAGGAACGATGCACGTGCCAGTTTTTGCACAGGCACTTGCCAGCTATACACAACCCTTGGTTTGGTCCCTTGAAATTGAGCTATTAAATCTGCATGATAAACGAGAATTAAGAACAGTAAAATAAGGCAGCATAGGACCTGATGTTACACAAACTACTTCATACCTTGAGTGAACTCTATTGTGTCTTTTCTTATACTACCTGGGGAGCTGCGAGTCTTCTGGGTCAGCTAAATGTATGGTTCAGGCCTGCCCACAGGAGCCAATTCCATTAGACTGAATTTACTTTCATATAAGAATTATTGAGAACTGTATTTTGTTGCAAAATCCAGAAAAAATGTGAATCAAATCATCAGCACATCTTTTCCAGTTCCAGTGAAATATACCTCCTACATAACATTTCCAATATAGAAAGTATTTCAAGAGGAAAATCTCACATGGATTAATGTTTATTGGTTGCCAAGGCAATAGTTTGGAGACATCTCTAGCACAAACCAGATAATATTATAAGCAGAAGTAGATTAGTGTGAGGAGAAAATCTATTGACTTCAGAGAAGATAATGCTCCAAGTGTTTGTTATACATTTTAGAGATTATATTAATTTTTCTTTGGTCATTTTTCCATTCATTGATGTACTTTTGTACTATTATTTGTATGACAGGAGAAATTAAATCTCCTCATGAAGACTGGATGCCACCATACAATGCAAAACAGTGTTTCTGTGGGGAAAACCTGACAGTCCATTTAACAAGCCAGCCCTAATGTAGGCAGGGATCTCAGATTCTGTAGGATAACTGGTCATGCCAAGGTCATACTGTGGCTCTTTGGATGACATGGGAAAAGGACACAATCGCATCAGTTCTGAATTATCCAAGTTTGGAATAGAGTTTAAAAAAAACCCAAACCAAGCCAAGCAAACAAAGAAAAAAACACCAACAAAAACCCACAACCACTAAAAAAAAAATTATTAATTGCTTTTACTTTTGAGGAGCTTTAGCAGATGCTACTGAGATTGACATCTGAGAAAAAAACAGTTGAGATATAAAGAGGGAAAATAAACACTGACAATATCTGTATTTATTTAACTTCAGCAAATAATGTCTTTAAATTCTTTTTAGTAATCATAAGACAGTATCTGTACAGTGGGCTTTTCCAAACCAAACATAACTGTGGATCTAAGCAAATGAAGGCATTTAAAACTGCATTCACTCTGACTCATTTCAAGCCTAGCAGCAGATTACAAGGGCATTTCTGACAGGAATGGGAGCTGAATCCTGCAAAGTTCTGTTCCAGCTATATTCTCTCTACCATCAACATAGTCCAGCCTGCGTATGGAAGAAGGTGGGAAGTTACCATGTTCCTTCAGAGCTGAACATGCCCAACTCCAATTATTGCTAGGTTTTGTTTTCTGCCATTTTACCTCTGCAGATCTTTTTACAGTTCTTCTAAGCAAAACCAGGACAAAGTGATAATGATTTTTTAGATTCTTTGATTGACTGATTTCAAATTATATTCAGTTTTATCTATACCCTTTGATATTTCTAAAGCAGCTCTGAACCTCTATTTTTCAAAGGTATCTAGTCAGCGGAAGTGCTGGATGTTTAATGCCTTTGAAAGTACTGTCTTAAGAGAGACAAGCCAAATCAGAATAATATTGCTCATTCATCCTTTAAAAGTTGTGTTCTTCTCATGTCTGCCTCACACTATACATTTTTAAAATCACATCCATCATTCATAGATCATTTCTAATCAGATGTCAAGGTAATCTCTGTACTTTCTAGTTTATATATGCATATATATATATAGGTATTATAAAGTAAGATAAAAATATTGGAAGTACATTATATTATAATGTCTCCTGGATACTAGAGAGAGAGAAGCAAATCAGAAAAAAAATCTTGAACTTTTTGCCAGAAAACCAAGCCAAACTTCTCAGACTTGGAAACATATTACCCAATCTTCTACTTTATATAGTAGTTTCATTTATTTAGCATAGTGGTTTTTACTGTCCTGATGATGTGAGCTATATCAGGTTTTGGTATTTTTCATTCCACTGTATCTGAGGGTTCCTTATATCTCTTGCCATGAGATTCTGTTTGCATCTCAAGTAATAATTTTCTGTCTTGTCATCTTTATAATTTACCTGAGAATCTTTCCAGTGAGATTATCTCACTGTCTTTATCAGAGAGATAAAATTGATAAAATGGCTAATCCAGTTATCAGTATGCTTTTGCAATAGAAATTGTTCAAGAATATGGATCTCTGTCTACAACAGAGCTCAGCTACAGAGAAAATATTCTGTCTGGGGACAGGCATAATAGGCCCAGCATTTTGAAAAATATTCCAGTCATGCAGATGGTATCTATTGGTGAGAGAGATCTGATGAAGCAAATGTTAAATGATGGTGAGGGCTAGAAATACCTATTGACTGTCATTGATCATTCCATTGCTGTGGGCTATGATGAAATGCAGCAAGAAGCAGAAGAGGAAACTGATGCTTTGTGATAAGAGACATAGGCCTAAAATATTCCTGGGGATATGAATATATTTTCTCTAAATGGGTCTTGAAATAAAAAAATAACAAACCAGGAGTGGAAATGGATAGTGTAAACCTTGGGAACATGGCCCTGTACTTTAAAAATCCATAATAAAATGAATCCAGACACTGATATCCATTTCTTCTCCATATCTCTGTCAAAAGTCATGTAAAAGGAGTGTATATATGGGCTTGACATTGTGAATTTTCCATAGAGTTTAAAGCAGCAGTCTCACAGAAGTGGAGTGCAAGGTCTCAGACCAGTTTTCAGTAAGAGGAGCTTGGTGCCCAGCCATGATTTTTACCTTCATTCATGCTTTAACTGCTAAATGGAGCTAGTGATACCAGATCATCTTTGAACTATGTCTGGAGGCTGAAGGATGAAAAATAATTATATTATTAATAATGAAATATTACCATGGACATTAAAGGGGGTTTATCTTCACTAGCTTAGGACAGAGTTATAATTCTGTTGAGGCGATTACACTGGTATTAGACCTTTGTTTACTACATAGTGCCTTGGCTTGGGGGCAACAGTAATTTACAGAAAGATGAGAGCATTGTGAGGCAAAATAAATTTCAGTATGTGAAAAATAAATTGCTCCACCTCATTTGATAATGTGCCTGTGACCCAAATGCTGATTAGGTTACATTAAAAAATGGTAGTGTTATCACTGAAGAGTCAAACTGAGGGTTCCTGAGAAGTTATGCATCACTACTGAAATGAAGAGAATTGCAGTCACTTTACCAGGAGACGTTTGGCTTTATAATTTTGCTTCTGAAAATAGAGTTGCCTTGCACAGCTGTTCTTGGCCACACACATCAACATACCTTACTTTTTTTTTTTTTTTCTTAAACACATTGATTTTTAACAGTAGCAGTTTATTGTTCTTAATGTCTAAGCATAAAAACAAAGAGAAGAGAGAACATTTTTTTATTAAAAGTGGAAGAGCTGGAAAATGTAGTCAAGGCTTTGGCCATACACACACTCTTTCAAATCTGCGGAAGAAATGAGGATTACTGAGAAAGAAAAGTATAAAGTTTCTGTTTGATTGGTTGTACAATACATTTTAGAACATTATTAGAAGCTCTGGCTTATGATTGAACATGTTGAATCTCTTGTACTTTGCTTTGGATTTCAGTTTTGAATTCATATTGGAGTTTGTTTTGAAAGTAAAATCTCTAATAACTAGAAAATGTACCAAAATAATCAGATAAGAACTTAAACAATATGAACCTCTTACACTGAGTGTAAGTGCCTGTTTAAAAGGATTTCTGTTCATCGTTCTTTGTAATTCAGTGTGATATTATATTCCATCACCAGCAGCTTAATTTATTTCTTTCACCATCTGTTCTTTTTTTTTCTTCTTCCATGCCAAAAAATCAATAGTGCGCAATGAGCAAAATGAAGCTATTCTGTAATTCAGCTGAACTGGTTTTATGCTGTTGTTATTCAGAATATATTGGCCTGTTTCTTACACTGCTTTTATTTGCTAACCAGCCCTTTTGTTGTCTAAAACTGTAAAAATTTGAAACATTAACTACTGTGTATGTGAGCTGTCCGTGCCAGCACTTTTGTAGCCGTTACTTTATGAAACATCTATCAGGCCAGTTGTTATTTTAATTATAGGCAATAGCTAAAGCCTAATAATAAGTGTGGATAGCCTTGCCACAGCTCTATCTAGCTCATCTCTTGCATAGAGCAGGCTGAGCCACTTGCACAAACACAGAGCGGTAGTCAAAGCACTTTCCATGCCAAGCCATATTAATCTAGTGATATCTTGAAATGTCCTTGTGTGTTCCCTGAACCACCAAAATAATTACATAAATTTTGTGAGCTCCTAGAACTAAAACTGTCCTCTCATTAACACCTTCTGTCCCTGTGGAGATATAAATATATGTCTTCAGTATAGAAAGGTTTAGATCAGAGAACTTTTCCAAATACAAGATCAAATGAAAACTAAAATCAGTAATGCAGAAACTCTCTTGGTGGGTCTGAAACAAAGAAATGGTAAGGACCACAAGTGCTTGTTCATCACAGAGATGTGCAGCCACCTGTAATAGGGTTACATAGAGGACTTCATGCCATGTATTGGTAAATGAGAGAATTCAGTAACTTCACACTGGAGCTTTAAAAATACGATCACTCTTCCAGTCTAAATAGGAAAAAGTTGCACATAGACAATTCAGCCATTGAAGTGCTATGTCCCTCAAAGCACTGTAGTATGTAGGCTGAGTTAGTCATTAGATTTTTAAGACTAGTTATTTCATATTCTTATCCTTGTTTGTTCTTCTACATAACATGATGTCACCAATTTCACATCATGGTGTCATTAAGTTCATATTTTCAGCTGACTAGTTCTAAATGATATGCAAATTATGTAATATATATAATTCACTGAAAAATGTCATGGCAAAACTTTCATAGTTCGTAGCCGATTAGATTAATGCTCTTCTGTATAAGAAAGAAAGTATAATAAAATGTATTTTACTATGATAAATACAGTTAGCTGTACAGAATTCCTTTTCACATGCACTTATAATTTAGTACAATTCTTTCTTTTTTACTAAATACTATTACTATAATGTCAGGTATTAGGCTGGATTTCAGGTTCATATCCCAACTGTACAATTCAGGATATGCTTCAGACCTGTTTATTCTAATAATTTTATTCAGACTGTGGCTAAAATAAACAGAGAAGCCATTTGAAGAAACTTGACGCATGTTTTTCTGAAAGTCTAGTAGACATAATGATTAATATTTCCAGGAAGGCTGATGATTAGACAAAATAATGGTATAGAGAAGAGCTTTCTGGGAAAAAAAAAAAAAAAAGAAGAAGAAATAAAATAGATGGAAAAGAACTCTTACTGAAAATTACTGGTAACCTAAACCACCTGCAAAAATACAGCATTTGCAATAGAAGACCTTAAATTTAAAACAGAAGTGAAAATAATACAATTATTAAATTAAGGGTAATTGAGAGATAAAATAATGTGATTGGTAAGTGGCAATAGTATGCCGCTGTTTTTCCTTTCTAATTTCAAACATAGGAATCATTCATTAAGGATTCATTCAAACAGATGTGATGAAAGACAAAAAAATCTATCAGGAAAAATATATCATGGCTTTACACAGTTATCTTTATAAGATGTAGCTCTTTGTCAGCTACCAATTCATCAGCACCAAGAGTGCTTGCCTTCCTCACCTAACAACATCCTCCTGCTAACAGTACTGTTTTCTCTTGAAGTCTCATTTATCTTCCTACACAGGTCATTAAAGTTTGAACCTGCTTGTTTGAAGTTATGTCTATGGTTGCCACTTTCTCTATATCCACCCCCACAGTGTTCTTGTGATCCCGAGATCTCTTTATTTCAACAACAGCAGCAGTAGCGAGTGTACTAGAGTTTTCACTGATAGAAAACTGAGGAAAGATTTTGTTTTAATTTAATCTGAATTTCTGATTCTAACAAGTTGCAATATTTTTCCCTGAACTACAAGATCTCACTTTTAGTAGGAGTTGCTAAGTCTTAGAGTGTCTACTCTCAGCTGCTTAACACACAGTACACATGCACTGATATTATCTTGGATATTTTTACTTGCTTTATCAGCAAACTGGCTGTTTTAGGTGCCTCTGTGCTGTGACAGAAAACCCTAATTCATCATCATGCTTGTGCTTTCCTACCTGAAGAAAGAAATTTACTTTGTAGACTGCTGCAGAAGTGGTGAGATATATGAAAAAACGAGTATCTATGTGAAAACTACTTTTTAAAAAAGAGTATAAGTAACTGTATGGGAAACTGGATATCAAAGATGTCCGTATGATCCTAAGCCTTTGGCTTTGTCCTCGAGGGACAGTGGGAAGGTATGTCAGTTGTTACAGAAACACAGAGTGATTTAGGTTGGAAGTAACTTCCAAAGATAGTCTACTTTAACATTCGGCCCTTGCTCCAAGCAAGGCTCTGTCCAGGCAACCTTTGAGTATCTTCAACTAGGAAATTCTACAGTCTCTCTGGGACTCTGTGACAGTGTTTGACCATGTTTATGCTGAAGAAGTTTGTCCTGATTTCTCATCAAAATTTGCTGTGTTGCTTCTTATCCTGTCACTGGGCACAGACTCTGATGCACATCAGCATTTTCTATAGCCTGCCATTAGGTAGTGAATAATTAACAATAAGGTGTTGCCTTAGTAAGAAACCAGTGTGGGTGCTTAGGGGTCAGTAATGCAACATACTCTAGCAGAAAATAATCATAAACCTTATAGGAGATCAGCTAGTAGAGAAAGTGCCAGTCCAAATTCTTACTGGGATATAATAATTACATATGTTCTCTTCTGGTACAGTGACTTCTGGATGACATACAAACTAAATTCCTTGACTTAAAAGCAGACAGCATTTAATTTTAATACAATTTTGGATTATTATTATTTTTAATCAAAACATAACTGTATTCTTTGTAAAACTCAAGATATTTCAACCTTTTTCTAGTCTTCCTGTGTTTTGATACCACCCAATGTGTATTTTGAGTCCATGCTTTTTTTCTACTATTATACTACTACAATTACTTGGCACATGATTGCTCCAAATGTTTTGCTATGTATATTCCATCTCTGGTTCACATATACTACATATATGAGATCCAATTATTCTGGTAGCTGATGGGACTGCCTCTGTCTTGTGGGTAACATCACCTTTTCCTGCGCCCAAATTGGATGGAGTGAAACCATCATTCCCTCAGTTCCTTCATGTTATCATAGTTCATTTTGACTTCTGCGTACAGTATGACTTTTGATACCAAACCATGAATAGCAGGGTGGACACTAAGGTTATTCTAGCTAGTATATTTTGTGTGGAGGAGCTTAATTCTTACAGTTTGTTCTTGTACTGCACTGCTTAGGTAAAATGAAAATAAATCTTATTAATGGTAGAGGCAGGTTTGTTTCTCACTCTGGTGCTCAATTCTGGAAATGCTGAAGGAAGACAGCTGGTGTAGACAAACACTACAGTAAGTCAAGAAATTGAGGAAGAACATCTGTAGGAGAAAGAATATTTGATTTCAATAAGGCAGACATAGCAGTGTCATCTTCCCTTCTTAGCCAAATGACTTAAGAATAATTCAAGAACATTACTATATGTTGTGAACTTTAGAAAAGTATGTGGGAGTAATTCAGAGGAATCTGGACAGGCAACTGAGTTTTCTGCTCTCTTCCACATGAGTGCTTATTAATTACAGGTTACTGGAATAAGCAAAAATACATAGCAAAAACTAGCTTCTGTGGCATGTATCTTTAAATGTGGTAAAGAGGAGCTCAGGTGTGCTGTATTAGAGCTCTAAAAATATTACATACTCAAAGCTTTCCAAGATTTCTTGGCTTTATGAGACCACAGTTGGCATGTATCGTGTAGAGCCAGGCTTTATTTCCTCCTGCCTTCATTTGATATCCTTTGTTCATGAACCCAGCTAAGAATGCTTGTCTTTCCTTGAACCACAGTAAAATTCTGTTTTGGTAAAAAAACTTTTACTCTCTAGAAATTTTGCTTTAATACCATGTATTCATTAAAATGTCTTTTTTCCTAGGTAAAACAATTACCTGAAGAGCTATGGAGATTCCTAGTCTCTGCTGTGATCATAATGATGTTAGCCCATGCCCTATTCTGTTTCCCAAAAGAAGTGATAGATTTTTATTTTAATCAGGTCATCTTCTTCACATTTTTTGCCATATCCAGGGAAGTTACTCCCCATGATTACATGGGGAAAACAAACAGCACTTTCTTTTTTTTTTTTTTTTTTTTTTTTTTTTTTAATTAGTTTAATACAAAAAAACTTCTTGGGAGTTTCTCTAGATTGTTGGTACAAGTCAAGTCAATGCAGTACTGATGAAGTACAGCCTGGTTATGTCTCTCCTAGATAAAGTGGCTGAGTTATAAGGCTGGAGCTATCAGGGCTCAGATTTTGAGACACATCTGTCTCTCAAAACTTTTCAGGGCAACTATATGGGAACCAGTCTTCTTTTTTGCCTAGCACTGTGCCTTATCAGATGCTTGAGTCTTTTAAAAAGTCTCTTAGCAGCCATTTTTCCATTACAAGGTTACCATTTGCTGATCAGCGTAACTAGCATCCATGGAAAATGATGGTAGAAACATGTACTGAACTTGAATAGATCTATTTCTTCAAAGCGTCTCTCTAAATGTTGCTATGAGCCATGCTTCTTCCTCACTGCTACAGAATCTATCTGGATTCTGAACTGTCAAAGGAATTTAAGACTGGTTGAGCCTGCTCTTCCCTGTATACCTCTGTGTGTGGGAGTCAGGAGAGGGTGAGATCATTCAGTGCATAGAAGAGCCCCAACAAAGACTTCTGACTTACAGCATCTGAACTCAAATTTGTGGGTCTAACACACACACCAGAGTGAAGCTGCCAGAAACAGCTCCTTCTCAGCTGTTCTTTAGCTAAGTAATTCTTCTATTGCTATCTCTAAGGTAACTAGAATCTTTGTGTTTTTTATCTTTCAGTACATCAAATGCATCAAATAATAGTTGTTAGAACAATAGGAGATGAGATGCTGTGTCAGCATGTGGGCTGCAAATGGAACAAAAGAGTCTTCTTAAATTCAGTATGTTCTGAAAACACAGAGTTAGTGGCAATGTTCAGCCATGCAGTAACAGGCCATAAAAGGAAAATGAGTTACTCCTAACACTGCAGTTCTTTTGTCTTTCTGTATCAACATTCCCTTGTTTCTTAAATAGCCTTAATGTCTTGCTTTAGCACAGTATATATATATATATATTTTTTTTTTTCATTCTCAACTCAGTACATATATTTACCGTTTCTTCCAGACTATTCTTCTGCAAATTAGACTAGTTGTGTTTGTTAAGTCTCTTTGCTCTTTATGGATGTTGTGCACATGCTGTCCAGCAGCTGGAGTAAGATTTGGGGAACGCTGAAGTCAAAAGGACCAACATTTGCTCAGTGTGCTGAGATTGTTACTTAATCACCATAAAGGTGTTATTTACCTATGCCCCCTTTTTGTGATATTTACCACATTGTCTCACAAAAATTTTCCACAGGGACCTTTAATGTGGTAATGTAATGAAAGCAAACAGCAATATTAACAATGTGATTTCTTCTTTCTACCTGAAAAATAAATTTAGATTAAAGAAATGGGGGACTATTTTGTCGAAAATATCAGAACAACTATCGCCTGTTCACCTTTGCATGATTTGCAAATATTATTAATTAAAGAGAGATTGTGTTGAGAATATATCTGAGAGGATGACAAATGAAAAAACACAATTAGTAGATTAACATCTATATAACTTTATTGCAATATATTTGTTCTGTTTGAGAATCTGGGCAAAATTACATCTGAATTCTTGTATCTGACATATCTGACGTACATAAACTACAATACAACATTTGCAATTTCAGTCCTCTCTTTTCCAGTGGAAGCTGTGGATCCTCATTTACCCAGTAATGCAGAATCAGCACTAGCTAAGCTCCACTGTATCCCTCAACTGCTCTACAAGGATCAGTATGTGCCATTTCTCCTGTTGTTCATTTGGATGGTTTCTGCTGTTACTTCCATTAAGGAAGTTCTTACCCTCAGGAATACCTAAGGAAAAAATCAACTTTAAGAGCGATTAGTGAGGTTTGAAGTTTTGTTTTGTTTTTAATAACAGGAAGAACATGCCTGTCATGCCCTATTATTTTTTGTTAGGTCCTACTTTATCAAAGTGAAATCAATACACTTAATTGATAGGGGGGGCGGAAAATGAATGGAGGGACTAATACAACCTCCTGTTCAAATCAAGGTTATATTTGGAACTAGGTCAGGGGGGTTTGTGTCTGATTCAGTCAAGTTTTGAAGATACCCAAGGATGAAGACTCCATAACCTCTCTGGTTATTGTTCAAGTCAAGAGTTTTCTTTATGTCTCATTCAGTTGCAATTTGTGCATGTTACCTCTTGTCCTTTCACTGTGCACCTGTGGCGATAGTCTGGTTCTCTCTTCTTTATAATCCCCCAACAGGTAATTGAAGGGAATAATCAGATCACCCTTTAGCCATCTCCTTTTTCCAGAGACATTACTTGCTCAGGCACAGTAAGTTCCAGTCTTGTGATGCTGTGTCAGCCTAAAATTGCACTCAGCATTGCAGTTCCCCACGATTCAGGTCAGAACAGTTTCAGAATTTTTTGTTTCACGTCATGGAGATATTCCAAAATTAGGAGAGTACAAAGAATCTTTAAAACACTTATTTCCATTTGGAAACGCTTTCTGCACTGCACAAGTACGTGGCTGAAAATGACACTCAGATGCTTTTCTTTATTGGAGCACGGCTGATCTTTGCATGAAGGGTAAAGCACAGTGTAATCAGTATTATTAACTATGAAAATAATAATGTTTACTCGGTGTCTAATACAAATGGACAATAAATTATGCTTAGTTTCACACAAAATGCTCATCTTGATATTTACAGTCCATGGATAGTGGTAGTACAGATAAACATCTCAATGAGTAAAACTCTGGAGGGAAAGGATTGGACAAAATTAGAGTATTAGTATTAGATAGTAGTTGCTGGCATAGTTAAATATTGGTTTATTTAAATATAGCCACCAAATTTTAATGGGCTCTAATGCATGGGAATGAATTGCACACTTGTTATGTTCAGTGAATACTTAGCTATATCCTTTATGCAAACATCCTACTCACAGTAATCCAGTAAGGACATAAGGTAGAGTCTGTTTATTTTAAGAGGTAAACCACTCAGGATTATACAGGAATTAGGATGTGCATGCAGATACGGAGGTTTCTGATGTGAGGAAACTACATGTTGTTCATTTCCCATTGCTTTTACTCCACAGTAAAATGTGGAGTATGTTCACCTAATTATAAATGAGTCTATGTTCCTGATTTACAGAAACACTTTAGTGTATATAATCTAAGTCAGGAGTTAAATGCTGCTGACTTCAGTAGGAGATGACTATGTGCTAGGTTTTAAGACTAGAAAAGTCATACACTTCTTCATAATATATGCTTTATTATTTGAACACTAATTAAATGTGCTTGGTCCTTCCTGTGACAAATCTATGGTGCTAGTTTCTCATAACCTGTAATACTTTGGACAGAAAGTTTACATGCTGAGCATCCTGCTTCTTTCTGTTTGGAATTTTTTGGCCAACACAATCACTTCTGGATTCAAATCTGTGGCATAAAGCCTTGACTACCACTGGGCCTGAATTCTAGAAGGGAAGCTTTGCTTTCCTCACACAACTGGAGGATCCAGCAGCGCATTTCATGTTGGAACTGCAGCAATCCTGTGCAATCTTAGAGAACAAGTCATATGAAGAGAGGCTGAGGGAGCTGGGCATGTTTAGTTTCGAGAAGAGGAGGCTGAGGGGGGACCTCATTGCCCTCTACAACTACCTGAAAGGAGGTTGTAGAGAGGTGGATGTTGGCCTCTTCTCCTCAGTTACTATTTACAGAACCAGGGGAAATGGTCTGAAGTTGCAGCAGAGGAGGTTTAGATTAGATATTAGGAAGAAATTCTTTATGGAGAGAGTTTTGAGGCACTGAAACAGCCTGCCCAGGGATGTAGTTGAGTCACCATTCCTGGAGGTATTTAAGAAACGAGTTGACATGGTGCTTCACGAGTTGACGTGGTGCTTCACAACATACTCTAGGTGCAGGCATGTAGGGGGCTTGTGTTTTGTTTTTTGTTTTGGTTTTTTCTAATGGTTGGGTATTTAGGTGTTTTTTGTTCTTGTAGGTATGGTTGGACTTGGTGATCTAGGAGGTCCTTTCCAACCATGATTATTCTGTGATTCTGTTAAGTTCTATCTTAACAGTCTCAGGACTACCTCATTGTTCTCAAACTGCTTTTTTTTTTGTGATGCCTATGGCAAACTGGACAGCTTTTAATTCACTCCTCATTGAGATCGTTGCTGATTATGTGGATACGCTTGTTTGGTGTAAAGCTGGTTTTGAGTGTATTCCAATCATAACAGTATTACTGCTATATCCGTTTGGTAACTCTTCTGTGTGACAGTGGCCAATACCAGAAATTCCAGAGGAAAATGTAAAGCACTATTATGTTCCACCTGCCTTAGGGAGAAATGTGAGAATGGAACCATTGCTGTTCGGAGTTCAGTAATATTTGGATGCCTTTGTTGTTTCCATCTCTTAATGATGTTTTTGCTAATAAGATTTGTATATTTGTAATGCCTCTTATTCCACTTGGAATTATTTTTGCATTCATCTCGAAATGTCTTCCATTTCTGATACATCTACTTCTGAGACCAGATGGATAAAATTGAATACAGCATATGAAGTGAGTGTATCATGTTGATTTGTACAGTAGCTTTGCTATTGTGCCTTTCTTTTCTGTCTGTTCTATCCACACCTGATATTTTGTCTGATTTTTTGGCTACTGCTGCTTGCATGAACTGCTTGTTTATTGAATGATCAGGACAATGAAACACAAGAGTTGTGGAGTTTTTTTAAATTTTTGCCATTTAAGTAGAAGCCAACAAAATGTACACGTAGATCAAATTATTCCTGATAATATGCATTTATTTGTCTTTAGGAGCAGTGAATTCAGTTTTTCTGTCTGTCTTTCATTATACCTTTTTCATCATTCCATAGATTTCATTCATTGTTTTTCTACTTGTTTTAAGTTCTGATTGAGTCCAAGGTCATCTTTAGTCACAGCTAACCTAAATAATATAGTGTTTTCTACAAATTTGCCTGCTTGACCATGCCTCTTCTTTTCCACATCATTAACAAATGATTACAAAGATGCAGAGCAAGACTTGCGTCGTGTTGATCGCTGACCATCCGTTGCCAGGATACCTTTTTCCATGGTCTCTAAATCATGACAAATGTTACTTCTCTATCCACGACAAACTTTTCAATTTGAATTTCTAGCCCCTTTTAAGAGGTGGCATCAAAGGCTTTTTGAAAAACCGAATAAATTCAGTGAGCCACTTTTCTTCATCAGCTATATCACAAACATACTACAAAACCCAGTAAGATAAAGTAAATCAGAGAACCGTGGCTTTTTTTTATGGACATTGATTAAATTATTCAGCACAGTGGGATGCCAGTTGTGATTTTCAGTTATCACAATGTAATTGCTGGCATATACTGAAGCTGGCTTACTGGTGCTTTTATTTTGTTGCTTTTTAATTAATCAGTATTTATTGGCAGTTCCATCGCTTTGCAATCACTCTGTGAGACTATCCTTACTAAAAAGTTAGGAATTAAAAGTACTATGGAAAAATCTAAAATCTGTCGTTATTGTTACTGGCAGAGTATGACTGTATTCTGTGGTAAAGTTTGATGTAATGAAATAAATTAACTTCCCTAAAAGGCCTTTCTCTTCAACTATGCTCACTATTTAATAGTTCATCTGGACCTCTGGTTCACCTGGAGCTTTGATTCTGGTATTTGTCTACTAAGCATTGTAGTAATGCATTGTTCTGTTGACTCTCTTGAACTTCCTCTTTTTCTTTGTTTTTATCCCTTAAAAAAAACCAAACCAAACCAAAAAACCCAAAAAAAGCCCCCACAAGCTTGATTGACTTCAATAGCTGTTTGGATTTTGTCATTTCCCCACAATGAGCTTTTTCTGTCTTCCTCTGCTCTTGATGAAGGCTATACAGGTCTTCTTTTTTTGATTACAATTGCACATCATCTCCATATAGAGGCTAATAATTGTATTATTATCGTGATTGATTTTAGTAAGTTTGGCTTCTTTTTTGTTCAAAAAATCTCTTTTCTAAAATTGACCTTCACCACCTTTATTTTAAGTGAATATTCCCTGAGTTAATAAAATAAACTATATATTATTAATGGTTGTTTTTACTTTGAAGATGAGTTCTCATCTGACTGTGAAGTCCTGGTTTTGTGTGTATTTTTCCATCCATAAGGCAACATGTGTCAGAGTAACTTGAGGTTGTTCTTTTCTGGGTTCTCTTTACTGAATGAGATATAAAGTTCATTAAACCATCATCAGTTTCCTATACTGTTGTTTTTCCATTGTAAGTATTTGCTATTATGTGTCAATTGAAATCCCACATTTTTAGGCTAGACTTAAAGGAGTCTTTATGCTGTGTATTTTCAATATTTTGAGTGTTTATGTGTTGAAGCAGACACCTTGTGCATCTTTAGAAAAGACATATTTATGAATTTAGACATCAAGCTCCTCTCCACACAATACAGGAACTCTTAAATCTTGTGGTTGTGCAACATGAAATATGCACAGTTGACTGGAGTGCAAAAACATGGGTGAATGTAGGTTGAAAGGGCAAAATTCCTTGGAATCTCATGATGCATGGATTTTGAGATTGGAAACTGCTGCAGGAAAAAAACCATATATGTGAACTACAGAAATATTTAGGTATGCTGTAGTGATATAGCTACTCTGGTTGATTATCTTCTTTCTGGTATTTTTATTTTTCCCTCAGATGCTGCTACAAAAGTTTAGAGGACTTGGGTCTTGAATTATCATTTCCTGAGACCAGCAGCTCCTTGATTCTAGTGAGGAAAGTGCCACTGTGTTTTATAGAAAGAGAAGCCAGTGAACTACGACGGAAAAGACTGCCTGTCACTAAAAGCATTGTGGAGGTCAGCTGTGGATATGGGTGAAATTGTGATACAGGGTTTTGTTGTGTGTTAACAGCCCAGGGTGTTAGAGTGTCTCTGAGTGAGACAATGAAGTCCCTTGACAAACATGGGTGACATCCCTTTTAGTAGCTCAATAGTCCCACATCTGAAATCCCTGAGCTATAACAGAAATGACAGGAAACTGATTAGCCGTGCACTAGTGCAGAAGCTAAGAAATATGTTATAGAGTGCAGATGTTTCAGCAGTGTACTGCTCGCGAATGCTTGAATGAACAGTAAAATGATAAATATTGTCAATACAGAAATATTATCTGATAGGATTTAAAGTTGTGTTAATGAAATCTCTACATGGGCAGTGCAGCTTTCTAAAAGCTGCTGTTCCAGATGTTCTGCAGTTTGAGGAAGAAATTGTGATTACTTGCAGTTTCAATTGTAAACAATTCTCCACAACCAATGAGTCTTCAAGGACTCATTAAAATTGGGTCTGGAGTACCATATTCATCTGCTGGGCTGAGCCATTGTGAATCAGTCCAGTCTTGCCGTACACCTTTTTTGATGTGAAAAGAAGAAAGAGGAGATAATTCATCTGATTACATTTTCTTTTGCAAGCTTGCTTGGAGTTGAGAAGAACCCAAATTCACTCTCCTGGTGTGATTTGGGAGCCAAGAGCACTGAAAGTGGCAGAGGAGGGAATCAGGTCTGTGCCTCACAGGCACTCATTCTTGGCTCATGATCTCATGAGCATTTTGGCAGATCTATTCTGCAGTGTTTTTTAATTAGGACTGGTGGTACCTATTCATGATTGATTATGAATTCATTGCATCTTAGACTTCAGGAATGAAATCCACATGGACTATTATCCAAAGAAGAAAGGGCAGCTATTCAAAGATAACACACATTCATTGCATTCTGAGGTGTAACAGTACCACTGTGTCCATTCTGCAGACAGGAAACTGGTGCAGAGAGAGTGGTCAGGACTTGCAACTACATCTTTCACATTGTGATCAGTGTAGTAGCAACAGTCTATTTTTTCCTGGTTCTGGTGAGAAATAACAACTGATGATACTACCTCTTTCTTTCCAGGAGCTCATTCAAGAACAAGTTGAGGTGAGTTGCTGTCTGCTTCTAAAGTTGCTTGTAATAATGCAAAGCTTACTGCGTGAACCAAAGGGGGTGTGTTAAGCCTCAAATGAGAGGTGGAGTAAATAATCCATTAGCTTTTTCTCATTTTTAGTTTCCTTTGTGTTACAGTTCATCCTTTTTATCACATTAAATGGAAAGTAAGATGATGTTCCCTTACTACTTTTAGCTAGTGCAGACCACAGGAGGAGGAGCACGAGGGACACTGCCTCTGACGTTTCTAAAGGTGTTAGCTTCCCAGGCCTGTCATGGTAGGAGAAATGTGCTTTTCTTTTTTTCATTCTTTTTTTTTTTCTTTCTTTTTTTTTCAAATCTTTCTGTCTCAACACATCATCCTCCCTGGGACAGTGGTTTCAGAATGTTTGCAGGAATTCCAGGATTACATGGCGTTTCGTAGGGATGAGGAGCTAATGGTCTTTTCATGGACAGCACTATGAGGGACAAGCAGTACTGCTCTGATTTATTCATGTATGGGCCTAGCATACTTTTCAACCCTGACATGAAACACAGAATGCAGTTCTGAGATGCGCTTATGCATGCATTTGTGTGAGCTCTAAACCATTCAAGTAACAGCTCTGTGAATGGGCAAGGAGGTGCTGGAATCTGATTGAAAGCAAGCAGGAAAAAAGACACTGTTCCCAAAAAGCATTTTATTTCATGTGAGTATCAAAAATGCTAGTTTAAGTGTGCCTGGGACCTTTCAAGTATTTTTGGAAGGAGTGCAGTAGGAATTTACATCTTCTAAGGGACTCAGCACCCGGAAATAAGCAGACCTTACAGGTGTAGACTGCAGTAGCTCTAGCCTTTCGTGGCAGTTCCCATGCCATATACAGGATTAACAAGATTACATTGAAGGGGGTAAACATGAACCAAAAGCAGCTATTTTTACAGAATATTACTGCATTCTACAGATGGCAGATCATGGTTTTTTGTTTGTTTGTTTCTAAAAAAGTCCTGCGGCTGAAAGGCAGATTGCAGGTGGTCTTGTGCATCTGTGAAGGCTAAAGATTGCAAACACCTCTGAAATGACTCCTTAATGTTCTGTTTGGATTTCCTCTGGATGCCCTTAAGTGCTCACTTGTGAGCAAGGACTTGGTAACAGGGCTGGCATTTGGTCTAGGAACTGATGTGTGTCAGTGGCAGGCACATAGAATTGATAAAACCTATGGAACTGGTATTAGCTGTCATCTTGGTTTAATTCTTCTTGATTTGTGAACTGGTGGGGTCTTCAGCTGTCACAAACACCTCTTGAAAAAAACCAAACAAAACAACAAAAAACCCAGCCCATTTGTCTCTTGCAACGTCATCTGAATTGCCAAAACCTATTAAATCTTACTATCCATCAGACTTGGGTTAGGTGAAAGTTTAGGCTGTGGAAAGAAAGGTGGTCATTATGCAGCTAAGCCCTAAGTCTGCCATATTGCAGCCTTTGGGCTGCTTTTGCAGCCCTCCAGCCAATCTTTGGGACCTGCCTTGTTTTCTGTGAAAATCATGGCTGTGGAGGGAAGTCTGCTGGGTGGATTGAATTCTCTTTGGTAGTGTGTGCAAGCATTTGTGTCTTTTTTTCAGGAGCTATCAAGTTTAATGAGCATTTGACTTTGGAGGAGAGCTGCAGGCTTATTGAAGCTTTGTCATCTTGCCAGCTGCCCTTCCAGTGTGCTCATGGAAGACCTTCCATGATGCCTCTTGCAGACATAGACCACCTACAGCAGGAAAAGCAGGTACTGTGTTGGACAGAGCTATGCCTGTGATAATCCACCATCTGGATTATCAGAGGCATGTCATGTTTGTGTGTGTTAGAACTAGAACGGGCCAATTTGAAACCATCATCCCTGGATGTATCTTACTTGAATTTTTACATAGCTGTTACCAGTAAAGTAAGACTTGAGAACATTAAACCTCTGTCCTGCAAGCACTTCAGCAAGCATCTTACAGTATTTCATTTGAATGCTGTCCACTAGTCCTTAAAGTTAAGCATATATTTCAAGTGCTTGCAGTTTTTAAGTGTAAAGCTTGGAAACATGAGAATTCCCATCCTCTCTTAGTGACAAAAACGATAACTGAACAAATGCCTACTCCCCAAAGTTTAAGATGATATAAAATGGGGGGAAAAAGCAAAGAAATATCAACATTTAAATTTAAAAAATATATAAATTAAAAATTACTCCTTCCCCTTTGCTATTACTGTGCTATATTAAGTTATGAAATCAGATTCTGTTGAAAGTCAGGTGAAACTTAGATATTTAAAAAATGGGGATGACTGTCTTAGGCCAGAGAGCATGGAGACATTGAAGGTCATTTACTTAGTTATGATGTAGTGCTTCTTAATTTTTCTCCTTTCAGCCCAAACCTAATTTGGCTAGACTGCAGAAGATGGCACGAGCATGGCACCTATTTGGAAAAAAAAGACCATAATCAAAAAATGTTTTAAATACTGTAAGCTGCAACCACTGGAAGCGTCAGTATGATCCAGGTCCCCCTGTTGTTGGAAAACAATACCTTGTGTGGAGCCAAGTTTCTGAGTCAGTGTGGTCACCAACGTTCTGCTCCAAGTATTGACCTAAGAAGCAGAGACCAGCCAGGAGAACATCGCGTGAGCTGATCTTTGTAGCCTGGAGCAGCATCTTCAACGTTAAGGAATGGCACTGTAAGCCTCAGCCTTATGTCAGTGCTTGACTATCAGACGGAAGAAGTTGCAGGCACTCACAGTCACTAAAGTGTTTTTTCTCTGCACACACAGCATGACTCTGCATGATAGAGATGAGACTTTTAATTAATGTATTTTATAGTGCTTTGAAAAGGAGGAGGTATTTATTAATAAAATTAACACTAACTGAAATTAAGTAAACTCTTTCCTTGGACTCATGGCAGCAGCTGGAATAAGGACTGACCAGCTTCAGAGTATATGTAGGCCAACAGGATAAAAAAATATTCTTTTTATTTAACTAGGCCATGAATGACACACCCAGCTGTTTTCTCCAGCTCCCTGCAGTTTGCATTCCTAAGTGAGAGATTTCAAAATCCTAGCATAACGCCACATTCTCAGGGTACAGAAACTTACCCTCCCAGAAAAAAAAAAAGAATAGCCCATGGCATATTTTGCAACAGGCAAGTTTTTTTTTTTTACAGGTTTCAGTTCTGTTTTGTGTCTCTCTAAGGTAGAAGAGTAGAGTTTATTTCAGAACCATAAAAGATGACCTCTTTGTTTAATCACAGACATCCAACTTGAAACCAAATGGGAGAGAGATTGACATCTGCTGAATCAAAAGAAAAACAAGGAGTGGAAACTACTTTCATTTGATGCTTTAACTGCTGTGTAGTGTATTGCCATACATAGATAAAAGGGACTAAGGAAAAGCGATCTGACAGACCCCTGCAAGAGCCTGAGATTTCCCAGACGTTCCATGCTGCCCTTCACAGAAATCAAGAACGTTGTGAATGAGACAAGATGTCCACCCAAGAATAATAATCACAGTCACACAGTACAGGAGAAAGACCCTCAGACTGTACAATAGGCGAAGCATGAGCTTGAGCTCTGGCTTCTGACACAGAAGTGAGGTAGCTGATGGGACTTCTGCAGGTCTGCCCTTTATCAAGAATGGAATGTCCATTTCAGCATTGTAAGCTGGTTTGTATTTCACCAACTCACCAAAAATTGCCAGAAAATCCATTCTGAAGTCAAGTGCTGGTGGATCACATTCATATGTGAAAACACCTTTAAAGCCTGCCACTGCATCTTAGGTGCAGGCAGCTCAGTACATCCGTAAAACTCTGGCTAGTTAAAGAAACAAAATAACTGCATATGGAAAGCATGCTTAACAGTGAGGTCACTGCAAACAGCTTTATTGCAGCATACTTTGAAGTAACAGCTCAGCTGCCCCAGAGAGTTACACGTATGTCTTGCTGTTTCAAAATCAAAAGTGGTTTACCAACTCCAGGTGACTTGCAACGCTGCAGATTGATCAAAACCTGTACAAGAGCTCTACCTTCTGTTGCTTTTGGGTAGGAAAGACTTTGCTGAGCAAATTCCCCACTGACTTCCCACAGCAACCCATCTTTGCAATGTACGCTTTAATTAGCTTTTGTATCTTTCTCTTTAGAAAGACAGGAGGGGTCTGGAGAGCGACGTGTTTCATGGCATTAGAGTTCATAGTCATCTGGATGGTAGAGCTCGCTCATGAGACGGTAGATGTAGGAAGGTGCATTACCCCCAATGTTAGAAATGAAGAGAGTAATGAGCTCTGGAGGGACGTAGTCAAACACCGGGCAGTGAACGTTGATCTTTGCCAGGATCTCCCCTGCAAAGTGAACAGCAGCAATATTAGACAAAGCAACTCTTGAGTACATTTAGCCTTCCCCACATGTTCCTGAGCCCCTGAAGAAACTGGCTATGCATATACCACCCTGAAGTCAGTAGTCATCCTGTGTACTTTCCAACTTCCTCGCTGATGTCATTGAATTTACAGGTATACAGCAATCTTGGATGAATGGCAGCACTCTCTTCTGGTAATTTTTACTTGTAAAAACCCCAGATCCTCTCTGATGTAGACTTACTAATTGCCAAAAACCCTGTCAGTATATTATTAGAATACAAGAATTGTGCTGCCGCCAAAGTTACTATTTATAGAAAAGTTCAGAAGACCAAACCCAAAAACCTGTGCCAAATCTGATATCTTCATTTCAACGGTCTCTGTCACATAGAAACAGGGTTTTGGAAAAGACTTTGCTACCTGAAAGTGGGCTTGGAAGCTGACACCTTTCTAAAGATGGTGCTTGTGTGGGAAGCCCATTGCAGAGATACTGGGTTTCAACAAGTGGATCACATAATGACATTTCAAGACATTAACAGGAGTTGTAGGAAGGAAAGGAAGCTGCTGTCAGTGTTGGCCGTTTCCTGGGGGACAGAGATGCCCACCTGCCTGGCACATTATCATAATCCTATAATAAAGCACTATTTCAGAACAGAGACAAAAGTGCAAAGATAGCGTTTGAATGAAATCCATTTTCTGTACTTCCTGTAAATCGAAAGTTACACATAAAACAGGATAGTTCCCAGAACTTTTTTCTGCTTAAGAAAGAGGAGAGGATTTTGGACTTGGGTTACGGGACAGTCTTGCAATTCAAAATTTATGTGAGCTATTAATAAAATTATATCCTGAACAAACTTGACCAGTCTGTATAAAGAAGAAACAGTACCTTCTGTGAATGGCAGCACTTCCTGTGGTGACACAAACTTGTGGAATGAATCTTCTTCATTAGGGAACTGAATGAGAAAGAGTACAAGGAAGGTCAGGAAAATTGAGACTGCCTTCTTATCCTAGTGAAAACAGATCCTGGGTGGTGGAAGGAACTAAAGCAGAAAAAGATGACTTGCCAGGTAATACATCTGTTTAATAGTGGCTTTGCCTGGAACCTCTAACATCTACAGGTGAATTTTATTTTATTTCTCAGCCTTTAGAGCCTTCTATGGCCTGTCTGCCTTTCTTCAAAGCCTAGGGAACGGGAGCAGAGAAGTGACTTCCTCAGTCTGCAAATTCATCTGACAATATTGAAAAATGACAGAGTACAAAACAGTTTAGAGCATCTCCATCTACCTCTGAAAGTACACTTTCAGCACTAAAGATACAAACTGAAATCTGCTGTGGTTGACAAAAACTAAGTACGGCAATGTCAGTCTCTAGTAGGCAGTGGCCTGCCTCCTTATACACGCTTGTGCAGATGCTTATGCTTTCTGCACATGTGGCAGAAGAGGGTTCTTCAAGGAGATCCTGAGGTGTGCCAGGTTTGGGCAAGGATCTCATGTCCGAAATAACAGCACCAGATGGGGGAGGTGGCTCATTTACCAACCTCGGGACAGGTGGTGCCGTCCACCCTAAGCTACCACAAGCATAAAATCAGCCCCCATCTCTGTGTAGAGCAGGTGCAGTCCTGAAGAGCTGCCATACTTACCTGTGGTGACAGCTTGAACATGGGGGCACACACGATGAGCGGAGTGGAGTGGTGTTTAGCTGCCAGTGCCAGAGTGTGTGTCCCACTCACGGCAATTAGGGCACCGTTGGCCAGGATTGTCTTTGTACCAATGATGACCTTAAAAGACAAATCAGCATTGGGTAGCACGTTCTATGCCAAAGTGGGGAAGGAACACCTCCTCGCTCGGACTCTGCTGGATGAGCTGGAGGAGGAGTTTATCAGAACAGCCATCCAAAGGCTGGAGGATAGGACAGCTGGATGCCTAATCTGTGTCATCTGGCACTGACACTGCACCAAGATGTTCCTCTCTAACAGGAGCATGACTCCACCACAGTGAGGTCAGCACAGAGAACTTCAGAGGACAAACGTATGTTCTACTGCAAGGAACACCAAGAAAAAACTGGGCTGTGCTCCCTCTCATTCTAAAAAACTGCAAAGTAAGTTTTGTACAAGTAACTTGACTGCTGGCTGCAACAATTCTCTTGCTGTAAAATGGAAATAACGTAAAGTAGCTTAAAATACATAGATAAGATGTAACATATAATAAAATTCAGCCATACCACAAGTACTTTTTGTTTTTTAGTTTGGGTTGCCAACAGAGCAGGTCTGTTAGAAAAAGACATGCCTTGGTGATTCCCTTCACCACCCATCCTGTGTTCCAGGCGAGGGAAGTTTCTCCCCTTTGGAAATGCTGCTTTTTGTTCCATCTTCTTTAAAGACCGAGATTAATCCTGTGAGGCTCTCCTGGCTTGCTTTCCCGTAACTGTTCTTCCCATTAGCCACTAAGTCAGAAAAGCCTACCAGCGTGCAGTCAGTCATCATACTGACCGGGGGTTCCACACTGAATCTCCACCCAGCTGTATACAGGGACTGTTACAATTTTGAGTCTTCAGTGAAGAAACACATCATCACTGCTGGGACCTGCAGCTGGTTTGGGAGGCCTAAGCACCCAGCCTGCCATGAACACCCTCCTCCAGTGGAGCCCTCCTTACCTTGTTGACTCGAGACATGACAGCAAAAATAGCTGCATCACTCATGACAGTAGTTTCAATGTTCTCTTTAGATAATCGGACAGCCATTTCATGACCCTAAAAAGAGGGAGAATCCAATTGGTGCCCTGGGACACAGCTCTTGTAGTGCAGCTGCAAAGACATCAGCACTCAGTTCTGGTCTGAACTACAAAAGTACCAAGTGATGGAGCACAAATAGAGCGCTCTGACTGAAAGACACAGGGTAGGATAACGAGCTGTCTTCAATCCCTCAACTGCAGAGGAACTTCCGTAACGTTCTGACAAGAGCTCAGTAAGAGCATATGGGATGACACGGTGCCTGGAGAAGGCAGCCAGCCCGGGCCTCACCTGGCAGAACGGCGCACACTCTGCCACGATGACCTGGAACTTGCGCTTGCGGGCAGCTTCCTTCAGGAAGGCCTCAACGGTGCGCGAATAGCCGATGGTCATGATCACCTCATTGGAGTGGATGTGCTCCAGCGCCTGCATAGCAATGTTATCCGTGGTGCCGTCTGCAACAGAAGGAAGCTGCGGGTGGAAAAGCAGCTGGGAAAAGCAACACTTCCCAGAACACCAAGAACACAGGCTAACAGCCCCACATACTGTTCCCTACACACTGTTCCACCCATCTCTCTCTAAGACAAAGAGGACTTAGGACTAAGTCCTGGGAGCAAGACTAAATCCTTGTTGTTTTCTTTCCACCTCAGAAGAGGGGGAAGCATTAGTCCCATCCTAGAAGAAGCTCCACTCATGGGGTAGTTCATGCTCCTCTGTACCTAGCTCTATTAGCAGCTCATTAATAGCTTCAATAACGTTAGCTCTGAGGGGAGGATAAGCGGTGTTGAAGTCTTCGCTCAGTCCTCCGGAAGTCAGGAGTTTGTGCAGAGATTCTTGCTGGTCGCTTTCCTCACTGCACCCGTGAAGCCTGCGGAGAGAAGCAGTCCTTGAGGCTCGGGAGAGTGCAGGGGCCCAGTCAGGCCGAGTACTGTCCCCACAGCGCAACACGCCTGGATATGAACAGAGAGGAAGGAAAACCGCACACAGGAGACACACCACGCCATGACAACAAGCTTCCCTAGCTGTCTCTGGCAGAAAGACACCTGAATCTCTACCAGGAAGTACCTTCTTAAGTCATGTGTAAACACTGTAGCCCACAGATGAGGCGTGGGCTCAAGGCTACTGCTCCAGTGGGATGGACCCTCCTAGGACTGCAAGGAGAGAAGAGCCTGAAGTCAGGGCACAGACTGTTCTCATGCACCCACAATACATATGCCAAGCGGAGTTTCACTAGAGGAAATGTCATCAGTTACACTGAAAATTATTCCTCTGCTGTTAAACTTGCTGAATCCCTCTCTAGGAGAGGTGGGGAAAAAGGAGTGATGGCAACTAAAGGGGTCTCTCAGAAACAACAGAACACACCATGTGGGAGGGCTGTTCCAGCCTCCCAGGAGGAGTACAGGCAGCAAGTGAGAGGCACTTCACCTGCCATATTCTTCCCGAATGACCTTCAGCACTCGTCGCACCATGTTGCCCACAGTCGTCTCAGATGGCTGGGCTGCTGTCATCCTCTGGCCCTCTGTCCGGATCAGATCCATGAGCTCTCCTGAAAGAGAGACCACCCTTGGTTATCACAGTCCAGAGCAAACCCACCCGAGCATCAAACCACTGCATCACCCCCCCATAAATGCCCTAAGGCCAGAGGCTGTCTCTGGCAGCAGCATCACCCAGGAAGGGTATGGAGATGTGAGCAGATAGCTCCTCGCAGAGTGGCGCGTTCTGCTGAGTATTCTGCAGTGCGAATCACTCGGACGCGTCGCAGGCTCAGCACTTACTGAAGACTACAATCAGTGAGCTCAGTGAAAGAGGAAAGAGGCTGCTGGCAGAGCGCTCCGTGCCTGGACTGAAGCCGCTAAGCCGCTGAGGAAAGAGCGTGGCTGAAGCGGGCAGAGCCGTGCAGCTCCTCACGCAGCGGCACCAGCAACCACAGCAGACGGCGAAGGGCCGAGGTGCGGCAGCACCAGTACCGGGAACCCAGACCCGTCGGCACCTGCTTGCGAGGCTCCCCTCTCCCCCGGGCCGCGGCCCTGCGCCAGGCCGGCCCCGGTCTTGCCGCTCCCTCCGCACTCCATGGCCGCGACGGGCGCGCCGATCCCTTGCAGCAGCGCGGCCCGACGGCGTCGAAGCGGCCCCACCCTGCCGCAGCTACCCCCCGCCGCCGGACCCTCACCGGCCCGGCTCCATCGCCCGTGCGCGATGATCTTCCGCAGCAGCGAAAGCGTCTGCCGCGCCGTGTCCTCGGAACGCGGCCGCTCCCCGCCGCCCCGCAGCCGCGCCACAAAGGCCTCGATCTGCTCCGACAGCTCCGACCCGCCGCGCTCGGCGGCGCCCGGCATGGCGGCGACGCTCGG
The DNA here is from genome assembly GCA_024336885.1 of Actenoides hombroni. Classification (NCBI taxonomy): domain Eukaryota; kingdom Metazoa; phylum Chordata; class Aves; order Coraciiformes; family Alcedinidae; genus Actenoides; species Actenoides hombroni. The sequence goes on from WUAM01000431.1 coordinate 16,866,318, forward strand.
GATAGGCGATGCTCCCTCTTCCGCCGTCCCGCTTCCCCATTGGCGGAAGCGGTCAAACCGCTCCCACCCCCCGGCAGCGGCTCAGCCAATGAGCCGCGCGAACGGTGTGTGGGCTGTGGCTCGCAGGGGCTGGCGGGGCCTCCCCCGTAACCAAGGAGACGGGCGGGGACCCGTGACACCGATGCCCGCCGCGCGGGGGCTTGTGGGCCGGGGCCGGGGTGGCGGAGGAGGCCGGGCTTCGCCGCAGGCCTCGGTGCCGGAGGGAGCCGTCTGCTGGGGGAGTGGGCGGCCTCCCTGGGAAGGTGCTTCCTGAGGTGGGCGCCGGACCTGCCGCGTCCCTCCCAGCACAGCTCGGACAGGGGAGGCGTGTCGGGCCGCAGCAGCGAGATTCCCTCCGCGAGGAAAGCGCCTGGCCCGCAGGCCGCCGCTGACGCCTCTGTGCAGCCAAGTGCTGAGAGCTGGCGTCAGGACGGGCCTGTGCGAGGGACCTCAGCGTCTGTTGTCTTTTAATTTTCTAAAGCGTTG